>CM059565.1:48578759-49178759 GCA_030386875.1 Morinoia aosen | reverse complement strand
ACAAAAACGGGCATCCTGTTCTGGCAACAAAAACGGGCATCCTGTTCTGGCAACAAAAACGGGCATCCTGTTCTGGCAACAAAAACGGGCATCCTGTTCTGACAACAAAAACGGGCATCCTGTTCTGGCAACAACGGGCATCCTGTTCTGGCAACAAAAACGGGCATCCTGTTCTGGCAACAAAAACGGGCATCCTGTTCTGGCAACAAAAACGGGCATCCTGTTCTGGCAACAACGGGCATCCTGTTCTGGCAACAAAAACGGGCATCCTGTTCTGGCAACAAAAACGGGCATCCTGTTCTGGCAACAAAAACGGGCATCCTGTTCTGGCAACAAAAACGGGCATCCTGTTCTGGCAACAACGGGCATCCTGTTCTGGCAACAAAAACGGGCATCCTGTTCTGGCAACAAAAACGGGCATCCTGTTCTGACAACAAAAACGGGCATCCTGTTCTGGCAACAAAAACGGGCATCCTGTTCTGGCAACAAAAACGGGCATCCTGTTCTGGCAACAAAAACGGGCATCCTGTTCTGGCAACAAAAACGGGCATCCTGTTCTGGCAACAACGGGCATCCTGTTCTGGCAACAAAAACGGGCATCCTGTTCTGGCAACAAAAACGGGCATCCTGTTCTGGCAACAAAAACGGGCATCCTGTTCTGGCAACAACAACGGGCATCCTGTTCTGACAACAAAAACGGGCATCCTGTTCTGGCAACAAAAACGGGCATCCTGTTCTGGCAACAAAAACGGGCATCCTGTTCTGGCAACAAAAACGGGCATCCTGTTCTGGCAACAAAAACGGGCATCCTGTTCTGGCAACAAAAACGGGCATCCTGTTCTGGCAACAAAAACGGGCATCCTGTTCTGGCAACAAAAACGGGCATCCTGTTCTGGCAACAAAAACGGGCATCCTGTTCTGGCAACAAAAACGGGCATCCTGTTCTGGCAACAAAAACGGGCATCCTGTTCTGGCAACAAAAACGGGCATCCTGTTCTGGCAACAAAAACGGGCATCCTGTTCTGGCAACAACGGGCATCCTGTTCTGGCAATAACAGGCATCCTGTTCTGGCAACAACAACAGGCATCCTGTTCTGACAACAAAAACGGGCATCCTGTTCTGGCAACAAAAACGGGCATCCTGTTCTGGCAACAAAAACGGGCATCCTGTTCTGACAACAAAAACGGGCATCCTGTTCTGGCAACAAAAACGGGCATCCTGTTCTGACAACAAAAACGGGCATCCTGTTCTGGCAACAAAAACGGGCATCCTGTTCTGGCAACAACAGGCATCCTGTTCTGGCAACAACAGGCATCCTGTTCTGGCAACAAAAACGGGCAACCTGTTCTGGCAACAACAGGCATCCTGTTCTGGCAACAACGGGCATCCTGTTCTGACAACAAAAACGGGCATCCTGTTCTGGCAACAAAAACGGGCATCCTGTTCTGGCAACAACGGGCATCCTGTTCTGGCAACAACGGGCATCCTGTTCTGGCAACAAAAACGGGCAACCTGTTCTGGCAACAACAGGCATCCTGTTCTGGCAACAACAGGCATCCTGTTCTGGCAACAAAAACGGGCAACCTGTTCTGGCAACAACAGGCATCCTGTTCTGGCAACAACGGGCATCCTGTTCTGACAACAAAAACGGGCATCCTGTTCTGGCAACAAAAACGGGCATCCTGTTCTGGCAACAACAGGCATCCTGTTCTGGCAACAACAGGCATCCTGTTCTGGCAACAAAAACGGGCAACCTGTTCTGGCAACAAAAACGGGCAACCTGTTCTGGCAACAAAAACGGGCATCCTGTTCTGGCAACAACGGGCATCCTGTTCTGGCAATAACAGGCATCCTGTTCTGGCAACAACAGGCATCCTGTTCTGGCAACAAAAATGGGCATCCTGTTCTGGCAACAAAAATGGGCATCCTGTTCTGGCAACAAAAATGGGCATCCTGTTCTGGCAACAACAGGCATCCTGTTCTGGCAACAAAAACGGGCATCCTGTTCTGGCAACAAAAACAGGCATCCTGTTCTGGCAACAAAAACAGGCATCCTGTTCTGGCAACAAAAACGGGCATCCTGTTCTGGCAACAACGGGCATCCTGTTCTGGCAACCAAAACGGGCATCCTGTTCTGGCAACAAAACTGGGCATCCTGTTCTGGCAACAACGGGCATCCTGTTCTGGCAACAAAAACGGGCATCCTGTTCTGGCAACAAAAACGGGCATCCTGTTCTGGCAACAAAAACGGGCATCCTGTTCTGGCAACAAAAACGGGCATCCTGTTCTGGCAACAAAACTGGGCATCCTGTTCTGGCAATAAAAACGGGCATCCTGTTCTGGCAACAAAAACGGGCATCCTGTTCTGGCAACAAAAACGGGCATCCTGTTCTGGCAACAAAAACGGGCATCCTGTTCTGGCAACAAAAACGGGCATCCTGTTCTGGCAACAAAAACGGGCATCCTGTTCTGGCAACAAAAATGGGCATTCTGTTCTGGCAACAAAAATGGGCATCCTGTTCTGGCAACGAAAATGGGCATTCTGTTCTGGCAACAAAAATGGGCATTCTGTTCTGGCAACAAAAACGGGCATCCTGTTCTGGCAACATAAACGGGCATCTTGTTCTGGCAACACAAACGGGCATCCTGTTCTGGCAACACAAACGGGCATCCTGTTCTGGCAATAACAACAAGCCACCTGCTTTGGCAATAACAACAGGCATCCGGTTCTGGCAACAACAACAGGCATCCTGTTCTGGCAACAACAACAGGCATCCGGTTCTGGCAACAACAACAGGCATCCTGTTCAGGCAACAACAACAGGCATCCTGTTCTGGCAACAACAACAGGCATCCTGTTCTGGCAACAACAACAGGCATCCTGTTCTGGCAACAACAACAGGCATCCTGTTCTGGCAACAACAACAGGCATCCTGTTCTGGCAACAACAACAGGCATCCTGTTCTGGCAACAACAACAGGCATCCTGTTCTGGCAACAACAACAGGCATCCTGTTCTGGCAACAACAACAGGCATCCTGTTCTGGCAACAACAACAGGCATCCTGTTCTGGCAACAACAACAGGCATCCTGTTCTGGCAACAACAACAGGCATCCTGTTCTGGCAACAACAACAGGCATCCTGTTCTGGCAACAACAACAGGCATCCTGTTCTGGCAACAACAACAGGCATCCTGTTCTGGTAATAAAAACAAGCCACCTGTTCTGGTAATAAAAACAAGCCACCTGCTCTGGTAATAAAAACAAGCCACCTGCTCTGGCAATAAAAACAAGCCACCTGCTCTGGCAATAACAAGCCACCTGCTCTGGCAATAACAAGCCACCTGCTCTGGCAATAACAAGCCATCTGTTCTGGCAATAACAAGCCATCTGTTCTGGCAATAACAAGCCATCTGTTCTGGCAATAACAAGCCATCTGTTCTGGCAATAACAAGCCATCTGTTCTGGCAATAACAAGCCATCTGTTCTGGAAATAACAAGCCATCTGTTCTGGCAATAACAAGCCATCTGTTCTGGCAATAACAAGCCATCTGTTCTGGCAATAACAAGCCATCTGTTCTGGCAATAACAAGCCATCTGTTCTGGCAATAACAAGCCATCTGTTCTGGTAATAACAAGCCATCTGTCCTGGCAATAACAAGCCTTCTGTCCTGGCAATAACGAGCCATCTGTCCTGGCAATAACAAACCATCTGTTCTAGCAATAACAAGCCATCTGTTCTGGCAATAACAAGCCATCTGTTCTGGCAATAACAAGCCATCTGTTCTGGAAATAACAAGCCATCTGTTCTGGAAATAACAAGCCATCTGTTCTGGCAATAACAACAGGCATCCTGTTCTGGCAATAACAACAGGCATCCTGTTCTGGCAACAACAACAGGCATCTTGTTCTGGCAACAACAACAGGCATCCTGTTCTGGCAACAACAACAGGCATCCTGTTCTGGCAACAACAACAGGCATCCTGTTCTGGCAACAACAACAGGCATCCTGTTCTGGCAACAACAACAGGCATCCTGTTCTGGCAACAACAACAGGCATCCTGTTCTGGCAACAACAACAGGCATCCTGTTCTGGCAACAACAACAGGCATCCTGTTCTGGCAACAACAACAGGCATCCTGTTCTGGCAACAACAACAGGCATCCTGTTCTGGCAACAACAACAGGCATCCTGTTCTGGCAACAACAACAGGCATCCTGTTCTGGCAACAACAACAGGCATCCTGTTCTGGCAACAACAACAGGCATCCTGTTCTGGCAACAACAACAGGCATCCTGTTCAGGCAACAACAACAGGCATCCTGTTCTGGCAACAACAACAGGCATCCTGTTCTGGCAACAACAACAGGCATGCTGTTCTGGCAACAACAAATGGCATCCTGTTCTGGCAACAACAACAGGCATCCTGTTCTGGTAATAAAAACAAGCCACCTGTTCTGGCAATAAAAACAAGCCACCTGTTCTGGCAATAAAAACAAGCCACCTGCTCTGGCAATAACAAGCCATCTGTTCTGGCAATACCAAGCCATCTGTTCTGGCAATACCAAGCCATCTGTTCTGGCAATAACAAGCCGTCTGTTCTGGCAATCACAAGCCATCTGTTCTGGCAATAACAAGCCGTCTGTTCTGGCAATAACAAGCCATCTGTTCTGGCAATAACAAGCCATCTGTTCTGGCAATAACAAGCCATCTGTTCTGGCAATCACAAGCCATCTGTTCTGGCAATAACAAGCCGTCTGTTCTGGCAATAACAAGCCATCTGTTCTGGCAATAACAAGCCATCTGATCTGGAAATAATAAGCCATCTGTTCTGGCAATAACAAGCCATCTGTTCTGGCAATAACAAGCCATCTGTCCTGGCAATAACAAGCCATCTGTCCTAGCAATAACAAGCCATCTGTCCTGGCAATAACAAGCCATCTGTACTGGCAATAACAAGCCATCTATTCTGGCAATAACAAGCCATCTGTTCTGGCAATAACAAGCCATCTGTTCTGGAAATAACAAGCCATCTGTTCTGGCAATAACAAGCCATCTGATCTGGAAATAACAAGCCATCTGTTCTGGCAATAACAAGCCATCTGTTCTGGAAATAACAAGCCATCTGTTCTGGCAATAACAAGCCATCTGATCTGGAAATAACAAGCCATCTGTTCTGGCAATAACAAGCCATCTGTCCTGGCAATAACAAGCCATCTGTCCTGGCAATAACAAGCCATCTGTTCTGGCAATAACAAGCCATCTGATCTGGAAATAACAAGCCATCTGTCCTGGCAATAACAAGCCATCTGTCCTGGCAATAACAAGTTATCTGTCCTGGCAATAACAAGCCATCTGTTCTGGCAATAACAAGCCATCTGTTCTGGAAATAACAAGCCATCTGTTCTGGCAATAACAAGCCATCTGTTCTGGCAATAACAAGCCATCTGTTTTGGAAATAACAAGCCATCTGTCCTGGCAATAACAAGCCATCTGTTCTGGAAATAACAAGCCATCTGTTCTGGCAATAACAAGCCATCTGTTCTGGAAATAACAAGCCATCTGTTCTGGCAATAACAAGCCATCTGTCCTGGCAATAACAAGCCATCTGTTCTGGAAATAACAAGCCATCTGTCCTGGCAATAACAAGCCATCTATTCTGGCAATAACAAGCCATCTGTTTTGGAAATAACAAGCCATCTGTTCTGGAAATACCAAGCCATCTGTTCTGGCAATAACAAGCCATCTGTCCTGGCAATTAGAATTCTTATATACATGTCTAGATTATACTTATATATAAATTTACATGAGCAACCCCTGAAATAACCTGAAGCCTGAATGTTAAGCATTCAAATATCCCTGTCCCTACACTCTATACCTATCAATAGTGAGTCATTCCTGTTGAGTTTCAAGGCATTTATATATATGATATCAATGAATTAATGGCTTCAGCAAATAGACATTTTTGCAGCACGCAAATGAAAATAATTTTAATCTTTTGAAATTCAATTGCCCTAGTAAATTTCTTGTAAGTCTTGTCCAAGCATTCATTAACATATTCAATTAACTACAATTAGCAATACTTCCATTGTCTATCAATAAACATCATACTACATAATGAACAATTTTTATTAATACTGAAATTGCATTTCATGCAGTCATAATGTGATTCGCTTCATAGCTCTTCAATGAAATTTTCATTTTGACAAACATGCTGGTTTTTAACTATGTTATCTTTACCAAAAAAATCATGACTAAAAAACATGATTATTTATGACTTTTTGTAAAAAAAACATGGTTTTTGAAAATGTCAGTTTTTTTGGTCAGATAAAATATATTAACACTTATGTTTTTTGGTCATGTTTTTTTGTAAATAAAACCTTTTTTTCAAAAAGCATGATTTTTTGGTAACATAAAATAAATTAATATCCATGTTTTTCTTAAAAAGAAGTCATGACCACAAAATGAATAATAACTTTTTTGTAAAAAAAAACGTGCTTTTAAAAAAACAATGATTTTTTGGTGACATAAAATATTTAATATCCATGATTTTAAGACACTATTTTTTATGAAAAACACAAAATAAAACAGCATGGTTTTTTTGGTTACATAAAATTTATTAACATCCAGGTTTTCTTATACATGATTGTTTGTGAAAAAACTGTTTTTAAAAAACTGCATGGATTTTTTTGGTCTCATAAATATATTATTCATGTTTTTTTGGACATGATTTTTTAGTAAAAAACATGTGTTTCAAACCCTTCACTGCAAGTGTGTTGAATATGACACAAACTGAATTTCGCTGTGTGTAGGAATAATTGATTAAAACCTGTGCATTTCTGCGGTTTGTACCGCTAATGAGACTTACTCTACAAAAAATAAAAGCTAATGACACATGTTCGACACACCCTTCCAGCGGCAGAGTTAGTTTGAACTCCACAACAGACGAGTGCTGACATTGCTATTTTTCAATTTCCGGGAATAATTCATGAAGTGAAGGGTTAAAAAAACTGCATGGGGTTTTTTAGGTCATATAAAATATGTTATGTTTTTTAGTCATGATTTTTTGTAAAAAAAAACGGTATATGTTGAGGACTTGACCATAATTGATTTTCGAATTTTCGATGCCTAAATATTGTTAATGAGATCAAAAGAAACAAGTTTTCTTCAATGCACTTTCCGTCAAAAATTGAGTATTTAAAAGTTATAGCGGTAAATGAGTTACCGCAACTCCAGTGTTTGAGGCGGGAATAAATAAATAAGGGAAGCATCACCCTATTACAAACGTAAAGAGGTAGGGTCGTGAGGGGTAGCCACAGTTCTTTTAGTGAAAATTAAAAATAAAGTGAAATTCTAGTATGCATTAACATAGATAATGAGATGACGAGTTATATTGTCGATCCGAACGACTCAATTCGAATGTTCTCAGATACGTCGAACCCACAACATACCGGCGTTGAAGTTACGGACCTGCGGTCATCTCAAGGCTGCTAGTTACGTCGAAGCAGCGGTGATGGTTACATGTGTTTCGGCGCGCTTGCACACACTCGATCATTCGACGTAATGGGTCGTTTACAACCTTTATTTATAATTTTCACTAGAAGAACTGTGGCTACCCCTCACGACCTAACCTCTTTATGTTTGTAATAGGGGTTTTGCTTCTCTTATTTATTTTTTCCCGCCTCAAACAGTGGAGTTATGGCAAAGTCGGCTTGGTTGGTGCGCGGCAATGCCTGTTTACTTTCACGTTAGACCGCGCGGTATATTTTTTCCCGCCTCAAACACTGGAGTTCCGGTAACTCATTAACCGCTGTAACTTGTAAAATACTCATTTCCGACTGAAAGTGCATTGAAGAAAACTTATTTATTTTGATCTCACTAACAATATATAGGCATCCTAAATTATAAAATCAATTATGGTCAATTCCTTAACATTTACCAAAAAAACTGCATGGTTATGTTTGGTAACAGAAAATATATTAATATTCATTATTATTAGTTATAATTTTTTGGTAAAAAAAATGTTTTTAAAAAAACATATGTGTTTTTTAGTCACCTAAAATTTATTAATATCCTTGTTTTTTAGTCATTTTTTGGAATAAAAACATCAATAAGAAACCAATACAGTCAAAGTGGTGGCAGATAACCCACAATTACCTAGAGGAGTCTAAGAGGAACAGCAGGAGCTACAGAACTTATATTGATTGAGTATAAAATTCAGAGCTTATTATCTCTACAATGTCTGATTTTTTTGGTCACATAAAAATAAAATCAGGCATAGTAGAGATTGTAAGCTCAGAATTTTGACTCCATCAATGTAAGTTCTGTGGCTCCTGCTGTTCCTCTTAGACTCCTCTAGGTAATTGTGGGTTATCTGCCACCACTTTTACTGTATGGTTTCCTTTTGATGTTTTTATTACAAAAAATGACTAAAAAACATGGATATTAATATATTTTAGGTGTCCAAAAGAAACAGACATATACTTTACAAAATTTAGGTGTGTCTAGAAAAAAAACAAAAAAACAACAAAAAAAACTTTTTTTGCAATAAAAACCGCCATCATATATAACCGTTTTTTTTTGCATCACTACTCACGACCCAAACTCTTTACATTTGTAATAGGGGGTTAGCTTCCGTTAATTAAATTACGCTAGGCACGCACGCTTCCCTGGTGCGTGCAAGCCAACTTCTAAGTTGAATAATTCTAAAATAACGCATCAGCGAACAGAATGTCATTTATGTAAAACATTCTTAAATATGTTCCTTTATTGATTCTTTGCAACAAAATTATGAAATTTGTTTACAACATTTAAGTAAAATTTGACCTAAAATTTGACCAAAATTTATTTGAAGCAAAAAATTTTTAGTATCAAAAGGAAGGAACTTCAACTTTTAATGAAGTAAATTTAAATAGCAATGAAGTTTGCACAAGCTTCACGTAATATTAGCTATAACACTAGTATTGATAACTTACTATTAATATTGAATAATAGATGTATGCATTGAAATTGATGCATTTCCAAGCATTTTTTTATCATGGATCCCAAGAGTTATACATAAGTAGTTTATTTTGTCATTACTTCAAGTTCAACAGAATTTATTTGTAAGGAAAAAAAGTCAGTACCACGACCAAAATATTCTTCAAAGCATCCTGAAAATTAACATAAACAGATTTGCAGTCTGATCATTAGAACATTTCCTTGAATGCTGATTTTTTTAATTGCCTGTAACTTAGTTCTCATACCTTAGCTTTTTGAGCTTCATTGATACAATGCTGGTAATTTCCAATATATAACGAGTTTTTCACTTCAAAAAGCTCATCAACTTCTGAATTAGCCATTTCAAATAATAACAGCTTCAACTATTTAAAGTTTCTCTACTTAGTAATTTTATCGCGAATCTCCAAGCGCACACGCACGTCTCTTCTTGCTATTGCACTTGAACATTGTCTAATCAGCAGCGTTTGTTTACACACGTCACCTGTTAGAGATACCTAGCGAGAATTCCTTCGTTTTTAAATTTTTCGCTAAGTATTTTTTCTTGTATCAACTGGCGACAAAAAAATTTCTCTCATAGGAAAGTTTCCCAAAATATCCATTTATTAGGTAATTAAAATTTTCTCAAAGATTTAGGTTTTTTAGTGTGCTCGCCATAGCGCAAGTGGCTAGGGGTTCTGCCGCCGTGCGGCAGACCCGGGATCGAATCTCGGCGCTGGCGTTGGCGATTTTCTCTGTTGGGTATAGGAGAAAAATTCCAAGCACAATACCCCTGTCCACCCAGGTGTCTGAAATGGTTACCGGTCTTGACCGGGGGAAAGCGTCATGGCGTCCTTGCGTTTGTTATATGGCATTTGAAAATCCAATGTACAATGTGATATGTATCAGGCTTGTTTGGAAATAAAGCATTCGTAGATGCTTTCATTATTATTTATAGATCCTGAATTGGTGACATGTGGAAGAAATAACGACAAGCCACAAGCAACTTGTTCCCAACTGCAACAAAATCGCCGGCAGCAAAATCGTAAAAAAAGAGAAAATGTGTCACTCCTTCACTTGAAAGTAATTTGAAATCGATGGGTGAATTCTTTCGAAAGGTAAAAGAGGGACAACTTAAGTTTTTTGACTGCGCGCGAGTCGGAAAGGCTTATCGATAAATTTCTGTAGTTTCAAGAAAATCGTTAGGGACGTGTATACGATATGAAAAGAGAAAATGTTTCACCCTTTTATTTGAGAGTAATTTGAAGTCGATAGATGCATTCTTTCAAAAGCGAAGCGCTCTCAGAACTACCTTTTTTACCCTGTAATTAAAGAAGTAAAAAAATAATGAAGGCATCTACGGATGCTTTATTTCCAATTTCAAGCCTGATACATATCACCTTGTACATTGGATTTTCAAATGCCTTATAACTAACGCCAGGACGCCATTGCGCTTTCCCCCGGTCAAGACCGGTACCCATTTCAGACACCTGGGTAGAGCGGGGTTTGTGCTTGGAATTTTTCTCCCATACCCAACAGAGAAAATCGCCACCAGCGCCGGGACTCGAACTAGGGTCTGCCTGGACGGAGGCAAGTTCGATGGTCGCACGGCTACGACGCACGAGAAAGGAGAAAGACTGAGTTAAAGTTTGTGTTCGCGCGAGTGGTCGAAATTTGGCACGCTGGTTCCTAAAAGACCAGAGCGCGCAACCGGTGGAAAATTGGCTGGCCTGTATCGAAAAGGCATTTTTGTTTGTATATAAAATGTCGCTTATTCCTACATCTGATTATTCACAATAACTCACACATTGGGACTCCTTCTGAAGATAAGCGGATTCATTAAAAGAAAAATTCGTAGAGAGCAAACCATTAGAACACTTGCAATAAGTTAGGGTCTGAGAAACGGCTTGTAATTGAGGAAATATACTGACCAACTTCGTACGGTTGATTGGGCTTCCATTAGCGCTTCTTACTTCTGTGTTACTCAAATCTATAGTGGCTAAAATTTGAAATATATGGTTTATATCCGTTGAAAAATCAAAATAACTATTACGCGAGTATATAAGGACTTTTTATTGAATGGAGCAAATAATAATTCAATTTATAGCACCACAGCTGGATTCTTGTCATCAGGTCATTGTGGTGATCTCAACAAGCAGTGGCTTGAACACCACCACACGGGCTTCAAGCTGTCATCCTCCACCTCCACTCCACGCAACGCTGGGTTTCGAGGCGGCCGTTGGAGTGGCCGAAGCGCCACCTCACCACCCATCAATGGGACGCATACTCAGCGCGTTACCGTGCTCATCAGACCTTATATAAAGAGGTACAAAAAAAGCTCGACCAGTCTTCACACCGCGGATCCGATCTTCACAACACTCACTGAAGACGTTCCGTCAAAAAAGTCTCAACGGCCTGTACCGCCGCTTCGTACTCAATAATCACTCTACTGCTATCCGTGCTGCCACTCCACATCGTTTGACAGTCCTCAAAGACGTCTATTAGCGGTATTACTTGACTGCAATCTTTTCCTCATATGCCATCACTGTCGGCGATATTCCGAATACAACAGCATTTATTCCAGTTATATTTTCTTACCCTGATGGGTTCGTTGGTACCTCAAGCACTAGCGTCGGGCATTGAAATTCATTGCCCTTTGATATTCAAAGTCTGCCCGGACCTTAAAGTTGCCTGAGGGAGAACACTACATCTTTTAAGAAGACTGCCTCATTATTTAACATGCTATGGTGGTTTTTATACAATGTCTTTTCGAGGGAGCCCTTTAGTGCTTCAGTTGTGTGTGAAGAAACACAGACTTCAAAATATACGGAATGAATAGGAACTTAATTTAACAAATATTTGTTGAACTGAGATCAGGAGATAGAGGCTACCATATCAAATTGTCTTACAGGTAAACAGTCTTGAAATTTCTGTTCTGTTTCAATTATTAGAGAAGGAGCACTGCTTTTTTCTTTTCTTTTTCTCTTTTAGGAAGTGAGCAGCTTGTTTTCTTAAATATTCTTAGTAAAATTTAGCGCAGGAGTCAAAATTTACTTTGTATATGACTTTATTTTCACCTAAGCATGCAAGTAACCTAAAATGGGGAGAGATTTCCATGTTTTATAAACCGTGGGTCTCAACATTAACGAAAATAGTTTTTGATGATAAAACTTTGTTTCGAAAGTCTTAAATGTTTGTGAGAGAATTTTTAAATACTTAGTCATTTTGCCGGTTGAGCTTTACTCTGGTAGTAGCATAGAATCTTTTTGTTCCGAAAGCACTGAAAGCCCTGCGTCAGCTGTGAGCGAATACTGCCTCACAGAATATGGCCAACAACCTTTTCTCCAGCTCATCATTGTCACTGTGGAACTCAACTGCCTCAGAACATTTTTGCGTTTTGAATGTAAATAAATTCTATTTTTGAACAATATTCCTCATGTTATTTTGCTGACAAACATTCACATTGAAATATTTGGATTCAGGTTAATATTACTATGTATGGGAAATAATTCCCATACAATCGTTTTCAGTGAAGGAATAGAAAAATAGAAGTAAGGTTTAATTAGTCTAAGTTTTTATTAGATCCCCCTTATATCGAGGGATTTAACGACATGAACGTAACGAACACAGTGAACGCAAACGCAACGCTTAATATTTAATTTTAAGTACAATTTAAGTTTCACGGCTAGCATTCGCTAACCAGATAATTGCCTTTTTTAAAAAACACTTTATTAAGTTGATTAAAAGTTAGGGCGAGTTAAAAGTCCGCTTATGCCGTGGGCGTTAAAAAAGTTAGCAGGTGCCGTCAAGTACCAGAGTCCAGGGCGCTGTCGTGGCGAGCTCGAGACAACGGGCGCAGGCAGCAATAGGAGGCGAGGAACGGCGGCTCCACGAGAAGGGCTGAATTCGAAGAACACGTAGACCCTTAGTTCCGAACAGAGGTGACACCTCAAGCAGTGGCAGGCAGAGGGCGAGTAACGCCGCGACTCAAGAAAAAGGCTGGAATGGTAGATAGAACCCCGCGTCGACACCTCTGGCACACGCTCCACCCTCAACTGCTAGGAAACAGAAATATTAGCAAAAGTCAAGGCGAAACAACGCAACTAATCAGTCAAGTTCAAGTATTACGCAAATGCAACCTAATCATTTAAGTCCGACTAGATATATACCTTAAAGCAACGGAGAGGCTAGCCTGTTGGAAGTTGGCTGGAACAACTGAAACCCGGCTGCGACAAAGTCAGCACCAGCAGAAGCCTCCTCCGGAGTATACTATAAAAAAAACGTACAACCTTAAACCCCGAATAAACCACGAAATTAATAAGGACAATATTTCACTTGAGAAGCAACATCACCAATGACAATGAAAATGATAACACAATAGAAGTATAACAACTAACCTGAGTTTTTAATGCACTCAGTGACGAAACGTTCAGACAGAAGGTTTAATTAAGGAAATTAGAAGAAATCAGTTAGAGATTAAGTGCTTCAAGCGGAAAGACAGTAAGAATAGTTGAGAGATTTTAGTTACTTGTGAAAGAAGTTTAAAGTTAGAAGATCGCTCTGATCCAGGCTAATTTAGCCCATCAAAAAGACGAACGACTTCAATAGCAATATTAATATAAATAGCAATTAACGTCGCAAGGACGAGTTAAGAGTTAATACATTGAAGTTTCAATGTTAATTTTAGTTAATTTTACTTGCTTGAAGCACCAAAGGAAAATTGACAAGACAGTCTACAAAATAAAAGTAATGAAATAATAGCACAAGCACACAAAATAATAGACAGAGAAAAAGCAGCCAGGAAGAGGGTAGAGGGTCTTAGCCTGAACTGGGTGCCACGGAACTAGCCGCGAACCTTATCACCGAAGCGTAGGCCGACGATGCAACACGCCTTTGTAAAGGCATAAACGGACGGATAAAAATGGCAGCTTAAACACCAAGTTAATCACTGCTTAATTCGACATAACGTCATTAGAGAGTTGAGCTAACATCAGCTCTTAGAGGAATCAAAATCAAGTCTAGTCAAGTCTAGTCAAGGCCGCTAAATGAAAATTCCGTACCTACGACCTCACCTGCGACCCTACCGAAACATCAGAGCAACGACCAGCGAACGGCACCCCGACACCTACGCGGAAAGGTTGAAAGAGAAAAGCCACCTCGGAGACACCCAAACCGTAGTGGGGAAAATTTTCCCACACTATGATCGTTACGATGGATTTGACGGTGTTTCAAGTTTGTCGAATCGATGAATTTGTAGTGATTTTGGCATCGCCACCAACATATTTTTAAATTTTCTAATCGGGGATCATAAACCTATTTTATTAGGTCATCTATCATAACCTTGGGCAGTTTGTTGGTTGCTAACTTCGTTAGTACGACTGATACTCTAATTAGCGTTGCACATTCGAAAATTTGCTACTCCAGGGGAAAAAATAAAAAATATCCTCCTTTAAAATATTTTTACACAGTATACTGCTTGCTTGTTGGCTTGGCATGTTTGCCCTTTGTTATAGTGGCCATTCTGGTAGAGCACTTGTTCTTCAATCGCAGGGTTCAAAAGTTCAAAACCCCATTGTACGAGCTCGGTATTTCTTCAAATGAGGAAGAGGGAAGAATTAGCCAAAATTTCATTACTCATGCGCTGTTTGAAATAAGTTAGAGACCGGCTCGAGCGGCGGAATAGCTGTAATTGCATCTTCGAGTTTGAACTGCTGTGTAAGTTGATATGAATGAGCATGATGAAAATGAAACGTTTATGTTCTCCCACTCTGAATACTGAAAATTTCAAACTGCATCACAAATGAGAATTTCGGTTTTAAGTTCCAATCCCCTAATTCATAAGATATAGTAACTGTTTTTTTTTTGTTTCCTGCTTGGTCTGTGTACGGCCACCATCCCGTATACTGCCTACCTGAATACTTTATAATAACCGCAAATAAATATTTATTGAAAGACAATTAAACTCACACTGAGCTCAAAATAGTTGAAGGCTGCCATTAAAGACTGTTTAAAGCGTAACACAACCCTTAATTAATTAAAATATTAAGCAGGTATCAAACCAGAACGCTTGGTGACTGAACATTTATGCATAATGACCACAAGTTTGTTTCTCTTCAAAGACATCCCATGTATATTCAGTCTGGTACTGTGATTTGTAACTGTAAATGCAACAAAAATAGAAGTTAATCAAAAAATGAAATATGTATTTGAAAAATTCATGTCATTCTTAAATTCATGTCATGTCAATTCATTCTTAAATTCATTCAAATTCATGTCATGTCATACGACTTAATAAAAGCAAAATTTGCAAAATGTAATATGTCTCCATGCTGTAGGCTGGCTTAGGGAACCATCATCATAGAGCAAATATGTGATACAGTTTTGAAAACATGTGTAAAATTTGATGAGCCGTTTGCAAAAGGATATATAAAATGATCGAACACAAATTTAGAAATAAGCGTGCTCTAAATGAAGTTTTCTTTGATAGGTTAGAGTTTAAAGTAAGAGTGATTTTTTTGAAGAAGTGATAAGAGATCTATTTCAGAAACTCTTTAGAAAGGCCATAAGTTAATCTCACGTTAATTTTGGGATGAATTTAAAAACGATATAGTGGTTATTTTTTACTTGGTAAAGATGGGGTCGCAAGCAGATTCGTTTGTACAGAAATTCCTTGTATTAGCCCAGATCTCTACATAGATCTAGACTCAGCTAAAGAAAGGAATCAAACCACATAGAACATTCATGAATATATTGAAATGAAGCGTATATACAAATATGATAAAATATCCTTAAAAAATGCATGGGTTGTTATGGTCGAAACAGCAATAATCGCCATCAGGTATGTAACAAAACAAACTTTAAAACGCTGCTCGACATAGATGAAATTTTTGAGTGATCATTTATTAAATGTGCTCTACAATAGCTTATAGTCATTTATTCAAACTTCTGCATAAAAAATAACGTGTGAGAGGAAACCATGGAACAAAATACACTCTATATTCCCGGTTTGTCTCGGCTCAATCCCAGTCTCCGGCTACAGATCAAGCAGGTCAAGCAGCTACTCTGATGATTAAAGAATACGGAGCCAATGGGAATAACAGAGTATGGGCAGAAACTCTTCTACTCAATGAGCTTGCGGTTTACGTCTTCCTTTTCAGGATGAGAAGCTGTAATGTTATTGTAATAATGTTAAAATGTTATTGTAGAAACGAAGTGTTCTATAGAAATACTTTCTTACGCAGGATATTTGTTTGCAATACGAACTAGAATTTAGTGTTATGATAAAAAAGACATATGCAGTGACATTTTCGGAATAGATTCATATTACACATCAAAAATGTGCACTTAGTATTACATTTGAATGACGAGTAAGCAAACGCGTTAGGGGTGAACCAAAATATCTTCGAGTCAAGTTCTTCAACGAGAAAGGACGGTTGTCCCCTATTCCGTATGGTCATCATGGAACAGTTGTCATCAGTACCATCGCGCGTGAAGCCTTTTTGCTCACCCATAAATAAAGAGGTCACACAGCAATATTGTCACAAATGGTTTCCGAAACACGCAACCCAGAGAAATAATTCTAAAATGTGAAGTGAACTTGACGTTAAAAATGTAAAGATATTGGGATAATAGGTCTACGCAACTTATATATTTTGAATGGAAGGGACAAATTTTTCTCATTGGTCCTTTCGAATGGTCTGTAGCTGTACCTAAGAGTTTTTCTTGCCATGTTTGTTAGAAATGAAGAGTATAAATTACGCTATCGCGAAATTTAAATTGGATCCGAATAATTTTAAGTTTTTCAAGTGTAACCGTACGCACTATTTTATTTTGTATACATAGAATTCACCTTAGTTAAGGTTTGTTTAAAAGGTTTGTTAAGATGTATTATGTTGAAGTGCTCGTTACCTGTCATGTTTACCTGGTGTGTCAACCAGTTGGTATTTCTACCAGGTGTGTCTAACAGGCAGTTTAGGCAGACAGATATTACTGTCTTGTCAGTCAGACATGTCTGACACACTGCAAAATAAAATCAAAATAACACTTTCGCGTGATTATAAATCTGTGTCATTCATAAACATTGCAAACCAAGTTTTCTTGTTAAATATCAAACAAAATACACAAATTACTTCTAAAAAATATAATTAGCCTAAAAAAGAGACCTTTGCCATTTGTTCAAGGAATTATTTGAACGCTGGCTTTCAATTGTTTTTGTACTTTACAATGCGTAGTGCAAATAATCATCAGCAAAATTATCAGCTGATGACCCGCACATAATCTTACGCAAGTGGTAGTTTGTGATCTTCTGATTAGTTACCGATGAGGTGAGTAATTAGTCACTTCTAACTAACTTGTGATTAATCATAGAAGTGAGTTATTTGATAGTGCCTTCAGTGACGAGGTACTTCCTTCAGTAACGAGGTACTTCCTTCAGTGACGAGGTACTTCCTTCAGTGACGAGATACGTCCTTCAGTGACGAGGTACTTCCTTCAGTGACGAGATACTTCCTTCAGTAAAGAGGTACTTCCTTCAGTGACGAAGTACTTCCTTCAGTGACGTGATACTTCCTTCAGTGACGAGGAACTTCCTTCAGTGACGAGGTACTTCCTTCAGTAACGGGGTACTTCCTTCAGTGACGAGGTACTTCCTTCAGTAACGAGATACTTCCTTCAGTAACGAGGTACTTCTTTCAGTAACGAGGTACTTCCTTCAGTAACGAGATACTTCCTTCAGTAACGAGGTACTTCCTTCAGTAACGAGGTACTGCCTTCAGTAACGAGGTACTTCCTTCAGTAACGAGGTACTTCCTTCAGTAACGAGGTACTTCCTTCAGTAACGAGGTACTTCCTTCAGTAACGAGGTACTCCCTTCATCAACGAGGTACTTCCTTCAGTAACGAGATACTTCCTTCAGCAACGAGGTACTTCCTTCAGTAACGAGGTACTTCCTTCAGTGACGAGGTACTTCCTTCAGTAACGAGATACTTCCTTCAGTAACGAGGTACTTCCTTCAGTAACGAGGTACTTTCTTCAGTAACGAGGTACTTCCTTCAGTAACGAGATACTTCCTTCAGTAACGAGATACTTCCTTCAGTAACGAGGTACTTCCTTCAGTAACGAGGTGCTTCCTTCAGTAACGAGATACTTCCTTCAGTAACGAGGTACTTCCTTCAGTAACGAGGTACTCCCTTCATCAACGAGGTACTTCCTTCAGTAACGAGGTACTTCCTTCAGCAACGAGGTACTTCCTTCAGTAACGAGATACTTCCTACAGTAACGAGATACTTCCTTCAGTAACGAGGTACTTCCTTCAGTGACGAGGTACTTCCTTCAGTAACGAGGTACTTCCTACAGTATCGAGGTACTTCCTTCAGTAACTAGGTACTTCCTTCAGTAACTAGGTACTTCCTTCAGTAACGAGACACTTCCATCAGTGACGAGGCACTTCCTCCAGTGACGTAATACTTTCCCTAGTACCTCCCACAGGTATAACAACGGGAAAATGTCCGTTACTGAGCGGTCGTTGTCCGAGCTAACGGTCTCCGTCCCATGAACCATAACTTACGCTGACTTCCTGGTTTTATTTCTTCTGCGTTGGAACTCGCTTTCACCCGAATATTCTATGAAAATTCCTTGAGTAACTTTAAATTCAGATTAATATGGTTTCGTTAAGCGTTAAGTTCTTTTGTTTTAGTTCTTTAAGCAGCACTAAAATTGGTCTGTGAGCTTGCGTCTCGTGTTTTCTATAGCGATAATTAAATTGGATCCGATTAATTTCAAGTTTATTCAAGTGTCACAGTACGTACTATTTTGTACACTTGGAATTCGCCTTAGTTAAGGTTTACTTATAATGTTTATGAACATTTATTATGTTGAAGTGCTTGTTATTTTCAAACTATTTGACGCTTTATAACATAATGATTTATTTTCTATTTGATGGGTCGGGCAAATTAACACATGCGAGCAGTGTGAGTAAGCCGCTCTTTGCGTCTCCTCAAAATGATTATTTTACAATGAAACTTATGGAATCGAATTCTAAACTAGGTGTGGCACGCAAATCAAAATACCTACACCTTCATGTTTATTTACATACTTACATCTTGTCTAATACTGACTGACTACATCGAAGTATTATTTCAGTATTTATATGAAGTACGAGTAAATGATTGGAATTCAGGAAATGTACTGAGAATGTCACTGAGGCCTACATTTGAGCACATGATCTCTAAATTTGCAGATACCCGCACAACTTCATGAGTTATTTAAGTCCAATTCTCCTGCAATTTCTGTAAGTTTTCAAGCTAGTAAGGCCAGAGAAATACCGCGGTTCGGTTGTCACCCGCCAGACCTATAGTTGTGTTACATGTCGATGCACTTTCAAAATTTGAAGTTGTGAATTTCCATATTAACGCATTCAATATTTCGTTGTAAAATTTTTTCAATATGTTTTGCTTAGAGTGTTCACGCCAATTGCTCATTGCAGGGGTTCCCACCTTTCATTTCACCCGCACCCCTAATGAAATTTCATTCGAACCTCGCACCCCTTGAACTAAAAATGCCAACATATTGTCAATATCCTATCATTTACCTGGACTTTTTTCGCATCCTCTGAAACATCGTCTCTCACCCCAGGGGGTGCGAGCTCTCCAGTTTGGGAACCCCTGGCGTATTGCATAGCTTCATGACAGGGGTGGCTATTTACAGCACGCAAAAACTAAGCCGCTTACAGTACCCATTACAATTAGACATGAAAATCATGAAATAGGATGACGTAGAGCTTGACTAGTAAATGAAGTAAATTATGATATTGCACGAAATCATTTACAGGGACTATCCATCTTCGTAGGGGATCAAAACGAACCGATTATCCATTTCTAGGTGATTTTCACTTGCATGCATCACTCCAAAGTTGTACAAGGATAGATTTTTTATTCGATCCAACATTCGAGTAGGGACGATTTTTCTTTGTGAAATAGTCTAGACTATTGGTTCACTTTGTTCACCTACACGTGTCTACGCTAAACTAATCTGTGCTTTTCGTTTCAGTTTCGGTTTCGTCTTGGCAATGCTTTTTCCTGGGATCTTCGGGAGTGCCTGGCCGTTCGCTGCTGCTGTCGGGCTGTTTGGAGCCATCTTCTCGCTGGCCGTCGATGCTGCGGTAGATTTGTGTGAGGTGTCTAAAGATGTACTGAGTACCCAGGCTCTCCTTGCTGGCGTTGCTGCAGCCACTGCTGCTGCTGTGACTCCGGCGCTCTGTTCCTTCCTCGTCGCTGGTCTCTGGAACCTCGCGACCTGGAGGATGGAAAGCGGAGATTCTGTCTTCAGCTCCCCGAAGAACGCTCGTGCTCGATGGTTGGCTGTCTTCATGAGTTGGTCGGGACGAAGAAACGGGAGAAGGGCGCCCTAAGTGGAGGGGAGGCATCACGGAGGACCCATTCGAGGACGGGGGAGGTGGTGGAGGGATTGGAAGATCTTTGGGAGCTCCAGAAGCGAAGGATCGGAGCTGACCAGCCAGACGGAGGTCCAACAGAAGCCGGTACGGATCAATGGGAGGTGGCGGAAGATGAGCAGGAAGCGGAACTTGAGGTCGCAACAGAGAAGCGTGGGCAGCCCAGGGAGAAAGAACGTCCGGCGGAGGCGGCACAGGGGAATGTAGGAAGGGGGGCTGCATGAGCAAGGGGGCAGGGAGCCCTTCCGCAGGTCTGTTGTGGCGGTCGTCACGCCCGTCCTCCATGCGGGCTCTCTTGACTCCGAGGTCGCTGTCGCTCGTCGGGATGCTGTCGCTGTACAGGGATCTCTTGAGCCCTTTGTCTTCGTACAGAGGGAGCGACCGGTGTGTGGGGAGCTCCATCTGGGGGGGAAGAGGCGGCATGGACGGTGGGGAGCCTTTGGCAAGAAGGGCGGCCCTCAGGTGCTGCTGTAGAGCCGCGTCAGGAGGTTGGCCAGGACTTCGAGGCGCCATGCGGCGAAGGAGATCGCTGAAAAAGTTGCCATGAAAGGGCGAGGTCATATTGAAGAGGTACGGGGGAGTCGCTGAGATCAGCTGCGACACGAACTGGAAGGAGTTGAAGTTGTGGGGGTGGCGCAGCGGGGGTCCGTCGCCGCCTGGGGGTCGGCTGCCTGGGGTGTCCGGAGCGGCCATCTGCGGACAACGAAAATGAATTAGTTTTGATGAAATACCGTCGCCATATGTGGCATTGTGGTTATAGTTCCCATAAAATGTAAGTAGTTTAATTTATGCACACCTTGTGGCCTTGTTGTTGTAGTTCCCATAAAATGTAAATAGTTTAATTTATGCACACCTTGTGGCCTTGTTGTTATAGTTCCCATAAAATGTAAATAGTTTAATTTATGCACACCTTGTGGCCTTGTTGTTATAGTTCCCATAAAATGTAAATAGTTTAATTTATGCACACCTTGTGGCCTTGTTGTTATAGTTCCCATAAAATGTAAATAGTTAAATTTACCCACACCTTGTGGCCTCGTTGTTATAGTTCCCATAAAATGTAAATAGTTAAATTTACCCACACCTTGTGGCCTTGTTGTTATAGTTCCCATAAAATGTAAATAGTTAAATTTACCCACACCTTGTGGGCTTGTTGTTATAGTTCCCATCAAATACTATATGTGGCCTTGTGGCAGAGTCGTTAAGAGTATCGCAATTTATGAGAACGGGTGTTGGCTTGATTCTTTGCTCTGCCAGCGCCCAATTGCTCCTCGTTGGGAAAAGGAACAACTTGTCAAAGTTTCACTCAACCCACGAGAATGAGAGGGTACCAGCTCGACCGTGAGCAAATGGAATTGCGTCCGCGCATTAATTGTAAGGCATTTAAGGAAAATAGTGTATGGTATACCAGATAAAAATTTAATTAGAATGATATATCTTTCTATCTGAGCACCCTCGTAAATAAAAGCCGCAAGGGATAATAATTATGAAGAGAGGGATGAGCTTCATTCTTCGTTTTGCGTTACTGATACTGAGCACTACTGCTCTAAATTTTTGTCCTTTTATTTAATCGTGCAATTACACCTAGACCGCTTATGACCCACCGGTGGTCACTGAAGGAATTTTTATCACGTGATCTTATAACGTGATCTATAAACGATATTTTCAATTATGCTTAATCTCATTATCTTGTTGATCAGTCTATTGCGAAACTAGGTTAAGGGGACCATTCTGGGGCATCTGCAGTCCAAAGGTCGATTCTCCCGATTTTTGTTTTTATTGCTTTAAATGAGTTAGAGACATGTCCCCGAATGTCTGTAAAAATATCAGGAACCTACCCCAGAGCTAACGTCCCTCCCGGGGGGGGGGGGGAGGGCATCCCTCTTACGGACCTTTTTTTTCATTTTTGAACCTAAAGCAATGAAATTTGGTATACTGATAGGAAATGCAATTTTGAATTTAGAATCATTTATCATTTATGACAAAATGCGATTTTCTTGAAAAGAAAATGGGAAATCATAGAAAACGACATTTGGGGGGGGGTTTCTAAATGCTTTTTCTCTGATAGTTTTTGAGCTACAGTAATGATTTTGGTATCATTGGATGCAGAATAACGTGGACATTCCAAAAACTTGAATGCTTTTCCTCAAATTTCCAATATAAAAATTTAAAAAATTAAAAAGAAAAAAAATCAAAATATTCTCAAGAAAATTCAAATTTATGACGTCATAACTTTGAAACAAGAATGAATTTTGAAAAACTTCTCAATACATTGTAAAGCCCTTGTTTTTTTGCATCCAATGATACCAAAATCATCACTGTAGCTCAAAAAATGTAGGAGGAGAAGCATTTTGTTTCTTAAAAATAGGTTTTATAAAAAAAGTAACTTATCAAGACGTTTGTCGTTATAACTCCGAAGTTTACAAAGCTAGAGCAATGCGGTTTGTTGCATTTGAAAGTGAAATGTGTGTTCTACCAATAATACGGGTGGATTTTCCAAATTGTTTCTGTAAAGCTTTCCATAGACTTTTTACCCTAAAATTATAACTTTTGCATTTTTGCATTGAGACTCTGACAAAAAAATTCATATAAATTCGGAATGAAATAAATCAAAAATTCCACCCGTATTATAGATAGAGCGCACGTTTGAATTTTAAATGCAACAAACCGCATTGCTCTAGCTTTGTAAATTTCGAAGTTATAATAAGTTATAATGAATAATATATGTATATATATAATTTTATTTTTTTCAAATAAAAAATTTTCTATGGCCTTATGAAAAAATTTTGTTTAAGATAAGTTGTTACAAATGTAGAGATCTAGTAATCTGCAAATTTTCATAGACGTACGTCCAATAGAACAAAAGTTGACCATTTTGTCAAAATGACCATTTTGTCTCTAGTTTAAGTGAATTAGGCTAAACATTATTGTACACCCTAGAATAACGTGATGGAAGGATGTCCTAGAAGTCGCTGAACTTATTCGGGCCCACAGGTAGCTATACTCAAATTTGACCATTGTATTAGACTTAAGAAACATTCTACCTCTCTATCTTCTGTGGTAAATAAATTGTTTAAATTGTTCAAGGAAGATGATAGCACTTATGCGTTCATCTCAAAGTTGAATATAGAAACTGAGTTTCAATGGAGTTGTATCTTAAATTTAGTTTCACCAGCCGAAGTTACAGAGCAGCAAAAGTTATGGATTTCGTTATCATATTTTTTTGTGGTAAGGGAAATTCAAACTATCGTTTTAGACGAGGGTAAGATGTAATTTTACGAGCCGTGTTTGACGTAACTGTCTTAGCAGTCAGTTAAATTGCACATAATATTGGAACAGAGAGAATTTATGGCCCTTTCGTTTAGTATAGTTGACCGGATCATGTTTAGATTTAGGATAAAAAGGAAAACCGACGTAGCTAAGAAAATCAAGATATAAAACAAACATTTTGGATCATGAAAAATCCATCCTCAGTGTTCTGAAAAACAATAAGTCAAAATATTAAAAACTATTTCTGAACTCTAATTTTTTGAATAAAACAACAAACAAAATGCGATATCAAAAAAGACGAAGAAATAAAACAAAAACTATAAAACACTTTAACAAACAATAGAGAGCTTGACCGCGGTGTCACATTCATTAATTGACGGACGGTTTTTTAAAATGAGATTTCCTAGAAATCGTCCAATATCATCCATGTTTAAATTTGCGCCACTGTTTACACCACCATCGACCAATGCAAGTGCTAAGTTGTTTCGCGTATGAAAGCAACTACGTAACTCTTTACAACATCATTTGTTCGCCGTACCTTCCGCATAAAAATCAGGTCTCGGTTTGTAAAGGTATGTAAGTTCTTTCATCGCTGGCCAAAACACATAGATTCAGAAAAAATATAATCGTTCATGCTGAAAAATACCCTCGCAATTTATGCATGTTCATAGTTTTCGTCTCAGTTGCCAAGTGAAGGCTAGACTTCCTGAGATTATGGTTTGGCTTGGAGATTTTCGGATGAAGAAGCCGAGTTTTAGTTGAGGAACACAAAAAATAATTAAGAAAAATTAAAAGCAAAGAATGTGGCAACAGAAATCAATTTCATCTCGAGTTGCAACCGAAATCTTCACGGTGAGCAGCAGTCTGCTCTACGGTGAGCAGCAGTCTGCTCTACGGTGAGCAGCAGTCTGCTCTACGGTGAGCAGCAGTCTGCTCTACGGTGAGCAGCAGTCTGCTCTACGGTGAGCAGCAGTCTGCTCTACGGTGAGCAGCAGTCTGCTCTACGGTGAGCAGCAGTCTGCTCTACGGTGAGCAGCAGTCTGCTCTACGGTGAGCAGCAGTCTGCTCAACAGTGAGCAGCAGTCTGCTCTACGGTGAGCAGCAGTCTGCTCTACGGTGAGCAGCAGTCTGCTCAACAGTGAGCAGCAGTCTGCTCCACGGTGAGCAGCAGTCTGCTCTACGGTGAGCAGCAGTCTGCTCTACGGTGAGCAGCAGTCTGCTCAACAGTGAGCAGCAGTCTGCTCTACGGTGAACAGCAGTCTGCTCTACGGTGAGCAGCAGTCTGCTCAGCAGTGAGCAGCAGTCTGCTCTACGGTGAGCAGCAGTCTGCTCAACGGTGAGCAGCAGTCTGCTCTACGGTGAGCAGCAGTCTGCTCTACGGTGAGCAGCAGTCTGCTCTACGGTGAGCAGCAGTCTGCTCTACGGTGAGCAGCAGTCTGCTCAACAGTGAGCAGCAGTCTGCTCTACGGTGAGCAGCAGTCTGCTCTACGGTGAGCAGCAGTCTGCTCTACGGTGAGCAGCAGTCTGCTCTACGGTGAGCAGCAGTCTGCTCTACGGTGAGCAGCAGTCTGCTCTACGGTGAGCAGCAGTCTGCTCAACAGTGAGCAGCAGTCTGCTCTACGGTGAGCAGCAGTCTGCTCTACGGTGAGCAGCAGTCTGCTCTACGGTGAGCAGCAGTCTGCTCAACAGTGAGCAGCAGTCTGCTCTACGGTGAGCAGCAGTCTGCTCTACGGTGAGCAGCAGTCTGCTCTACGGTGAGCAGCAGTCTGCTTTCATGTGTTTGTCGAACGGTTGCAGCTTGACTGTTGACGTGCAAACAGTTAACACTTAACCTGCATCCGGTTAACGCCTAACCTGTGAACAATTAACGGTTACCTTGTCATCGGAGAACGTTGCACTAGTAAACGCATAACAGATAACTTGTAATGGATTAACAGTTAATTAATCTGTTAACGGCTTACGGTTTACCTGTAAACGGTTAATGCTTAACCTGTTGAAAATATCACCGCGGTGTTACAGAGTGTAGGAGATCTCAGAAGCACTCTTTATGAGAGGAAACTATCTGTATTTCTGGTTATAATTGCCCTTTTTATCATATACAAATTGTGTATTATTGTTTATTCATTCATTTTCTGTATGCACACAGCCAAAACATTCGGGTTTGAAATCTTCAAACGACACAAAAATTTAGGCAACACAAATACATTTTAAAATTTAATTAAAAAATTAGGCTTCGTAAATAAATACGAAATTGTTCCTATTTATGCAATTTTTAAAGATTCACTTCGTTACCTGCTCCTGACATTGTTTCTGATGCACACTCACCACCGCTGAACATTGTTCTCTAATTCGCACTTAGAACAAACTTTTATTTTCTGAGTTGTTCCCTAAGTCGTTTTCTACGACGTTTTCTGGGTCGTTTTCAGCATCGTTTTCTACGTCGTTTTCTGCGTCGTTTTCTACGTCGTTTTCTGCGTCGTTTTCTACGTCGTTTTCTACGTCGTTTTCTACGTCGTTTTCTACGTCGTTTTCTGTGCCGTTTTCTGTGTCGTTTTCTACGTCGTTTTCTGCGTCGTTCTCTGCGTCGTTTTCTGGGTCGTTTTCTGCGTCGTTTTCTGCGTCGTTTTCTACGTCGTTTTCTGTGTCGTTTTCTACGTCATTTTCTACGTCGTTTTCTGCGTCGTTTTCTGTGTCGTTTTCTACGCCGTTTTTTACGTCGTCTTCTGCGTCGTTTTCTGGGTCGTTTTCTGCGTCGTTTTCTGCGTCGTTTTCTACGTCGTTTTCTACATCGTTTTCTACGTCGTTTTCTACGTCGTTTTCTGTGTCGTTTTCTGCGTCGTTTTCTGCGTCGTTTTCTGCGTCGTTTTCTGGGTCGTTTTCTGCGTCGTTTTCTGCGTCGTTTTCTGGGTCGTTTTCTGCGTCGTTTTCTGCGTCGTTTTCTGCGTCTTTTCTGCGTCGTTTTCTGCGTCGTTTTCTGGGTCGTTTTCTGCATAGTTTTCTGCGTCGTTTTCTACGTCGTTTTCTGTGTTGTTTTATGTGTCGTTTTCTACGTCGTTTTCAGCGTCGTTTTCTGCGTCGTTTTCTGGGTCGTTTTCTACATCGTTTTCTACGTCGTTTTCTACGTCGTTTTCTGTGTCGTTTTCTGCGTCGTTTTCTGCGTCGTTTTCTGGGTCGTTTTCTGCGTCGTTTTCTGCGTCGTTTTCTGGGTCGTTTTCTGCGTCGTTTTCTGGGTCGTTTTCTGCGTCGTTTTCTGCGTCGTTTTCTGGGTCGTTTTCTGCATAGTTTTCTGCGTCGTTTTCTACGTCGTTTTCTGTGTCGTTTTCTGTGTCGTTTTCTACGTCGTTTTCTGCGTCGTTTTCTGGGTCGTTTTCTGCGTCGTTTTCTGCGTCGTTTTCTGGGTCGTTTTCTGGGTCGTTTTCTGCGTCGTTTTCTGCGTCGTTTTCTGCGTCGTTTTCTGGGTCGTTTTCTGCGTCGTTTTCTGCGTCGTTTCCTGGGTCGTTTTCTGCGTCGTTTTCTGCGTCCTTTTCTACGTCGTTTTCTGTGTCGTTTTCTGTGTCGTTTTCTACGTCGTTTTCTACGTCTTTTTCTGTGTCGTTTTCTGTGTCGTTTTCTGCGTCGTTTTCTGCGTCGTTTTCTGGGTCGTTTTCTGCGTCGTTTTCTGCGTCGTTTTCTGGGTCGTTTTCTGGGTCGTTTTCTGCGTCGTTTTCTGGGTCGTTTTCTGCGTCGTTTTCTGCGTCCTTTTCTACGTCCTTTTCTGTGTCGTTTTCTGCGTCGTTTTCTGCGTCGTTTTCTGCGTCGTTTTCTACGTCGTTTTCTGTTTCGTTATCTATGTGTTTCTCCGTCAATTTCCCCGTGTGACCCACGCAGCAACTCGCAAATTGCCACTCAGTTTTGCCAGCCGAGTGGCAACGCTGCCAGTGGCGGTGGCAGCATTTATACAGGAATGTGTGTGTGTGTGTGTGTGTGTGTAAGCTTACAAACACAAACGCGTAAGCAAGATAGGCAACTACACCTTTTCTCGTTTCATAACCACACGTCAAAACAATATAGCAACAGTTTGCACAATCATACAAAAGCGAATAAAAACTAACAGCGGCTCAAATATAACAACATCCAGTACAAATCTAGGGACGATGCTGCAAAATTGATAACAGATGCAAAATGTAGTGACAGAGACAAATAAATATAACGTTGCTTCAAATTGTATAACACTCTCAGAATGTTGTACCAAACGTTCATTTTCTTTAACAAATAATCAAATCCTGTAACAATGCTCCAAATAGCCAGTATCACAGGTTCAAAATAATGTAACAGATGCAATAAATAGTAACAATATGCCATAAGTTGTAACATCTTTTAAACTCCTATTGACGATAAAAATAATTTTTCCGCACTTCCATATTAAATAAAAATTAAAAATAATGGGTTCATCTTGAAATCCCGAATGTCGAAATTATAGAAGTAAAAATCTCGAATATCTAATTCCCGACCATATTTGGCAGTGTAACACTGTACATGCCAGTTGGTAACCCTTATTACAACATTCGGGATTTTGATTTTTGGGAATTAGATGTACGGGATTTCGACATTCGGGATTTTAACTTTCGGGAGTCTGAATTCCACCCGACAATAATACATGTAGGACTACATTCCATTACTTCCCGGTCATTGGAAGATGCAATATCCGCTGACCGGGAAGTAACGGAATTTTCCAGAACAACTCTGTCGTGGCCGGTTCACGTGTGATACATATGATGTTCATTCTCAAAATAAAAAGAAGAACCAACGGCATAGAGATCATTTACTGTAGCAAACGTTTCGGAAGACAAGTTATTCCATCATCAGTGCTGGAAGAAAAAAAAGTAATTTTCAGTCATGCATAAGACGAAATTCTTGTGTCTATTCTGAACTACATAAATAAAATGAGCATAAAATAGTGTTCATAAGGTCTGAATAGAAATACCAAGCAAAAACGCAAAAAATAAAAATAAATCCTTTCTAACGACTAGAATACCACACTTAAGTCCTAATCGCCCTATAAGTACTACTGATGTTCATTCTTTATTGTAATTATAAATAATTTGTAATCATAGTTTCAAAATGCATTACATACTACACTATATGGCTACTTAACTGTTTATTCTGTTTATAAATAGTTGTGTCAGAAATTGTTAATTTGTTACAATAATGTTTACGCACGTTATTATTTTCTGTATAATTGTTATCCTTTATGAACGTTGTTACAGTAAACCTACTCTGTCACAACATATTGTTTCCTTGTTTTAGTGTATAGTTTCCCTGTCATTCATTTTGCTGGGTGTCGCTATAATTTGTCGTTGTTGCTATTGTTTGCGACACTGACTATATTTCTATTCCCTGTTATACACAATGGTTCGTCGTCGTTAAATTTGCAGTTCGTCGGGACATTTTGAAAGAATGTGGTTTTAAAACGAGAAAAGGGGTATGTACACATATTTATCTATTGGAAATCTAAGCCCGCATACACAACCGAAGCACCGTAGCCGTATAGCTGTCCGTAGTTTTTACGCACGACAAACCATACAGCAATTGTTTGAAGATTTTGAAACTGATGGCAAGCGCATTGACGGATATTTTTATGACAGTGCCGAGACCCTTTTCAAACTTGCTGATAAGGAGACAATTCCTCTCTGCGTTATATCCAAGTTTCTCCCACTGAGAAGAAACACCAGGCTCTCCCAACGACGAGCGAGCGTACGCAACAAGACATGGGGCGACAACTTACCCTCAATAATTCAAGGATTGTAATTTTTTATCACTGTTGGAATTTGGCGCCATGGCATTACAAGGTTTTGGTCTATCGAATAAGTTCACGTGCAGTGCAATTATTTTTCACGTAACACAAAAATCCGAACATACCAAATCTTAAATTCAGCTGATCTCCAAGTACCTCCAGCACTCCACGCTCCAGAACTGCAAGTACTCCAGCACTCCACGCTCCAGATCTCCAAGTACCTCCAGCACTCCACGCTCCAGAACTGCAAGTACCTCTAGCACCCCAGCTCCAAAATTGGAGTCAGAGCTTCAAGAAGCGTCACAATACACAATGCACAACACAACACCACACAACACAACACCACACAACACAACACCACACAACACAACACACCCCACACCACAACACACAGCACACACCACACAACACAACACCACAACATCACACACCACAACACAACACCACACAACACAAAACAATACACCCCACACCACAACACACAGCACACACCACACAACACAACACACACCGCAACACCACACAACACAACACACACCACACAACACAACACAACACAGCACACACCACACAACACAACACACCACACACCACAACACAACACACCACACAACACACCACAACACAACACAACACACAGCACACACACAACACAACACCACACAACACAACACACCACACACCACACACCACACAACACAACACACCACACACCACAACACAGCACACCACACAACACACCACAACACAACACAACACAACACACAGCACACACCACAACACAACACCACACAACACAACACACCACACACCACACACCACACAACACACCACAACACACCACAACACAACACCACACAACACACACCACACACCACAACACAACACAACACAGCAGACACCACAACACACCACAACACAACACACCACACAACACACCACAACACAACACAACACACAGCACACACCACAACACCACACAACACACTATGACACAGTCACAGTGTCACACACTCAGGTCTCACAGACTCACAGTGACAGTCTCACTGTCTCACTCTCAGTGCTCGTGCGACGGTCGCTGCGACAACACCTGCTGCGGCACACAAAAAAGCGCCGCGAGCCCGATATTGAAACGCTGCCGCCGGCGGGCAGCTTTGAGAACAGCGAACAATGCAAGCGTCCCTGGGGACCGGCGCGGGCGCTTGTGCAAATTGCACGCAGCACAAACTTAAATAAATGAAAAATAAAACGGGAAATTTCCCTACGCCGGTGTGCTGTCTCCAGAAATTCTCTGACGGGGAAAAAGAGACGTGCCTTGCGGGAAGGATAACACTTTCTCACAAAATTGAGAAGCAGGTTTACTTTCGCAGATCACGCATGCGCGGCGTGTTCCACCGTAAAATTTATTTAAAACTTTATTTCAAGTTCAGTTATATTTTTGCGCTAATGAATGCCAAGGCTACGTACATATTTAGCCCAGATGCAATGGGCTTTAAAGTTTTGTTCCGAATGGGAAAATTTCGTCGATTTTCTGTGACAAAATTTTCCCTTTCTTCACAAAATTTTGAACGCAAAGAGATGCAAGAGAAAGGCAAAACATCAATACGGTCGTGAAATGCTCATCGAAATGCGTAGAAAAATGGAACCTGTTTTTGAAATGAGTTAATTTCTATTACTAAATTCTTTTTTGACCATACCGAAAGAAATCACATTAGTGAGCTATCTTACAAGGCAATAATTTTTGTTCTGAGTCAATTACCGTTATTCTCGAAATGTATAATTCCCACTAATATCTGAAACAAAATATTGTTTCTTATAGAAACAGCAAGCTTAAGTATTATAGTTTCCTTGCAGGTATTCCCATTTTTAATTCATTCTATCTTAAACCTGAGTGATAGTATAAGAACTACATATTTTTTGTGTAGTCATTATCAGCGCCTATCATACATATTATAACAAAACAACAATTAGGCAAAATACACATAACGACGATCTATTCGTCACACATCAAAGTAAGTCGTCACATGAGCCAACGTCGACGTACCTGGAGGTCGTAGTCGTAAGTCGAAGGTTGTCTACAGCGCCAGTCCATACAGCGCAGCACACAGCGCCAGCAGCTACTGTATCATTTTGTCTTTTTGTCAAGAGCCACTCGACTCGGAAGATTTGTATTCGATAGTTACTCGTATGTTATAATAATTATGTTTATATTCTACGTAGTTTTTTCCTAAGTAAAAATCGAATAGGAACATTTAGTCTTCGAAAAATGATTTGCTATTGCTTGCTTTACTCTCCTTTTCAGTTGAGTTTCTTCCATTTTCTGTCTGTTTAGCAACTGCTAATTCTTTTCTGTTTTATAATATCCATTTCCTTTCTGTTTAATACCTTCCATGATCCTGTTTGTACCTGCACTTCCTTTCTGTTTAGCAACACGTATTTTTTTTGTCCTTCACATTTCCTGACTTAGTATCTTCCATATTCTTTCTGTTTGTACCTTTCATCCCCTCTCTGCTGTTTAGTACCATCCATTTCCCTTTTGTTTAGTACTTTCAATTTCCTATCAGTTTTGTGTCTTCCATTTCCCTTCTGTTCAGTACCATCCATTTCCCTTCTCCTTGCGCTGTCCATTTCCTATCTGTTCAGTACCGTCTCCCCTCCCCCCATCCCCCCTCTTCCCCCCCCCCCCCCCCTCCAGCTGCGGACGTCACCTAAGCAGCTCTCAAAATTCCGTCACCGCAGCCACCATGCACACCGCACCTCTGACAAGGAACGTCTGTATTTCCTCGACGCCGTCTTGTTTTTATGCAAATTCAGAGGAAGGTTTGAATATTTTCAGAGCATCTCGAAATTTTCCTCCGGAATGGGAGCGAAACTTTTCGCAATCGTAGCGCGCGGCCAGCAATTGTTCGGAGTATTCTTGGCGTGTTCCCGGCACTGCTGTGTCGCTCAAACTTTTCGACGTGTCTGTGTGTTGCAACATGTCTTCAAATGGCACCAAAACTGCATAATTCAACATGTGCGAACATTTGGATGTGATTTTACGTTTCTTGGACGGAATTTAAAATATAATTGGGAATATATTTTGGATAATTCCACATCATTTGTATTTATTCTACGATTCGGAATGCTTTGGGCTTATTGACCATGTGTCAGAATTTGACGTGCATTTTAAATTTCGACATGTTTTCTCATCAACGTTTGTATATTTTAACAATGTAACATATGTTTTCATTCTAACATGATATCTCGACCGGGCCTCTGTGAAATTTCAAAAACTCTTTTCATTTTAAAATGCGTCAATATTTTGAAACGTTGGTGTATTTTTCATAATATTAAATTTTTCTATATCTTCATGTTTTCACGTTTGGACCTGTTCAATATTTTAGAATGTCTTCCCGTTTTGAAATACCTTTACATTTCAAAATATGTTCTCCTCAGAACATATCTTAATATTTAAATGTGTTCGTGCAGTTAAAAATGCTTGTGAAGGGTGTTTTTTAAATACGTGACCCTAAAAAATCTTTAATAACTTGTGATACAATGAACGGATTTTGGAAAACAAAAGGCAGTAGAATCCTGAAATTTGTATCTTTTATTTGATACCTACGTATTCATGATACAGCAGTCAAAATAAGAATCAGAGGACACAGTAAAATTCATCCTGCTTTGAAACTGCCGCCGAAACGACGAACTGGACAAAGGAACAATTAGCTTTCATAAGCACTGCATACTTCTCTAATGGAAGGAGTACTGTCATAGCTCAGCAAAGTTTCAAGAGAGAGTGCAACTTGCGAAGTTCTCCCAAAGAAGGTCATTTGCCAATACATAAAAAAATTAGCCAACATGGGAATCTGGCGAAGAAGAAACAGGAAGGACGACTCTGCAACGTTACCGTCGGCTTGAATGTTGAAAAACCCAAGGAGATTGTGGAAAGGATTCCCAACATCACAACAGTTAGGGAAGAGTCATTGTTCTTTTCAGAAGATTTTGAAGAAAAGGTTGTCAATGCATGCGTATAAAGTTCAAATTTATTTTATCATTCACTCCGTAGTAACACTGCCATCATTCACTCCGTAGTAACAAACGTGGTGGTGGCATCAGTACGTACATATCTAAATATATATCTTCGAAAGTCATTTCAAGTGCAACTATGAATCGTGAACATATTGAGACTTTATTTATAGAACTAACGAAAAATGATAAACGGATTGTGCTTGGGACAGTATATAGGCCCCCAACAGCTTGTAACGTCTCTTTCCTGAACGAGCTTCAAAGCATTATATCTCAGTTCAACAAGTCTCTACATAATGACACAATAATCTGCGGGGATTTCAACTACGATCTTCTACAATATGATAGCTGTGAGCAAATCTCAAACTTCATAAATGTTTTTCAGTCTAGCTCCTTCCTTCCAATCATCACGAAACCTACACGTGTTGCTTCTGAATCGGCTACGTTACTCGATAATATTTTTATGTTAGATCCGACTGATTTTCTTACCGGAATAATAATTTCTGACTTATCTGACCATTTCCCGGTGTTTCTCATCAAGAAAAATGTCTATAATCCTTGTACCAGCCCACAGGCTGATACTTATTCATTTCGTTGTGTAAACGAATACAACTTGGGAACAATGCGAACTGTTCTAGAAGAATTAATGCCATCATTAGACGTCTATGAACGGGACAATAATGCGATTAACATTGATGAAGCAATACTAAATTTAACTGAAATTATAACGACCGCATATAACCAGTGTTGTCCAATAATCACCCGCACAATTACGCCGAAAAATAGACAAAAGCCCTGGATTACTGAAGATATCGTGATCAATATAAAGAAACGTCAAGCGTACCTAGCCTTACTATTTGAAGGGCGAATATCTAAAGTAACGTATAACAGATTCAGGAATCATGTGACAAATCAAATACGAACCTCAAAACGAGACTACTTCACGCGCAAATTTACTGAATACAAAACTGATATTAAAAAAACTTGGCGCCTGCTTAATTCATGCTATAAACCGAATAATAATACTACGAAAACAATTGAGTCCGTCGTTCACGAAAATGTAAAATACCACGAGAAAAAAGATATTGCAACTGTGTTTAACAACTTTTTTGTAAACATAGGAAAAAATATAGCCGATAGTGTCTTCAGTGAACCCAGAGACCACTTGCAATACATGGACCATGTCCGTGAACCTAACTCTTTCTTTTTCACGCCAACTAATCCCTCCGATGTAATTACGTGCATAAACAACTTGAAAAATAAATCAAGTGGATTGAAAAATTTTTTGGCTAGAGTTCTTAAGGCTATAGCTGATATAATAGCACCGTGCATATCTTATATTGTCAACCAATCCCTTTCTCAAGGAATCTTCCCCAACTCTTTCAAAATTGCGAGAGTCACCTCTATTTTTAAAAATGGTGATAAAAACTGCATTAACAATTATAGACCTATCTCTGTACTACCAATTATTAGCAAAATATTCGAGAAAATTGTGTATAAAAAAGTGTATTCGTATTTTGAACGAAAATCTTTCCTCTACGACAAACAATACGGTTTTCGTTCTAAGAAATCTACGACACAAGCTGTATTAAATCATTTGCAATACCTTTATTCTAATATAGATGAAGGAAAGCTTGTTTTCTCCGTATTTCTTGACTTTCGAAAAGCATTCGATTGTGTGGACCATAACGTATTACTCTCGAAACTACATTGTTATGGCATTCGAGGGGCTGCCCATGATTGGTTTAGATCATACTTAGCAAATCGGAAACAATACGTTGTCATTGACGACGCAAAATCAGACCCACAGACAATTAGCCATGGGGTTCCACAAGGATCTGTCCTTGGGCCTCTCCTATTTCTAATTTTTATCAATGATATCATTAAATCTACATCATTCTTCAAATTCATACTTTTTGCCGATGACAGTACCCTTTCTGCGGTCCTTCCAGACCAAAATCCCGCTAGGATGGCGGAGCGTATAAATAATGAACTTAATAAGGTTTCATTGTGGCTTAAACCTAATAAAATAAGCCTTAATATCCATAAAACAAAATATATTACATTCTCATACAAGAAAAATATATCTCTCCCACGCATTCAAATTGGCGAAGGTGAAATCGAAGAAACCAACTCACGTAAATTCCTCGGCATCATAATAGACAAACATCTAACCTTTAAAGAGCACATCGCTCATATTAGTTCTAAATTATCAAAATCTATCGGAATCCTAAATAAAGTTAAAAATTTCCTGCCTGAAACAGCCTTACAAATGCTCTACCGAACGCTCATTTCACCATACTTGCAATACGGAATAGAAGCATGGCACGGAACTGATAAAAATAAAACCAACAAAATTTTTACCCTGCAAAAAAGAGCCATAAGAGCGGTAAAGAATCTAGAATATAATGCTCACACAATTGACTCATTCAAACATTTACGAATACTTAAGCTCTCGGATCTCTACAAAATCTCCATTTGCAATTTCATTTACAAAACATTAACAAATGATGGCGACAATAGCCTAAAACAACTGTTAACTGCGCAAACTGGTCATCACGACCATTTAACCCGAAATAGAAGTAAATTCATGCTTCCTTATTACTCAAAGGCTCGGTCACAACACAGTATCCTCTTCGTTGGAACTAAAACTTAGAACTCAATACCTGCGGAGATCCATGAAAGTAATTCTTATAAGGTATTCAAAGAAAGTCTTGAGTCTCACTTCCTATCAGATTACTAGTCGTGTAAGATCACAGAGTCAAAGCTTGTCCCCTACATAACTGGTCCTAATAATGTAATTTACCTTGGTTAATTTCGCCGATCTTCAGTCTGTTCTTGAATCGTTTGTCGAATATACTGTTAAATCTAGTCCTTATGAACTATATTGTGAAATGAAGTATCTAATTTCGAGTTAATTATCTCATTGATCAGTCTAATGCGTCTCTAGTTTAAGTGAATTAGGTTAAACATTATTGTACTCCTAAGACTAACCTTGATGGTAGGATGCCCTAGAAGTCACTGAACTTATTCGGGCCCACAGGTAGCTATACTCAAATTTGACCATTGTACTAGACTTAAGAAACATTTTATCTCTGTAACACCTGTGGTAAATAAATTGTTTAAAATTGTTTAAATTGTTTAAAATTTGCCAAAACTTAAAGGAAACTGATTTTGAACGAAGGAAAAATTTCAGTGAGTGGTTCTTGGAGAAGGAGGAAGAGGATCTTGAATTCGTGGTAAATCTGAAGGACATGACAGTTGTCGATTTTGCAAATTGTAATGGCTAAACATGGTTAATGACACCAAAATAAACAAGTTTTCTTCTATGCACTTTTCGTCTCAAGTGAGTATTTTATTAGTTATAGCGGTAAATGACTTGCCGCAACTCCAGTCTTTGAAGCGGAAAGAAATTCTTTGATCGAGTTGTATGGCAATACTGCAATGGCGTCTCGCTTCCAGCGCTCTGCCTTGAAAGACGAAATCAAACCTACCGCTATACCTCGTTAAATACTCATTTGACGAAAAAGTGTATAGAAGAAAAGTTGTTTATTTCGATGTTATTACCATGTGTCAAGCAACAAAAATTCGAAAATCGATGAGTAGCTGTTTATTCGAGCGCATTCGTCATCAATGACGAAACTAAACTTACCGCTATAAATCGTAAAATACTCATTTGAGACGAAAAGTGCATAGAAGAAAACTTGTTTATTTTGATTCAAATAATTAGGTTCAGGCACCAAAAAGTGGAAAATCGACAACTGTCATGTCCTTCAGATTTACCGAATTCGTTTAAAGCTTGATTATGTCGGACGAAGCTCATTTCAGTTTGAACGGATGTGTAAAGAAACAGAACATGAGATTTTGGGCTATTGAAATCCTATGGAGATTATAAAAATTCCACTTCATCCAGAAAGGGTGACGGTTGGTGCGGTTTCATGAAGAGTGGTATCATTGGTCCATATTTCTTAAAGAACAACAATGGCAAAGCAGTAACTCTTAACGATCAACGATACCAAGACATGCTAAACGCCATCTTAATTCCTGCAGTGAACACCATGAATATTACAAATCTCTACTTGCAGCAGGACTGGGCAACGTGCCATACCACAAGGGATAACATGGACATCCTGCGTAACCAGCTTCCGGAACGCTGATTTCAAGAATTGGCGACGTTTAGTGGCCTGCAAGGTCTCCTGATCTATCCCTATTGGATTTTTCTTGTGACGACATCTAAAGGAAAGGGTTTATCGTGACAAACCGACCGATCTGACTCAACTCAAGGATGCCATCATCTCAGAAATAAGATTGATCGGTCCCACCCTCACCAGCGCTGGAATGAGAAGCATGCGAACACTCGCCCAATATTGCTTGCAGTCATGAAGAATGTCATCTTGAAAAATTGGTCAAAAAAATATAAGTCTCAGGATTCTAGCGCCGTCTTGTTTTCAAAAATCCGCTTATTGTATTAATGGTTATTTAATTTTTTGGGGGGTCCCGTATTTAAAAAACGCATTATATTATAAATGAGGCTGAAAGTAAGCATGATGACATACAATATTTTGCCTAGGGCCTCTGCCAAGCTCTAGCAGGGTGGAACATTTAGTCCTAAATGTAGCTTAGATTCAGAGTACAAAACTAATTTTTATGGATGAGGGGCTTAAATGCCTGGTAAAAACTATTTTTTTTTGAATGAGGGCCTTTGAGGCGGGGTAAAAACTAATACTTACGATTGAGAGACTGATAAAAGATAAAAAAGTAATTTGTATCATTGAGTGACTCCTACGAAGAATAAAAGTAATTACTGTTAATGAGTGACTTTGGTACTTGGTGGAAGTTTATTTTTAACTACTGAGTGGCTCTAATTCATCAGATAAAAGTAATTTCACTGAATGAATGAAAAAATCTATTTTATGACGAGAAAACAATGTTATTAGTGAGGGATTTAAATTGATTGGTTTAACATATTTTAAAATTATCAGTGACTACTTAGCCCTATGGAATTGGTCTTATTAAGGAAAGAGTAAAATTCTAAGCATTCATGGCCTGAAATATTTTTCAACATTTCAGCATTGCGGAGAATCAGTATTACCTCCCTAATTTGTACCGATGCACACACATACAATGTCAACAAATGAGTAAATCTATTTTGAATATTTATGCATTGCATCAAAATGCAAGGAAAATACTCAACAGGAAGATAATGGTAGATGCCAAACAGAAGGGAAATGATATACCTCGTATATTCGAGGGTTCGTATCCGGCGCTGGCGCGGAGATTTTCCCCGTTGGGTATAAGGGAAAGCTCAAGCACAATACCCCACTCAACCCAGGTGTCAGAAATGGGTACCGGCTTTACGGGGGAACCGTCCAGGTGTCCTATACATAGTGTTAGTTATAAGACATTTGAAAAACCAATGCTCAAGTTCATATGTATCAGGCGTGATTGGAAATAGAGCATCTCACAGATGTCGATGTTTGTTTTTGTTTGTTTATATATGTATATCCATATAAATTCATTTGGTGGAGCAGCAACAGGGTTTTTGTATTTTGCTTCACAAATTACGTCTGGTGTTGGAAGAACAGGGACTTTTGTGCCAAGAGACTTTCAGAGCATGAACGAACTCTTTGTTGTGTATTTTGCACAGCGTTTCTCAGACTATTTGGTGAAATGTTCCGAATTTTTCCGACCATACTTTGTTTCAGTTACAGGAGAGCATTTGGAATACTTAAAAAACCTTACCCGTTAGAAGTCCCCAGAGAAAAAAATTTTGGGACGTTAAATCCGGTGACCGAGGCGACTAAGGAATATTTCTAACTTGTGAATTTAGTCTACCTGGAAGTGTTCTCTGTAGCATTGCCATCGATGTTGCTACGAAAGCAAGAATGCATACAGGGCTGAGATGGACTCGTGTTGAACCTTTTCTTAAGACTCATTCTCACTAGAACTTAAATACCATTCTTTTAAAAATAACATTTTACAGTTGCTATTCTCTCACCCACTGGGTGTACAGCTATCTTCAGGGCCTTCAAACGCACGGCACTGTTGCATCCGTGAATCTGATTAAGGCCAGTCTGTCTCATTAATACAAAAATTCCACTGTCATTTACATCTTCCTAGAAATTTGTCTCTATTAAATTTCTATGTAATGAATTTCCAAAATGATGTAGTGAGTTTTGAGTCACCATAAACATGTGTCGCCACACACACGCACACGCACACGCACACACATACACACACACACACGCTCGTTGGTGTGCTCCAAAAGTTGCTCGGTTCAATGGCCGAATTTTGGCGGCTATTGATTTTACGAGGCGTCGCTCTGCTGCAACCTGATACTGGTGGCCGGTAGTGGCGGTGGTGGTAGTGGTGGTGGTGGTGGTGGTGGTGGTGGTGGTGGTGGTGGTGGTGTCGGTAGTGGTGGTGGCGACGGTAGTGGTGGTGACGGCGGTAGTGGTGGTGACGGCGGTAGTGGTGGTGGTAGTGACGGTGGAAGTGGTGGTGACGGCGGTAGTGGTGGTGACGGTGGTAGTGGTGGTGATAGTGACGGTGGTAGTGACGGGAACTCAATGAACAAGCCGATATGAAATGTCGTATTAAGCTTTTCTTGGTAAATTTTAATTATGCATCGGAACAGTAACTCATCTTCCTTTCCTCGCATAAAATTCATGAATTTTCTAATCCATTCAAAAAATTAACTGAGGTGAGTTAAACTGACGTTTTATTCAATTGAAATGTGATTCCAATGAAATCAAACCCAATTTGGAAATTTAAAAATACAAAGAATAAAAAATTGCTATATACGCGCCGACATTTGATTTATATTAGTAAAGGGAGGTTGCTAAAAATGTATACATTTTAAAATTGCTATAACCGTTTTCGCAGAGAGGATAAAAAAAAACTTGCATTATTGGAAAGAAGAAGAGTTAAGTTTTCATATTTATTTGACTTTGCTGGACCTACAATTCAAAATGCTCATATTTCGAAATGCGTTCAGAAACTTTTCATTCAGATCTTCCTCCATTAATGCTTCTCACAATAAACTGAGATTGCCACCTTTAGAAGAATGGTAATGGTACCTTTGGAAGGGTGTTGAAGGGTGTTGAAGGGTGTTGAATGGTGATGAAGGGTGATGAAGGGTGATGAAGGGTATTGAATGGTGGTGAAGGGAGATGAAGGGTGTTGAAGGGTGTCCTTGCGCTGTTGAAGAGTCTATTGTGCCACGTTTGCTCATTACAGCAATCTTCTCTCCTGCACCCTTGATGTTTATGCTTATTTGGAGGGTATACCAGATACGTAAGAAAACATTGAATTCTGTTCTTACGGGTGTTCTTTGTCAATATCTCCTAATTCACATATTGAAAAGTTATTGGAATTTTAAGGCTTACATTTAGCCACAATCCAAGTCCAAGGTCCAAAGTACGTTTAAAAAGTCAGTTTTTGTCCACCATTTCCACCGGCGCGATGAGTACACTCTCGGTGACCCACCGGTGGGTCACCGAGCTGTCACAGCGTTACTATTTTGTTTCGTGTTGTTGCAGGGTGCTGATATGTGTTGAAGGGTGCTGAAGGGTGTTGAAGGCTGCTGAAGGGTGTTGAAGGGTGTTGAAGGGTGCTGAAGGGTGTTGATAGGTGTTGAAGGATGCTGAAGGGTGTTGAAGGGTGATGAAGGGTGTTGAAGGGTGTTGAAGGGTGCTGAAGGGTGTTGATAGGTGTTGAAGGGTGCTGAAGGGCGTTAAAGGCTGCTGAAGGGTGTTGAAGGGTGTTGAAGGGTACTGAAGGGTGTTGAAGGCTGCTGAAGGGTGTTGAAGGGTGTTGAAGGGTGCTGAAGGGTGTTGATAGGTGTTGAAGGATGCTGAAGGGTGTTGAAGGGTGATGAAGGGTGTTGAAGGGTGTTGAAGGGTGCTGAAGGGTGTTGATAGGTGTTGAAGGGTGCTGAAGGGCGTTGAAGGCTGCTGAAGGGTGTTGAAGGGTGTTGAAGGGTGCTGAAGGGTGTTGATAGGTGTTGAAGGATGCTGAAGGGTGTTGAAGGGTGATGAATGGTGTTGAAGGGTGTTGAAGGGTGCTGAAGGGTGTTGATAGGTGTTGAAGGGTGCTGAAGGGTGTTGAAGGGTGCTGAAGGGTGTTGAAGGGTGTTGAAGGGTACTGAAGGGTGTTGAAGGGTGCTGAAGGGTGTTGAAGGGTGTTGAAAGCTGCTGAAGGGTGTTGATAGGTGTTGAAGGGTGCTGAAGGTTGTTGAAGGGTGCTGAAGCGTGTTGATAGGTGTTCATAGGAGTTGAAGGGTATTGAAGGGTGTTGAAGGGTGCTGAAGGGTGTTGATAGGTGTTGAAGGGTGTTGAAGGGTGCTGAAGGGTGTTGATAGGTGTTGAATGGTGTTGAAGGGTGCTGAAGGGTTTTGAAGGGTGCTGAAGGGTGTTGATAGGTGTTGAAGGGTGCTGAAGGGTGTTGAAGGATGTTGAAGGGTGCTGAAGGGTGTTGATAGGTGATGAAGGGTGTTGAAGGGTGCTGAAGGGTGTTGATAGGTGTTGAAGGATGCTGAAGGGTGTTGATAGGTGTTGAAGGGTGCTGAAGGGTGTTGAAGGGTGCTGAAGGGTGTTGAAGGGTGTTGAAGGGTGCTGAAGGGTGTTGATAGGTGTTGAAGGGTGTTGAAGGGTGCTGAAGGGTGTTGATAGGTTTTGAAGGGTGTTGAAGGATGCTGAAGGGTGTTGATAGGTGTTGAAGGATGCTGAAGGGTGTTGATAGGTGTTTAAGGGTGTTGATAGGTGTTGAAGGATGCTGAAGGGTGTTGATGGGCGTTGAAGGATCCTGAAGGGTGTTGAAGGATGCTGAAGTGTGGTGAAGGGTGTTCAATGGTGATAAAGGGTGATGAAGGGTGTTGAAGAATGTTGAATGATGATGCAGCGTGATGAAGGGTGTTGAAGAATGAATGGTGGTGAAGAGTGATGATGGGTGTTGAAGGGTGTTGAATGGTGATGAAGGGTGCTGAAGGGTGTTGATAGGTGTTGAAGGATGCTGAAGTGTGTTGAAGGGTGTTCAATGGTGATAAAGGGTGATGAAGGGTGTTGAAGGGTGTTGAATGGTGGTGAAGGGTCATGATGGGTGTTGAAGGGTGTTGAATGGTGATGAAGGGTGATGAAGAGTGTTGAAGGGCGTTAAATGGGGATGAAAGGTGTTGAATGGTGTTGAATGGTGATGAAGGGTGATGAAGGGTGTTAAATGGTGGTGAAGGGTGACAAAGGGTGCTGAAGGGAAAAGAAAGAAGCCATAAATGGAAGCTGATGAAGATCATAGTCCTATAGGTGTCCGTGCATATAATATCATTCAAATTAATTAGAAAACCTTCCTTTTCATTTAATGTGTAAGACATCTTTGTCGATGGCTTTTCTCCTCAACTACAAAAGCCTCACACGACGGTTTTGTGCATTACCCGTGACTGAAGTTAAGATTTTTGGGAAATGTTAAATGTGAAATGTGCATATGAAAGAGATTGTATTCACGGTGGTAGGTATGAGAACTTTAAGTTTTGTCCTATGTTATTCCAAAGCAAGGTATAAATAGAACTTTGCTGTGTGTTATTACTAATAACAAGGTAATTAATTTTGCCCTATGTTATCACTAAAAAATCTAACGTCGATGGGGACAAACAGGTAAGCGAACAAGTACGCAAACAGGCACGCCATCAATTTTATTGAAGTGTTGTAATATTATCATCGAACACCGATCTCCAAGATGCAGATGGATGCACAAAATCTTGAACATTGCTCAGCTAGAATACACAATATTTACCAGTAAAATCATAGCAGCGCACTTTAAAACCACATTCTATGCTCGATGGAAAGAGCTGTGTCTCATTTTCAGATTTATCTTTGATAAATTTTGAAATGAGTCGAATGGAACGTAGAATGATTGTGTACTCTTAGTGAGCATTCAGTCAGACTCTCAAAGCGAGTATGAAGTAAAGTCTCTGATGTAGAAAAGTATGTGGTATAGAGAGTAAAGGATATTATTCTTTGTACTATTTAGATTAAAAACAGGTACGCTTATCACAGTAAGAGTGCAGGTTTTTGGAAAATCGTAGCGAAAACAGTACTTTACAGTTTTCTCGCTTACGAGTGTCGCGACTTCTGCGTTACTTTTGTAAAGCATTTAGTAGATATGTCGGTGTGCTAGGTTTTCTCCCCGCTCGGAATATGCTACGAGAAAACAGAAGTGAAAAACATTTTCGTTGATTATCCTATATATTAACAAAAGTGAGTTTCTCAAGCAGCTGTCAAATGTTCGTGATAAGAATACTCGTATAGTTCACAGTCAAATCTACAATGAGCTTGAAAATTTTAATGATGAAAATTTCATTTATTGATATTCCAATTAAAACTTTATTCCATTGTAGTTTTTCTGTAGGTTAGAATTTCAATCAATTGTGGTTTTCGTTGTGAGGATATGTGCAATTTGCAACACATAAGCGTTCTCTAAATTTTATATAGACCCCCTTTGGCTGGGTTTCCACGATGGGGACATAAACCACTCCAGTGCGATCCAAATCTCCTAATGAAAGCACTTTCATTTCGCGCATTCCTTTGCCCGCCGATCCGACGTCATGGAAGGAATAATGCCATACGAGGCTCATAAATTGCGTCATTGGCGAAAATTTCGACGTGGGCGATACATTTGGCCGAGGCCTACCATCGTTTTCTTCCATCGTTTTCTGTGACGCCATCGCGAGTGTTCAGGGGAGACCGATAAAGAGAGAGTTCCTCTAACTTATCGCCTATTACTCGGCGCGTGAGGGCATTTGTTGCAATACTGTCTCTTTAATCGTTCATTGGTGCACTACTAATGGATTTTAGGCTCCAGCAATAATTTTTGAGCTCACTCACTCAAGGAGATTTAATTTAAGCTGCGCAGCTTTTGAAATCGTTGGTGGAGGGAGTCATTTCACAGTAAAGCAAGTAAAGTTTTTGTTTTTCTTTGCTAACTTCCCCTGTGTTTGATATTTCCCAGTTTTTCAAGTGAAGTTGACTGCAATTCATATGTAAACATTCATCATTACGTCTTAGTTTAAATCTGTAGAATTTTTGTATCCCACTCGGACAGGAATGAAAATTTGAGTAATTTTTCACTCGACTTCAAATAATAAATTGTGTTTAACTTCCAGTGAAACCTCAGAGTTTTATCGATTCACCTGCAAAATTTCCACCGCCACATTTACCCCATCAGCATTCGGTTGCTACAAAAGCTAACGCATTAAAAAAGTCGTTTATTGTCCAAGCTGTTGGAGCTCTTAAAGACGCTCGCAGCAAAGGCTTGTGTCTTGAAGCATTCCGCCGTAATTATTCATAAAGTTTTAAAAGGTGCACCCAAAACTGCCGTATTTTTTACGACCGACCCAAGCGGCCCTTAACCTTAGGGGAATGTGGGCAGGGCAGTGAATATTGGACGTTACTGCGCCGGGGCAGCCTTATGGTCCTTCACCCTTAGTGCTGAGCTGCGGCACTGTGGCATTAGGGCTCATGTTGCCGTAATGCTGGTGTTGCCGTAATGCTGGTGTTGCCGTAATGATGGTGTTGCCTTGATACTGATGTTGTTATGATACTGATCTTGCCATAATGCTTATGTTACCTTAGCGCTCACATTGTCATAATGCTGGTGTTACCATACTGCTGGTGTTGCTATAATGCTGGTGTTGCCATACTGCTGGTGTTGCCATAATGCTGGTGTTTCCATAATGCTGGTGTTGCCATAATGCTGGTGTAGCCATACTGCTGGTGTTGCAATAATGCTGGTGTTGCCATAATGCTGGTGTTGCCATACTGCTGGTGTTGCCATAATGCTGGTGTTGCCATAATGCTGGTGTTGCCATAATGCTGGTGTAGCCATACTGCTGGTGTTGCAATAATGCTGGTGTTGCCATAATGATGATGTTGCCATACTGCTGGTGTTGCATTAAGATTGATGCCATCATGATGATGTTGCCATAATGCTGGTGTTGCCATAATGCTGGTGTTGCCATAATGCTGGTGTTGCCATACTGCTGGTGTTGCCATAATGCTGGTGTTGCCATAATGCTGGTGTTGCCATAATGCTGGTGTAGCCATACTGCTCGTGTTGCAATAATGCTGGTGTTGCCATAATGATGATGTTGCCATACTGCTGGTGTTGCATTAAGATTGATGCCATCATGATGATGTTGCCATAATGCTTATGTTTCCATAATGCTCATGTTGCTATAATGCTATGTTGTCTTAGTGCTCATATTGTCATAATGCTGGTATTGCCACAAAGGTGAGTTTCTCACGGTTGCAATAATTCTAATTTAGCGGTAGGTGAAATTTTATAAAGCCCAGAAGGTTTGAAAGACGTGATTCTGTAAGCAACAGTCCGCTTCAGCTGTTTTTGTTCGTATATGCATAACCGCATCAAGTGTGAGGTGCTTATAACAAAAAGAGACTTTTCAGGTATCAAAGTTAGGTAACCTTGTTCTTTTGTTGGGTAACCTTATCCTTGAATTCATTAATTTTGCACTTGAATTAGGTAACAATGTACGCAATTTGAGTAACTTTGTTCTTAAGTGAGCTTGTATTAAAATCGGTTTTTCATTCAAACATTAACGAGTGTTTTTCTTGCCTTTAGTCAGTGTGAAAGATATCACAACGTATGAACTTGAACACGGGGGAAAAGTGTTATCCATTCAATTTCTTATTTGAGAAAAATAAGGCACAAATGTAGAACCTGATTATTTTATATTTCCTACGTGTAAGAAACTGGAATAAAATTGTAATTCGGAGGTCTTAAACCTGAATTTCCACATCAGATAGAGTGTGAACTTTTATTGAAATAGCACGCCTCACTCTCATAATTTCAACACTACACCTTTTTCACTTCAAATTAATCTAAGTCAAGTTCAATTTAATTCAAGTCAAGTTCAATTTAATCCAAGTCAAGTTCAAATTAATCCGAGTCAACTTCAAATTAATTCGAGTCAAGTTCAAATTAATCCGAGTCTAGTTCAAATTAATCCAAGTCAAGTTCAAATTAATCCAAGTCAAGTTCAAATTAATCCGAGTCAACTTCAAATTAATTCGAGTCAAGTTCAAATTAATCCGAGTCTAGTTCAAATTAATCCAAGTCAAGTTCAAATTAATCCGAGTCTAGTTCAAATTAATCCAAGTCAAGTTCAATTTAATCCAAGTCAAGTTCAAATTAATCCGAGTCAACTTCAAATTAATTCGAGTCAAGTTCAAATTAATCCGAGTCTAGTTCAAATTAATCCAAGTCAAGTTCAAATTAATCCAAGTCAAGTTCAACTTAATCCAACCCTCAGTTAAGTTAAAAAATGACATAATAATTTGTTAATTTGAGTTTTTTGTGTTAAATATGTATCTATTGGATGTTATAAGCAAGAGTGGTTTCGAGGATTTATTTACACTCATAGATATTTATATACGTGAAATACCACGTTATCACATCTATGAAATCAAATACATGCAAGTACAAAATATTATCATTGAACGATATGTAGATTTAAACTTTAAAAGAAATATACAAGTGCGATTCACTGAGTACTAATGTACGATTCTGTTTAATTGCAATTTATATATGTACATTACTACACAGATACATTCCTGTATTAGCAATTAAAATGTTGCCATTCATTTTAATTCCGTGTTAGTCAATGTGAATAAATGTTGGATCCACGTACATTACACGATAATAATACAAGAAACAATTTTTCTATTTCTCTACTGATTTTATTTGTGTGTGTTTACAATTTAATATATAATACTTTTAAGACTTCAATAACTTTTATAATAATCATTTTATGAATATTTAAGTTTTGAAAGGCTAATATACTGAATTGTGAACACACACAAATAAAATCAGTTTTAAGTTAGAAACATTGTTTCTTGTATTATTATTGTGTATTGTAAGTGGATCCTACATTTCTTCACATTGACTAATACGGAATTATAAAGTTGTGTTAAAATATACTTGACGAAAACAGTGTCATGTGTCGGAAGTATCAAAATACGTATAAAATCACATAATGTAGAATGGATGGCAACATTTTTATTGCTAATGCCGGTTATGTTTCTGGGTAATAATGTACAAATATAAATTGTAATTAAACGGAATCGTACATTAGTACTCAGTGAATCGCATTTATAGATTTATTTTAAAGATTAATTCTGCATATCGTTCAATAACCTTTTTTATTTGCATGTATATGATTTCATAGATGTGAAAAAGTGGAATTTCACGTATATAAATATCAATGAGTGTAAATAAATCCTCGAAACCAGTTTTGCTTATAACATCCAATAGATACATATTCAACACAAAAAACTCATATTAACAAATTATTATGTCATTTTTCAACTCAACTGAGGATTGGATTAATTTGAGCTTGACTTGGATTAATTTGAACTTGACTCGGATTAAATTGAACTTGACTTGGATTAAATTGAACTTGACTTGGATTAATTTGAACTTGACTTGGATTAATTTGAACTTGACTTGGATTAAATTGAACTTGACTTGGATTAAATTGAACTTGACTTGGATTAATTTGAACTTGACTTGGATTAATTTGAACTTGAATTGGATTAAATTGAACTTGACTTGGATTAAATTGAACTTGACTTGGATTAATTTGAACTTGACTTGGATTAATTTGAACTTGACTTGGATTAAATTGAACTTGACTTGGATTAATTTGAACTTGACTTGGATTAAATTGAACTTGACTTGGATTAATTTGAACTTGACTTGGATTAATTTGAACTTGACTTGGATTAAATTGAACTTGACTTGGATTAATTTGAACTTGACTTGGATTAATTTGAACTTGACTTGGATTAAATTGAACTTGACTTGGATTAATTTGAGCTTGACTTGGATTAATTTGAAGTGAAAAAGGTGTAGTTGAAGCGAGAATGATACTGTAAATCGACGATTGAATCTAAAATTTTCTAAATAATTTTAACCGTGAATAGCAATGAAGATCATTTATTAAATCTCGAAATTTACTAATCTAAAGAACTGTGCGTTAAACTGAAGAACGGTGATCTAATTTTACGATTTTGCATTGTATGTATCTGTAAGTAATACTGAAAATTGACAACGCAATCTCAAAATTTAACTACCAAGCAAAATGTGAATGATCCGAAAATTCCCCTATTCAACGATTAGGTTCGAATACCAGTTAGAGCACCAGTTGGAGCACCAGTTGGAGCACCAGTTGGAGCACCAGTTGGAGCACCAGTTGGAGCACCAGTTGGAGCACCAGTTGGAACACCATTATGCTTGAACACCAATTGGAGCACCAGTTGGAGCACCAGTTAGAGCACCAGTTAGAGCACCAGTTGGAGCACCAGTTGGAGCACCAGTTGGAGCATCAGTTGGAGCACCAGTTGGAGCACCAGTTGGAACACCATTATGCTTGAACACCAATTGGAGCACCAGTTGGAGCACCAGTTAGAGCACCAGTTGGAGCACCAGTTGGAGCACCAGTTGGAGCACCAGTTGGAGCACCAGTTGGAACACCATTATGCTTGAACACCAATTGGAGCACCAGTTGGAGCACCAGTTAGAGCACCAGTTGGAGCACCAGTTGGAGCACCAGTTGGAACACCATTATGCTTGAACACTAATTGGAGCACCAGTTGGAGCACCAGTTAGAGCACCAGTTGGAGCACCAGTTAGAGCACCAGTTGGAGCACCAGTTGGAGCACCAGTTGGAACACCATTATGCCTGAACACCAATTGGAGCACCAGTTGGAGCACCAGTTGGAGCATCAGTTGGAACACCATTAGGCTTGAACACCAGTTGGAGCACCAGATGGAGCACCAGTTGGAGTACCAGTTGGAACACCATTAGGCTTGAACACCAGTTGGAGCACCAGTTGGAACACCATTAGGCTTGAACACCAGTTGGAGCACCAGATGGAGCACCAGTTGGAGCACCAGTTGGAGCACCAGTTAGAGCACCAGTTGGAGCACCAGTTGGAGCACCAGTTGGAGCACCAGTTGGAACACCATTAGGCTTGAACACCAGTTGGAGCACCAGATGGAGCACCAGTTGGAGCACCAGTTGGAGCACCAGTTGGAGCACCAGTTGGAGCACCAGTTGGAGCACCAGTTGGAGCACCAGTTGGAACACTATTAGGCTTGAACACCAGTTGGAGCACCAGATGGAGCACCAGTTGGAGCACAAGTCGCAGCACACACCTGCCCCACAAGTTTGAGTACAGTCACGTTCAGATGCAGTCACGATGAAGACGAGTGTCTGTACACTAAAATCTGACTACAGTTAGCCTTTTATTAAAGCGTACACATTGTAAAAAGGTCGTTCATGTTCAGTGAAGCTTGTTTGCACCGAAAATGCACCTTGTTAACGTTTATTTTACGATCGTATCTTACAATCTGCATCTCACTTCATATTTGAAAGTAATAAACAATTTAAACAATTTATTTACCACAGGTAATGTGCCACATTCACGGTGGTTTTAGTATTCCTTTCTTAAATAGTCTGGCTATGCGCTAAGAGTAAAAGATGAAGTGATGCTCTTCGTGATCATTCTTATTAAATTATTTATGGTCGTGTTTAGGTTGGTGATATTGTATATAAAACGGAAGCATTTGTTTACATTTTGATAAAGATGGTTTGGCTCACCCCTTAGAGCGCTCACGTTTGGGAATTAATTTGCGAATCGTGACACTTTTCAGCAGCTGTGTTCCTTTCTTTATTCGTGATATTTGTGCCAAATTTCGGGGATGAACTTTTTTGGCATTTTTTCAGACGCTGAAGGTAGCTTCACTCGAAAGGTTTAACTTTGGGTAAGATTGTATAGGAATAAGATTGTAAAGGAATAAGATTGTAAAAGAGTAAGATTGTAAAGGAGTAAGAGTGTAAAGGAATAAGATTGTAAAAGAGTAAGATTGTAAAGGAGTAAGATTGTAAAGGAATAAGATTGTAAAAGAGTAAGATGGTAAAGGAGTAAGAGTGTAAAGGAATAAGATTGTAAAAGAGTAAGATTGTAAAGGAGTAAGATTGTAAAGGAATAAGATACTCTCAACCGTCTTCTCTAGTTTGTTACTTTTCATGCTAATGTTTCCCGTCTGTCAGTCAATCAGGCAAGTGACAAGCTATAAATTAATTTTTTTTAAATGTCACTAAGTGAAGAACCTAAGATTTCGAAAAATACTGAACACCAATGACGAATTAAAACTAATGAAAATCTTTAAACAGTGTTTTTTGACGAAATTCCAGAACTGTATTATCTGAAATATGTATCAAATCTTCCTTCGAATTGGATCTTGTTCAATGGTAAATTCTTGAAATGTTTTCATTGGACGATGTTCCAAGGTTTCAGGCTTTCATGCTCGGTATCCAGGTTATGTATCAGTATCTGGGTTATATATCAGTCACTGGGTTATTTATCAGTATTTGGGTTATTCATCAGTATCTGGGTTATGTATCAGTATTTGGGTAATTTATCAGTCACTGGGTTATTTATCAGTATTTGGGTTATTCATCAGTATCTGGGTTATTTATCAGTATTTAGGTTATTTATCAGTCACTGGGTTATTTACCAGTATTTGGGTTATATATCAGTATCTGGGTTATTTATCAGTATCTGGGTTATTTATCAGTATCTGGGTTATTTATAAGTGTCTGGGTTATATATCAGTATCTGGGTTATTTCTAACTTATGCGGCAGTAAAAAATCACCGATCTCGTTGCCTGGTGACATCAATTTAGGCCTCGCAAATATGATATCAAACAAAAACAGAAAAATTAACCTACACCATTACTTTAACTTTGATGAAGCGCGTCCTCTCCACACGGTCTTATCGGCCCCCATCTGACACAACTCTTTGCAGTCATCACTCGTTGCACCATCAATATTTACTTTTAGCATTGGTTTCCTCGGCATTTTTTATAATGAATTTTCGTCAGTTTTCAAATTAAGGATGATTTAATTAATTTATAAACAGGGCCTGAGCCTCATCATAGAGTTTCATTAAGGATAACATCCTCTCAATAATCACCAACCAAAAATCACCAACCATTTTCTAGAACGGATAAACAGGCCATTATCAAACAGGGCTTTTATGTTCTCAATACGGGCATTTTCCCGACCTTTTCCAACGAACGATCTGAAGTCCTTGCATTCTTTTCTGTAGCCTCAGTCCTAGCCTGTATTGATAGGACAACTAGTTTACAACTAGTTTACAGTATACAACTAAGATAGGTACCAGCCAATTTTGCTAGAGGTAGCTCCAGCCCATATTTCTCAGACTAGTACCAACTAATTTTTTAAATAGAATTTCTATATTATATTCTTCAGATAAGTCTCAGCCTATTCGGCGTGAACAAGACCCATCCAATATTCTCCGGGCGAGTCCCAGCCAGCCCCAGCCCCGCAACTCGGGCAAGGTCCAATACACATCAGTCGAAAAAAAAACTGGGGTAGGTCCTAGCACTACACGTGGTCAAGTATACTCGGACGCGAAATTAACATTTGGTTTATCCGTGATCCACAGCAGCGAGTACCGCCAGTTTCGAAGAAGTCATCTCACGCACTGAAGAGTGTTGACTGCCCGTGTGTTCTTATTCGCAAAACCACTTGGCCGAAATTTTCATTAAAGACTTTATGTGAAAAGACCAAGTTAAATTTAGCCCAAAAGATTTTGTTTCTTAGGAACAACATGACGAACACTTGCTCTCTAAGGAACGAGTTAAAAACACTCCCTCTCTAAAAACACGTTAAAGAACACTCGTCTCCTAAAAAAGCAAAAAAAAACACTCTAAAAACGAGTTAACCCTTCATCGACCGATGTCGTTTCTGAAGGACTTAAAGAAATCACTAACATCGTTCTTATATTTTAAAGGCTTTGATGAAAACCTCACACCGTACTCTCTCTCATGAAAAAAAATTTAAGGGAAATCAACGCACATTTTGTTCTAAAGCAAAACAACTTGGCTTCTACTGGGTTGAGGTACACTCGCTCTCTGACGACAGCTTAAATGACGCTCGCTCCTGAAGAGCGACATGGAGCCCTTCGTTGGAACTTCTACAGAGTGGCAAGGATAAAGAGCATTCGCTCTACATACACTTTATCATAGAGAGCACTCGCTCCAAACGTGACCAGAGAGAGCACTCGCACCAAACGTGATTAGAGAGAGCAGTCGCACCAAACGTGATTAGAGAGAGCACTCGCTCCAAACGTGACCAGAGAGAGCACTCGCACCAAACGTGACCAGAGAGAGCACTCGCTCTAAACGTGACAAGAGAGAACACTCTCTCCAAACGTGACCAGAGAGAGCACTCGCACCAAACGTGACCAGAGAGAGCACTCGCTCCAAACGTGACAAGAGAGAACACTCGCACCAAACGTGACCAGAGAGAGCACTCGCTCCAAACGTGACCAGAGAGAACACTCCCTCCAAACGTGACCAGAGAGAGCACTCGCACCAAACGTGACCAGAGAGAGCACTCGCTCCAAACGTGACAAGAGAGAACACTCTCTCCAAACGTGACCAGAGAGAGCACTCGCTCCAAACGTGACCAGAGAGAGCACTCGCTCCAAACGTGACAAGAGAGAACACTCGCACCAAACGTGACCAGAGAGAGCACTCGCTCCAAACGTGACCAGAGAGAGCACTCGCTCCAAACGTGACAAGAGAGAACACTCGCTCCAAACGTGACCAGAGAGAGCACTCGCTCCAAGCGTGACAAGAGAGAACACTCCCCCCAAACGTGACCAGAGAGAGCACTCGCTCCAAACGTGACCAGAGAGAGCACTCGCTCCAAACGTGACCAGAGAGAGCACTCGCTCCAAACGTGACAAGAGAGAACACTCGCTCCAAACGTGACCAGAGAGAGCACTCGCTCCAAACGTGACAAGAGAGAACACTCCCTCCAAACGTGACCAGAGAGAGCACTCGCTCCAAGCGTGACCAGAGAGAGCACTCGCACCAAACGTGACCGGAGAGAGCACTCGCTCCAAACGTGACATGAGAGAACATTCGCTCCAAACGTGAAAAGAGAGAACACTCGCTCCAAACGTGACCAGAGAGAACACTCGCACCAAACGTGACCAGAGAGAGCACTCGCTCCAAGCGTGACCAGAGAGAGCACTCGCACCAAACGTGACCAGAGAAAGCACTCGCTCCAAACGTGACCAGAGAGAGCACTCGCTCCAAACGTGACAAGAGAGAACACTCGCTCCAAACGTGACCAGAGAGAACACTCGCACCAAACGTGACCAGAGAGACACTCGCACCAAACGTGACCAGAGAAAGCACTCGCTCCAAACGTGACAAGAGAGAACATTCGCTCCAAACGTGAAAAGAGAGAACACTCGCTCCAAACGTGACCAGAGAGAGCACTCGCTCCAAACGTGATTAGAGAGAGCACTCGCTCCAAACCTGACCAAAGAGAGCACTCGCACCAAACGTGATTAGAGAGAACACTCTCTCCAAACGTGACCAGAGAGAAAGCTCGCTCCAAACCTGACCAGAGAGAGCACTCGCTCCAAACGTGACAAGAGAGAACATTCGCTCCAAACGTGAAAAGAGAGAACACTCGCTCCAAACGTGACCAGAGAGAGCACTCGCTCCAAACGTGATTAGAGAGAGCACTCGCTCCAAACCTGACCAAAGAGAGCACTCGCACCAAACGTGATTAGAGAGAACACTCTCTCCAAACGTGACCAGAGAGAAAGCTCGCTCCAAACCTGACCAGAGAGAGCACTCGCACCAAACGTGACCAGAGAGAGCACTCGCTCCAAACGTGACAAGAGAACACTCGCTCCAAACGTGACCAGAGAGAGCACTCGCACCAAACGTGATTAGAGAGAGCACTCGCTCCAAACCTGACCAAAGAGAGCACTCGCACCAAACGTGATTAGAGAGAACACTCTCTCCAAACGTGACCAGAGAGAAAGCTCGCTCCAAACCTGACCAGAGAGAGCACTCGCACCAAACGTGATTAGAGAGAGCACTCGCACCAAACGTGATTAGAGAGAGCACTCGCTCCAAACCTAACCAAAGAGAGCACTCGCTCCAAACGTGACCAGAGAGAGCACTCGCTCCAAACGTGATTAGAGAGAGCAATCGCACCAAACGTGATTAGAGAGAGCACTCGCTCCAAACGTGAGAGAGAGCACTCGCTCTAAAATTGAGAGAGAGCACTCGCTCCAAACGTGACCAGAGAGAGCCCTCGCTCCAAACGTGACCAGAGAGAGCACTCGCTCCAAACGTGACCAGAGAGAGCACTCGCTCCAAACGTGAGAGAGAGAGCACTCACTCCAAACGTGACCAGAGAGAGCACTCGCTCCAAACGTGAGAGAGAGAGCCCTCGCTCTAAACGTGAGAGAGAGCCCTCGCTCCAAACGTGAACAGAGAGAGCACTTGCTCCAAACGTGACCAGAGAGAGCACTCACTCCAAACGTGAGAGAGAGAGCACTCGCTCCAAACGTGAGAGAGAGCACTCGCTCCAAGCGTGATCAGAAAGAGCCCTCGCTCCAAATGTGACCAGAGAGAGCACTCGCTCCAAACGTGAGAGAGAGAGCACTCGCTCCAAACGTGACCAGAGAGAGCACTCGCTCCAAACGTGAGAGAGAGCACTCGCTCCCAACATGATCAGAGAGAGCACTCGCTCCAAACGTGAGAGAGAGCACTCGCTCCCAACATGATCAGAGAGAGCACTCGCTCCAAACGTGAGAGAGAGCACTCGCTCCCAACATGATCAGAGAGAGCACTCGCTCCAAACGTGAGAGAGAGCAGCAGCAAGAGCACAACGAAGACGAGAGGTCATAGCCTCCAACAATCATCAGATGTGCCAGGTTTGATCACCCTGACGCCGTCGTTAGCTTTTCTATGGTCTTTTTATTGAAGGCTTGAACGATGGTCGCCTGGCTATGACTCGACTTTATTGGACAGATTCCAGACAGAAGCTCCTCCAGGGATCACGTGACCGCCGTTATGGCCGCGTCATGGGGTCCAAAGAGCTGGCCAAGTGTCCTCGGCTTCACCGTATTAAAGCATCAGTAAGTATTCATGGGTCTTATTCTTAATGCCAACGTGCGCTTCAATAGTAACAGGGTCTTTGTAGGGTCCAAGAATCTTCGTGAGGTTCAGGTGTCCTTTTAAAGTCCGAAGGTCTTTATGAGTCACGAGCCTTTGTGCAGTGTAAAGGTTTTAAGGCCAAATGTCTTCATGATGTCCAGTCTTTATGTGGTCTCAAGACTCGCGTGAACATAATGATGTTTTAAAGCGTCACATAGTTGAAAAATTAAGAAAAGCAACGATACAAAGGTAAACTGGTTAGACTACTTCCAAAAACATATTTGCATATTCTATACATTATTGCTAGCTCAAAAGAAAAAATCTTTATTCTATCATGTGAAGTTGATACATGAAATACATTGCAACCCACTAGATTTTAAATAATTTTTTTGTCTTGAAGGTCATAATTGATAGATAAAATAAATCACAATGACTTGGACCAGTGTATGCTATAACGAACGGAACCTAGAGTCTCTCTGACGGCCGCACGTAAAATCCTTAAGCCATCGTGAACACAATACTGAAGGAAAGTATGAGGTCATGTCGGTTGGAAAATCAGTTTAGTTTATTAAACTTTTTACGTCATCATTTTTTTCTTATATTACCGTCACTACAACCTCCATCGAAACACTGGCACTGGCATCAGGTAGTCACCGAGACCAGGATATGGAAGGACCAGCCACTTGGCAGTGAGCTACGAAGAACGAGTTTAGAACGAAATTTAACAAGAAAAATAGTATATCGAGGCTATTTTCGAAAGAGGACCGTATTGTGTTCTGGGGCTTTTTGAGATTTCATGAGACACAAACGATTCGTTAACCCTAAACGTCAAAGAATTATTTCTTATTCTGCCAAACACAAAGACCTTTGTATCTTCAAGCCAGCTGATTCTTAGCCGCTGTCGAGACGTTAAAGTTGTGCGCATTCACACGAAAGGTCACCGGTTTGAATCTGAGCAATGCAGGCCCGCTGTTTCTCCCCATTGAGAAAAGATAGAAATTATCCTCAACCCCCACTCCACCTGAGTGTCGGAAATGAGCACCAGTTCTACAGGGAGTCACCGTCATTGCGTCTTGATGTTAACTGTAACTCAATTGACAAACTAATGCGAAAGATAATGAGCATTAAATTTATTTAGAAAAAACACTTTTTCAGAGTGAGCGATCGTATACAAGTTACTAATCAGAAAAAATCTGTAGCTGCTGTGCGGTCCAAAACTTAACTGAATGACAAAACACTCGACGATATTTCATGTGGGGACGTCATCGCTGAGGTTTTCTAAGGAGTTATTAAAAGGCAATGACGAAAGTAGTTTTTTTTCAAGAATGATCGTGCTGTCAAAGGCCTTATGACAGCGAATTTAAAAGAAATTATAACTTGAACATAGGTTTGGGCCTACTCAGCAACAAATGAAGGATTCCGCGCCGTAGGGGGGTTGTATTCTTTGACAGACGTGCATGCCTGAACATGTGAGCACTTACATAATTACTTACCGTTTATACACTGTTCAGGCAAAATTGGCGTCAGAGGATCCTCTATTACAAAAACACCTTTTACTCTAAACAGTATATTCAGTTCCTAACGACACTTTTCAAGTGCCGGAAAATTGGGTACATTTTGTTATGTGTTATGTTAAAAAAGTTTCGCACTCATAAATGAACATAGAACATAGATGAACATAGAACAAAGTGTGATGTTTTAACATTTGTGCAAGTGAAATGAACCAACTCAAGTTTGTAGCAAGCGTCCGTTGCAGCCTCTATTTCTTACTCTGGGGAAAAAATTTGGTTTTAAATCCCTAGCTTTGTAATGCATAAAGTGGCATTGCGATGGTAAATTATTTGAAAAACGTTTGTGTTTCTTAATTAGATAGAACACTGGATATTCATAAAAAAATCATAATAAATTAGATAATAACACAAATTATCTTCATTCACTCAAAATAATTTTGATGCTCCACACAGATAGCGACTGTTTTCGATTTCAGTAATGAGTTCCCTCCACTGCGTAAAATTGCTGTAGATAATGATGATGGTGTTCAAGTTACGAAGATAAGTCCTCTGGCTGAGTTAACCAAGACGCCACCAAACGGTTAAAGCCTCGCAAGTAACTTGAAGCGCGCCAACAAAACACAATGCATCATTTTAGGATCCAAAGGCGCCATTAAAAATTACAAAATCTGTTGTTGAGGTATAGGGAACTATCAGATCGAGTCATTATAAATCTAAAGACCTTAGACATTTTGTTCGATCAGAATGTCTTTCGAATATTCCGTTGCCAAAACTTGCGACAGAATTAATGGAACTTCACTGCTTTTTACCGTACATTAAGGTGATTATCCCGGTTTTTCAACTTTTTTCGTCCGATTCGTTTGAAAATTGGCCAGTATATGTATTTTTTGAAAGTAAACTTTTATTAATCGTGTCACTTTTTAGATTTAGGCCTTAGTTTTTTTTACGAAAAATTAGTTTTTTGGTACATTTTTATCTATATTTCAAGATGTATCTCCTCATTGATTTTTGATGCTAGAACAAAACCAAAGAAAGTTTTAGAATCCTTGAAGCATTTCTAACAAAAGAAAGATTTACAATTTTAACATTTTGAAAATTTTTTTGTGATAAGCGATATTTTATCATTACATCACAAAAAATTATTCTTGAGTTTTGAGCTGTATAAGTTTTTTCATCGAATTTGGAAAAAACAATCTTTATTTTGTTAGAAATGTTTCAAGGATTCTAAAAATGTCTTTGGTTTTGTTCTAGCATCAAAACTGAATGAGGAGATACGGTTTGAAAGTTGAAAGTTATTTGTTTTGGGTGTAAGCCAAAAACAAAATTTTTTGTTGAAGTGTAATGTAATGGACAATTTATGTAATTGAATGCTGTTTTCATTTTTATTTCGATAATTTCCATGCATAACTTCAAATTCACACTGTGAATTATGATTTCCAAACAAAAATGTTTTTTTTATAAAAATCATGAAATTTATATTTTCAGTCTGATTCTTATGAAATTCGACTATAATATGTAACTTTTGAAAAGAGACACAATTTCTTCTATTCATTTTTTTGAATAGAAGGTTTATTTTTTCAGGCCTTAGTTTTTGAAAAAATTGGACATATTCGTTTTTTATTTAATTTTTATGGATATTTCAACCCGTATCCCCTCATTGAATTTTTATGTTATAATAAAACCAAAGACAGCTTTAAAATCCTTGGAACATTTCTAACAAAAGCCTATTTTTAAATTATCCATTTCCTGTTTTCTTTTCTTTTTATATGGGGTCAAAATGGGGTACATTCAATTTTTTTGTCCCCTTACCCCCTCTGGGGGGAAGGGAATCTATTGTCCGTAGCGCCATAAAATTTTAGAACCGAAAAGTCCACCACCAATGGGTCCTTTTTCAACAAAAACGTAGAAAATACTCATCGGACCGACAGGGGCCTGGCAGGAGCCTGGGATGATCACCTTAAAGCAGGTTCGACGAAAAATCTAGGGTATTACCCAGCCAAACTTTAAATTTATCTTTTCTTGACTTTTGTAGACTAGTACACGAATTATTACCTCAATAGTTTCTTGTAAAAGAAAGAGAAGAAAAAAGAAAAACGGTTTATTTCCAATAGAGATGGTACAAAAGTACCATCATTGGTTTTTAAAATATCTTAAAATTAATACACTTAAATGATACACACACACGAGTATTGAAAAACTCGTGTCACTAGTCATAATAAATGATTGAGGGCAATGAACTCCTAATCTAGCTTAATCTACATTTGATAATACATCTAATGATAATTGTAAGAGACAACACAATTTCATGGACGATGCATTTTCATTGTGAGGTGAAAACACTTTTGACAGTTTACATGTACATGACATAAAACTTCGCAATTCTTGACGCCAGGAAATATTGTATGAAATCGCTTGTTTCGGTCAATGTTCACAAGTGTCATTTTAAGGAAGCATGAAAAAAAAGAAAAATATATATATATAAATATATATCCATATACACTCATATGTACATGTGCGTATGCATGTGTGCACATATCCATACACACACTCACACACACACACATACACACACACACACACACATATATACATATGTGTACATATAAGCATGAGGACCAAGAAGGTTATAGGTTTTGTATTTCTGATTCAACAATTTTAACATAACGGTCATTAGTTAACAAGCATTTTATTTAAATATAAATGGATGATCGCACAACAAATGTATAGTTTTTACATGAATGCTTTACAATACTAAAGATATGACGAGTTAGGTAATGTTACAAGTTGAGAGTGCACAAAAAAAAGACCATTATCTCTAGTAAAATGCTAGTTGTCAGTCTAGTACACACATATGTGCACGTACACATGTAAATATTTACACATATAAATGGACACATATACCCACGCACATATTTACACCTAACTCGTAAGCATACACAAATGCATTTCTATGCATCGAGGCAATACATACGCATTCTACAGAGTGTCATACGCATAGCGTGGACACGTACACATTTACACAAGTAAGCATGTGCGCAAATATCAGCGTAAACTAGTCCGTATAAACCAGAATTCCAATCGAGGGAAACGGAGAAAATATCTTTTATTATGGCATGAATTTTATAAAATTTCCGTACTGAAATTAGTGGCACAAAACAGTCTACCTAAGTCAGAAACATGAAAACGATTGTGGGACGTGAATAAGAAAGAAAACATTAATGTCCTATAAAGGTTTCATATTAGAAAAAAAAATCACATTATCTTTGAAATATGGCGCAAATTGTCGTCAATTGATAAACAAACATAGGTATCACATTATTATGAGCATATAACTATAAGCCGAATAAGTATATTACTGCAGTATAAATGGATGATCACACAACGAATTTATTTTTTTTACATGGATGCTTTACGATTTCATGTTAGAAAAAATACATTATCTTTGTAATATGGTGCAGAATGTCTAATTGATCAACACACACACACATAGGTACCATGACGGTCTAGTTTGATGCTTGCACAGAAACGGAGAGGAATGACATAAAATGCACCTTCGACTGGTTCATCTACTTTAGAGCACACAGTTGTACGTGCACATATACACACCCATATGCGCACATACACCTATATACGTACACACATATACAAGTAAGCATGTCCGCAAATGACAACGTATAGGCAGTCAAATCATAATACCTACGCATACTTCAAAACTGTTGTTTGATGTCTTGAATTATAAAACAATGAGCGAGGGAGATTGTTCAGCAATGGAGATACCAGGTAAATGAGATTCGTCAGAACTCATTCAGTATGTTCTGTAACTAAGGATTATTATTGAGACACAAGATGACGAGTTATTTTGGCTTTAAATTCTCTCGGTCTTTGAGGGACTTTAATACTCAGGGGAAGTTTGTTCCACAGTAAGGCGCCTGATGTGGACAGAGCCTTCTGCCCTAAGTGAGATGAACGATAGTTGACTAAGACATTATTGCTTCTGTTCGGTTTTTGATTGGTTACAGTGGGTGGATGGAAACGCACTATCTCAGCATTGCTCTGAGGAAGATATAACGAGGAGAATCCGTATTAAAAATAGCCAATAGACAAGAATTTTACAACCAAGATTGCATGCGAAGGTTAATTCAAGAAAAGTAATAACGCAACCTCTCTCCTGAATAAACTCGGCTCGACTTTTATCCAAAAAAGGTTCTTCACTCATAAAGCAAATGTGCGAGCCCCTTTTCAAGCCTCTTAGAGTAATGCCGATGTTGTTCAATTCCTTCCTCCACAGCAACGAACCAAGCCCGAATCGGAGAAATGATGTCTCAATGAGCTACCATTCTGCGAAAAGTTCTGTCAGAATCAGGAACTTTACAGCGGGTTAAACTTCCATAAAAAATTGATCATTTCACGGCTCACCAATAACTTGTGGTACACTCTGCAAAGTAGTCAAGAAATAGTTCCTTTCTATTCTCTATGCTGCTAAATTTTTCGAACATCAATTTAACTAGGATGCGTAAGTGATGTGTTTTCTTGTACGTAAAAAGGGTTTATGAAGAGGAGTTGGAGCAAAATTGCTAAGCCATTGGCTCATTTTTACCTTAAGTGACCTATTTTGCTTGAACTAGCGTTATTGTGTTATATTTCAGGCGCCACGCTCATGAGCCATCGTTTGTAAATAGTTCACGAAGGAAAATTAAATAAGCAACTCTGCTTGAAGGGTGCACTGAGATTTCTTCTTGCATTTCTGATTTTTGAAGTTCGGACGTTCCGCAGCTCGCCCAGCTCGTGCGGCGCAGTTCCCAAGGTTGTCTTTCAAATCTATCATCAATGAAGTACAAAATTGTTTCGAAAATTTTTGTGGACCACAATCATTTGATGGAACTTTTCTACTGTATATTTACTAGATTACAAACCAACGCACAACTTATCGTCGTACTACATGCTAATTTCTACACCGTTAGAACGTACTAGTTTTCATTAGAATATAGGCTCATTTCACTGCTTTGATGTTTACAAGCGTCATTTAGGTACGAATTTCATAAATTAATTGTATATAATGACATGTTATCTGTATTTAAATAGAAATTAGGTACGTGCTGATACGTACAGTGTTACAACAGGAGGAGGGCTCTTGAATACCTTAACTGGATGCGTCAAAAACAATAAGATTTAAATTTCTGAGCGGCCTACTTTCTTTATTTTGCATGCATTATCAATCATTTTCCTCACTACTCATAAAATTACAAAACATCAAAAAAATATCTACTAAATTTTGCCACAGTCAAATGCACAAAATCTAACACAAATATCACTACGCACTGTGATAATATTCGCTACATTTGGCCTGAACATTATTTGTTTAGTGACACCGCCAGCAGCAGCAGCACGCGATGAGTGGAAACTGCGGACGCGGCAGCGGATGGTGGAGGAAATTGGGCCGTGCGAGGTGTGGGGGTGGTGGTGGTGATGGTGTGGTGGTAGTGGTGGTGGTGGTAATGATAATCTTAGTGGCAGTGGTAGAGGATAGTTGGGATAGCGTCGTGGGCTGTCACTACGACTTAAATGCCTTTGCCACCATCATTGCCGCCACTACCACTGACCCCACCACTACCAATACAACTACCACTGCCACTGTCGTTACCTCAAGCGCAGTTATTACCACTATCACTGGCACCAACCACCACCACCACCACCATCACCACCACAACCACCACCACCACCACGACCACCACCACCACCACCACCACCACCATCACCACCACCACCACCACCACCACCACCAGCTCAACATGCAAATGCTAACCGCAGCGCCGCCGTCGCGTCTCTCAATAATTCAAGAAGGGAGAGAAAGAGAGAGCGAGGGGGGATGTGAAAAAAGATTGTGAGGGGAGTGAGGAGGACTTCTGAGGGGTATGTAAGGGAATTGTGAGGGGCGTGTGAGTGAATTATGATGGGTATGTGAGGGTCATGTGAGGGGAGTACGAAGTTTGGATTAAAGGAGTGTCAGGGAACTGGGAGGAGGAGTGAGAGGAGGAATGGGAGAAAAATGTAAGAAATGTGCGAGAGAAGTGCGAGGGGAGTGTAAGGAGTGTGTGGGGGTGGATTAACGCTTATGAAGGAAGTGTAAAGGGAGTGTAAGAAGTGTGTGAGAATGGATTAGTATTACGAGGAAAGCGTGAGGGGAGTGGGAAGATTATGAGAGGGTTTGTCAGAGGATTGTGAGGGGAGTGCGAGAGAGCGCGAGGGGTGTATGAGAGGAGTGTGTGAGTGAGCAATACAGTGAGAGCAGAAGTAGGACAATTCCAATATAAATCAATAAGTAGTTGCGGTGACGCTCCCTTAGAGCCTCGTAACCTCAGATGCAGTTGTAAAGGAAAATAAATATTTTCCTGTCCAAACCTCGCACGCTGAACGAACAGTTCTTTACATACAGTTCTTTACATAAAATAAGCATTGAAAATCTTATAGAACTAAATCTTGAGGTGCGTGCTCAATTTTCAATATTATAGGTATTATGCCCCAGCAATATCTAGTCTTGAAGCTTCAACTATTTTTACAAAGATCTCAAGTAACTGAAGTATCTGGTTTCAGCAATATTCAGTGTCGACCAAAATTTAGTGTGAGGGAGCTATTTCCTTTTTTCAATGAGTGAAATCAAAAACATTCCCGGTATTTGTGTCAGGAAGGTCAAGTATTTATTAGCTATTAGACTTCGAGTATTTGGTCCTAATGGTCCCAAGTAATTTCAGTACTATGCTGGAATGTTTTTTAGTATTTCCAATATGATGTCACAAGTCTTGAGCATTTTCAATGGGTTTTTTCCAGGAAAGTCGAGTAGTAATCAGCTCATGGCCTTCGTGTAGTTAAGCTTAAGTCTTATGTAATTCCAGCATTCTGACCCGAAGGTTTTGAGTATTTGCATCATAATACCACAACACACCTCGAGTATTTCACACTACGAAGCACTTGCGGCGTTTTGCCCGCTCAGAAGTTGCCTGAGCGTGCCACGGAGTCTCCGCATTCAGAAGGCCGAATTGCGGCCTGCAGGTCACGCTCTGCCGTGTAAGGCAACAGTCCACGCTGGTCTCACAAGACGTTCCAGTGTTCGGTCATTCCAGGGCCGACCACCGACAAGCGCCTCAGCCCTAGTACGCAATGGTCACCGTTCTCATCCCTGCAGGCCTGATCCATACACAAAGATGTGCACACATCTCTACAACAGGAGGAGGGCTCTTGAATACCTTAACTGGATGCCTCCATCTTGTATTGACCGGGTTTGAATCGCGTCATCATTTTTGAAGTCTCCAGCGTCGATTTTGATTGTTTTCCTCTCTTGATGTGAAATTTTGAGATGCAATGTTTTCAAGAGTGCTTGTAAGGGGCATTGAGTTTCAAAGCAGTTTTTCTATCAGAGGAGTAACTTTTTATTTTAAATTGGGAGATTATAATTTAGAAACATGCCTTACTTGAATTTAATATTAATTAAACAGTGAACTCCTGAATGATCAATTTTCTTTTTCTGTAATTCGACATCATTTTATCATCGAGAGCAAATAGTTTGTGAAACATGTCTTTTCACTTAACTGGTACACTAGTAGCACTAAACTGATACACTTGTAGCTTTAATCTGGTACGCTTGCAGTATTGAACTGGCACCCTGGTAGCATCGACAATTTTAAATAATTTTTCAGAGAACCAATCATGCACTCAGACTTCCTCCTCAATCTGTAATTTGAATCAGTGTAAAAATTTTACCCGTCCATTTGAGAATTACAACTTCTCCCCTTAAATGAACCAAATAAAGAGCAAGATCGGATTTTAACATTCCAGTTCATGGCCACACACAAATCGAACCTAAAAAAATATTTAAGCGTCGACAGAATGCAGCCAGCTGCCTAATTTTGGTGAGACTATATTTTTTATACGGTACTCCTCAGTGTCTCGTTTTGAAATTTTCCACTCAATTTTAAAACCCCATAACTAGCATTCCAGTGATCTAAATGGATCGTGCCAAACTATCAATGGACAAAAATTCTGGTTAAGCTCAGTAATTGCAACAAAGAGTGAGGGATGGGTACGATTTCATACCGGTTTAGAGGACAACGAAGCTCACATCTTGAAATAAGCAGCCGTCGAGCCCCCTTTGATTATCACTCGTTGTAAGTAGTTTGTTAAAGAAGTACCGATATACATATTTGTATTGATGGTCTATGACCGCCTAGCGTCGTACAGCGAAGAAAGCAGGATTTTACTGTTTTCAAAATGATCTCGAGAACGAAGAGTGAAAGATTCGTACAGTGTGATGGTGTGGGATACCTTCAGTGGTGCATCAGGAAAAAAGCGAACTTTATATTTTTCTGTAATTCAAATAGAATAAAAGGGCAGGGAAAGACTTGATATAAGTTTTACCACGATGAAATTTTCAGTTTGCGTGCTATTTCTCTGTGACTGTGAATACTTCGATTACTGTGCGCTCCATAAGCATTACTTTTGTTGTAACCTTTCGTCTCAACGATGTGTTGAGCCGTGTCAGGGCTCTATAACAGAGGAAGCACCATTACCTATCAATGCCTATGCTCAAAACTGCTGAGACATAATTTACCAGCACTGCACGACAAAACTTAGAAACTTTAGCTCTTCATCTCACAAGTTTGTGCATCTTTAGACGCTTAATATACTATGTCTTCTGCAGGACGAAGAAAGTTGTATTTCTCAGAGCAGGCTGAGGCTTTTTCCCTGGGGCCAATACTTGAAGAATATTGTTCTACTCGCCTTTCAGTACCATTAAGGGTATTTTTGTATTAGCCCTTCTCCGTGAATACTTAAATAATATTATTATTATATTGGTCCTTAAATACCAATACTCTGGAGGTATTCTTGTGCTGGCACAAAATAAAGATACTTAAAAAACACTATTTTATCAGGTGATCAATGCTAATCTTGGATGATAATTGTTGGGGTAGAATATAAAAAGCAAAGTTTAGGTGTCTTCATCTACTGATGAATCAGTTCCATACTAAAGGGATATCATTTTAATGGTGTATGTTTTAGAGACGCTTCTTATTGAGTTCGTATATACTGGTGCTCAAATACCAATACATAAGAAATATGATTCAGCAGGTGGTTCAGTATAAATATATACAATAAATAAATAACGATTAAGCTGGAAACCCAAACACAGGTTATTAAAAAGATAAGATTTACCCTGAGAAAAATAATGGTTTTCATTGAAAAACCTACTACTGTTTAAGAAAATTCAGCACACGTTCTGGATTGGCAACGCTCACTTTGGAAAAGATTTCGGCTGAAAGAGACGATATCAATCTTAGTAAAGTTAATACCGGTCCTGAAAAAGATAACACTAGCCCTGGAAAAGATAACTCCGGATCAGGAAAAGATCACACCGGCCCTGGGAAATGTAACACTAGCCGCGGAAAGGATAAAACCAGTCCTGGCAAATAAAACACTGGCCATGAAAAATATAACACCGGTCTTGGAAAAGGTGACACCGGTCCTGGAAAAGTTAGCACCTGCCATGGAAGTCAGAGCCCGTCTTGGAACAGACAAAAGCCGATGGAGCACGGACTGCGGCCCATGGCACAGCTCTGCGATACATATTACACGAGGCCTGCACTCAAGAATCCAACAGAGCAAGGCACTGCGCGCCACATGTCAACGCTTAGCTCACAATCACGCGTACGAAATTACTGGATTTATCCGCACCCTAAAAGTCTAGCACCGTAAACTTTCGTGCGTGCCTGATTTATTAAACGCTAAAACACTTTAATGAATGATCGAACCTCTGCGATGAGAACCAAAATGATGGAAAGGAGCAGTGGTGAACGGCAGAGTTTGTTTAGTCTCTCGATTTGTGGAATTTTGTTGGATAAAAATTGATTTATTTAGTGCTTATTTATTTAATACGACGCTAGTAGATCAATAGCAAGAGAACAAACCCCGTATAATCAACCCACCAGCGTAGCACCTGCATGACCACATCAGTATAACCCCAGCAAAACCACACCGAAATAGGCACTCCAGTACAACCCCACCGTTATAGTCACTCCAGTACAACCACACAACACCCACCGAAGATAAATGATGTTTTCGTATCATGACACTTTTCGTATAACAGCAAACAGCACAGATTGCAAAACGATTCATCTTAATAGCAGTCGTCGTGCAGTGTGAGCAGTGCAACACACGACCCTACACACAGAGCAGATTGCAGTACAGTCATCTACAGTGTGGAGTAATTTACAGTGTTCGCTGAGTGATCACCACATACTAATGATTGCAGAACAATTCATATTTTAGACCTTGGCAATGTACATCGTCTGTGGTGTGTCTCGCAACAATACACGCAGTAATGATCGCAAAACGATCCATCTAATGCATGTCGCCAGAATAATTATTCACAGTCTCTGGTAAATTACATACAGTGTTTTGTGTGTAATACACTACTATATACACAGTGCTGATTGCAGTGCAGTCTTCTGAAGAATCTGATAATTTCCACTATGTGCGGCGTAACACACGACTGTATACACAGTGCTGATTGCACGGCGATCCATCTTTCAGTCCATGCCAATGTCCAGCGTTTGCTGTGTAGCATGCTACAGTACACACAGTAATGATTGCAGAACAATCATCTACCAGCTTCGGTTACTGTCCAGCCAGCAATCGATCCGCCGCTTTCTCTCCTGCATATCTGAACGCCTGAGAGAGTGCCCTGGTGACGAAGTTTAGATCATATTTCTTCTTTGATTGTGGCCCCCTGTGGCATGACGAATGCGCCGCAGCGTTTGGTACATACATGATGAAACGCCATAGCGGGACCTACTTTTTGCTCATTGTGCGTTAATTTAATATTCACGGACGGGCGGTTTTCTGTATTATTTTTACATCCATGAACATTTTTCTGAATTACTTTTGCATCCATGGACGGTCTTCAGTGTCGCATTTGCATGCTTGATCGTTTTTCTCGGTCACTTTGAGATCCATGGACATTTTTGAGTGTTACTTTGAGATCCATGGACATTTTCGTGTATTACTTTCAGATCCATGGACATTTTCGTTTATTACTTTTAAATCCATTGATATTTTTGTATATGAACTTGACATGCATTAACGCTTTTCTGTATTGCTTAGAGATGCGTGGATAATTTTTGTAATACTTTATTGGACGCACGAACATCAATGCTGACTTCCAGACATAACTTGATTGTGAAGAGAATTTTAATCCTTAATTCTAACTCAAATATTTCGGAAAAAAGCTATATAAGAGCCATTGCTTTTGTTAATTTTTTTAGCTTCTTTTCATTTCACTGTTTTCATTTTCTCTCAATTTCACTTCAAAGAAAATTATATTCCCGGCAGCCACAAATTTTCGTACATTAATGATTTGTTGCGTCAGTGTGTCATTCTCATTAAATTACGGGCTAGTCCTCCCTATCAGACATTTTTCTGCCCAGGCATAATATAAACAGTTTTTCTCTCTGAAATAAGCAAAATTTCGTATTTTTAATTACGATCTCCACGATTGTATAATTATGAGTCCGGTCTTATGTAAAATACTCTAACGATATATGAAATAAAAAAGTGGAAGAGCTGTACGAAAACCAAATATCAACTTGTCGAAAATGATTATGTTATTAATGATTCAGGAAATTTCCACTCTTCCTCATCCTTGATATGTTTTCGCCTTCAATCTCGTGAAGTTCACACCCGCTGACATAGGGGAAACCGAAGGCAAGCGCCGCTAAAAATTAGAACTCAGAATTAAACTGGGCTGATCAGTCTTCCTAAGCCGCTAAACTCACACTAAGCTGTGTAGCTGTTACTAAGCTGTTTTTAATACTAAAATGTTGAGCTGTCCCTAAACTGTTTTAGCATTAAGCTGCATAACTGTTATTAGCTGTTTTGAATACTGAACTGTTGAGCTGTCCCTAAACTGTTTTAGCATTAAGCTGCATAACTGTTATTAGCTGTTTTGAATACTGAACTGTTGAGCTGTTCCTAAACTGTTTAACTAAACTGCTTTTAGCACTAAGCTGTGCTGAATAGTTTTGCTAATCTTTGGTCAAAATGTTTAACAGTGACTGTATTTTTAGTTCTAAATTATGCTAAACAGTTTCTATGCGCTTTTAAGTTATCACTAAACTATGAAGCTGTTTTTCAGTTGTTTTTTCTAAACTACATGGAACTACTATGAAAAAATCATAATCTGTTACTAAGCGTTAAAATGTTTCTAAACTGTTTCTAATACTTAAGTGTACTAAACTGTTACTAATACTAAACTGTACTAAATTGTTACTAATACTAAACTGTACTAAACAGTTTACCAAGTTGCTATATATATACCCTTACCTCAATGTTACACTGCTATTGTATGCTAAACTGTGGCAGAGCTGAAACAATGCCGCACTGTACTGAGAAGTAAATCAAAATCTGTACCATTAAGTAACGCAGAATACACAGTGCTGATTGCAGAGCAACTATTCAGTGTTTCTGGTAATTTACATTAAATATTATTAAATGTTAATATTAAATTTGGCTTCTTTAATTTCATTTGTTTTCGTTGCCTCTCAATTCCTATTTGTTAAATATTCAACTTAATTTATTATTCAATTCAATATTCAATTTAATTAGTTTACTTACATTTCTTATACATACACTAAATAATAATATTAGTACTATTATTATCTCTACCCCAGACCTTGACAAAAGTACATCCCCAGTCTAACTTTATCGCCGCCTGCGTGCATATTTTTCGCTGCCTAAGCGATTTAAGCGATTAAATCGCTTAGGCGGCGTAAAACATGCACGCAGGCGGCGAAAAAGATGCACTGGGGCATGGAGGCGCAGTTGGGACGAGACTGTGGTGCACAGCAGCTGATGTGTGTAATTTACGACCATGGTACGCACGTCAGAAAGTACGTGGAGCGTACTGAAGTATACAGCCAGCTGCTCTCTAGCACTAAATTATGCAGTTCAATGGAGCAATTGCGCCACCGAGTCAGAATAAGAAATGCTCAGAACAATTTGTTTCTAACACGTCTTGTCAAGCTAGGTGAGAATTTGCACCATAACCTGTCTGATCTATCTATGATGCGAGGTGAAATTGGGCCTACATATGAATTACTTAACGCGTTGAATTGCAGCAGTACTAAAGCGTAGTGCAAGTGTTGTACAGCAGAATGCGGAAGTAGGGGTTATTTAAAAATTTATGTACCGTTTGGCTTTCCGAAATTCCGCGTGGATGGTGTAACATTTTCACTGGTATATCAATCATATACCCTTACTTTAGTTAAGACTTTTTATACGTATGCACATAACACAGAAAATACCAATGAAAAACAGGAATGCTCTTTGTCATCTTGCGAAACTTGTATTTAATATTCGACCGTAACATTCCCTCATATGATGTAAAGATTCACGTGATCCGAAATTGAAATATTTGCTCCCGAGTTCTGATAAGAAAATGTTCTTTCACGTAGTTCAAAAAAGTTTTTTATATTTGCTGAGAAAAAAACGTTTTACAAGGTCTGATATTCAAATATTCCACCACGAAGTCTAGAATGAAAGGTTTGACGACGTTGATCTTGGCGAGCAGTGCCGCAACAAATGTACGACAGCCGCTGTGCACAACTTAACAGGAGACGAGAACTCCCTGTTTGAAATAGACGTGCAAAAGGACAGAAGTTATTGCAATTCGAGAGAGTAAATTTGTTTTCTAGCGTAAAATTCTAAACGTTTCATAATATCTGCATATACATAGAACGAACCATGATGAGAATAATTGATTATTCGTAATTGTAATTGCTCGTGAGTTGAACGTAATTTATCAAATCAAAGATTATGCTGATTGTCTGACTTAGCTGACTTAGAATGCAACGATAGGAAGTACAAAAAGGTTGTCTAATTAAAAACACGAGGTGTGCATTTATTCAGTTAAAAATTGAGTTGCTATTCAGTTGGGTTTGAGTGCCAGTGTTCTGTCTGAAATAATCAATTCTTTCTGGAGCTCTGCACACCGCATCAATTTGAGACCTTCTCTAGCTGTCTTTAGAAAGAAGACGAATTAATACATTTGTTGAGGGCCAGCTTTCGTTGAGGTTCATTTATTTGCAAATTTCCGATGTTAAATACAGTATAAATTAGGATTTGGTACTCACTTGTTCAATTTATTCATGGTAAGTATTTTTATGTTGAAGAAATCCATTTTCTTAGTCGGGGACTTAGTATTAAGGCTTTGTAAATTTAAGAAACCAGTTAGAAACATTTATATTTTCGAGGACGTTCGGTGCAGCGTGCCCTTATCTACCAACTGATTGGTACCCTTTAAGTACGAACGCCTCTTAAACCAGCCTCAGAACATCGTGCCTGAAAAACCTCAGACACGCTCCAGCATCCACAGCGCTAACAACGTGCGTACGCCTTCCTGTGGAGCACTGCTTTCTTATTCATCATTAATTTTTCTCTTATTCTAAGAAGCAGTTTTTAGGATGGGCGTTTTCGGCTAAAACCCTCCTGTGACCTGCACTACGGTACCCTACGCTTGACGTCGTGGAGAGGGCTGGTGGCTGACGGCCGAGGCATGATGACGGCCGCCACTACGGTTTCGCACCGCTCCGAGACTGCTCCGCACTCAGCTGCTTCTCCGACTTCTCGTCTCCGGGACTACGGAGGCAACCTTGATGGGAACCACGGCAGTCCAGCGCTTCAGCGGCCGGGCAGTCTGTCATCGACCTTCTCTTCTCGCCGTCGTCACGTGAACTTCGAGGGATCCATTGTGAGGGATAAGTAGGTGCATTTGTCCCGAACGTTCCTCACTGGCCTACATTTGGCTCTAGTTTCCCGTACTCGGGTCGTACCCTAAATTCAAACTTTATTTCCAATAAAAAAAAAAAAAAAAAAGCCGTGACTTAAACGTAAATTCTAATGTCTTTAAAATATATACCAGATTGAGTGCATTTCCATATCTGTTAACGCATAACTTTAACCAATTCTCGACAGCTCTCAATCTTACCACCGCCAAAATATTTACGTTTGTCTAATTTATCTCAACAGGTCACGGTTATTGGCAAAATTGATGTGGGAGGCCGTCGTATGCACCAATTCCCGACTTCTTTACTTGCCCAAGAAGTCACCGACGTGCCTGCACTTGAAGACTACCTTTGCTGTCATTTATTACCATCATTTGCATTACTAAATTAATAACCACCATTGTCTCGTCCTTTTCCCCACTCGGTTTTTTCAATATTTTATCATAATTTTTAATGAGCGGCTTTTTACTCTATCAATACTACACTATTTCAGTTCGATCATTTTCATATGAAATGAATATTTCGCTCAAAATTTTACAAAGGCATGATCTTGAACTTTAAATTGTTTTAACACACACACACACACCTTCAGTCCCCTTGTGTCGCCAGTTTAAAATTCTCACTTGCTAAATTGCAGCCACGCCCAACACACACATTCTCTAAGCTAACTGAAAGAATGGCTTGGACAGTATATATTAATAAAACCTGAGAGATCGTAAGAAATATCGTTAGAACTCTAGAGAATAATTGATTGTTAGAAATCAACACAAAATTTAAAAATCCCCTTTTAAAACTCCACCAAAATTCTCTCATAGCATTTACTAAATTTAGAACGCTATGACCCAAATCCGGTTCCGACACTGAGAACATTATGACGTGAAATTTTCAAGAATACCTCGAACTAAGAAGAGTTTGAAAAATGGAACTCTCAATTGTTTTCAAAATGTGTTTTATATATCAGACAACTTCAGAACTCCTTACTAAAACAGCAATAGCCTTCCCATTCAACAGCCGAGAGCAATACCGTTTCTAAATCATTCCAGTGATTGCACGGCATCCGTCGCAACTGCCGAAAGCATCCACCATTTTTGCGGCAAGGCTCTCCGACGTTGCTTGCACGGCACTGGTCCACACGCTTGGGAAACAAAAGTTGTTGATCGCCTCTATTTTGAAGTATTCTATGGACATCTCTACGACTCTCGTAAATATACTTCGTGCGTTCTATAGGTCCTTCCGCAAGAAATATTTAGCTCTGTACAGACCGTTCTGCCAGACCGTTCACTATCTCAATAGGCCGTTCTTTAAGACCCTTTTTTTCGATACAGACCCTTATTCAAAGCCCTTTAGTGGTCGCTGTTGACTTTCCTTCTGAAGATTCTGTGGCCTTCATACCGAAGATCATGTCTCGAGACCTTATTCAAGCCCTTAATGACCCTTTTTGAGAATTTTTCAACCCAATTTAGGCCCTTTAGACTCTTTTCGTACCGAATAGATCTTTTCTGTAGACCCCAGGCCCTCACTCAGAACCTTTTGAATTCAATACAGACCTTTTCCCATGAATGTTTTCAAGCGAAAATAGATCTTTTTTCAAGGCCCTTTCCCATACAAGTAAACATTTTCCCAACATCCTTTCCGGACAAAATGGACAATTTTCCAAATCTCTTTCCTATCAAAATAGAACTTTGTTCAAAACACTTTTCAGGCCAAAATAGACCACTCCTCGCGGTGCCTGTCAAATCAATACAGACACTTTTTCGAGTCTCTTTCCAATAGAATAGACCTCTCTTCAAAACCCTCTCCAGGCCAAAATAGACCCATCCTCGTGGCCATTTTCAAGCCAATATAGACCCAGCCACGAGACTCATTTTTAGGCGTCCATAGACCCTTCAGCAAGATCGTCTTAAAAGTTCGGCAGATCTGGCGAAACTCAGACTGCGGTTTTCAGCAATTCTGATCGCCCGAGGCAGAATTTTGCGCTCGACTGGAGGGGCGCGCGCAACTCACACGGAGAAAAGAACGCCGCACCGCCCGTTTGTGTTGGGCTAGGGAAGCGTGAGAGATGAGTGAGGCTGCCGGGGAAGGGGATTTTGGAGTGCGAAAATCCCCTCTCTCTGTCGAGGGACAAGGGATTTTGGAGTGGGAAAATCCTCTTTTTACGAAAATCTCCTCCTCTCCTGTCGAGGGAAAAGGGGATTTTGGAGTGGGAAAATCCTCTCTCTCTTGTCAACGGAAAAAGGATTTTGGAGCGGGAGATCCCCTCTCCCTTGTAGAGGGAAAAGGGATTTTGGAGTGGAAAAATCCCCTTTTTATGAAAATTCTCTAGCTCCTGTCTAGGGAAAACACTATTTTGAAAGGGAAAATCCCCTTTTCACGAACATCCCCTCTCTCCTGTCGAGGGAAAAGAAGATTTTGGAATAGAAAAATCCTTTTTTAAGATAATCGTCTTTTTTCGAGTACTCCCTCTCCCCTGTCGATGAAAGGGGGATTTTGGAGAGAGGTCGGGCTTAGGTTAGAGTGAAAATGAGTGTCACGACGAGGAAAGGAGGTGAATAAGTGAAGCTACGAATGAGAGGAAATTCAAGCTGCCAGTGAGTGCAATTGAGGCGGGAGGAGACGGTCTTAAAGGTAGAGGAGTTCTAATTTAGTACGTGAAAATGTATGAAAAAATAACTATTAAGAATAAAATATGTTCATTTTCTTAAATTGAGAAAGGGATTGAGCAAGCATAAAGAAAGTATAATAAATCAGAAACTTGTGAAAAATATATGTTGAAGAAAAGAAGATTATGGTGTCACACTTAAAAATAAAAGATGTGTAAGAATACTGATTAAATTCGTGGACTTATAATCATTAAATTGTAAAATAAGAAAGATCCCCGATATTTTAACGCCGAAAAACTTGAGTTCATGTTATTTATGAATTAAAGACCTAAAATGACTGACATTTAATTATGAGTATCTTCGAATGCCCCATATTCTCAGCGCCACAGATTCAAAGTGTTGCTCCGTGAAAAAAACGGGTTGCATTCCCTGCAACCGCTCGGCACATTTTTCGAATAATCAGCTGCATTGGTATTGTAGATAACGAAGATTAAGACTAAGAAAATATAGAGAAACCTCAAAATTCAATGAGATTACATTTCGTTCTCGCCCTTAAGGTCATTACAATTATGAACAAATCTAGCTGTATACCTACGATAAAGTTGACGTTATCTTGCTATCCGTAACGTTATGATGACGTGGCGTTTACAACGTTTGCTTTACCCACATTTATATACTTAAACTTTAGTTCTAAAATCCTTAGATTTACTTCAATTTAGAGTGAATCCTGTGAGAGGAAATAGCACTTATCTAGCGACGAAAATAATTTTAACAATGCAATATTCTATGGAAGTGTACATTTTTCGTACCGGCACATACTTACTGGGGTGGCAGCCTTACTGGCACATACCTACTGGGGTGGCAGCCTTACTGGCACATACCTACTGGGGTGCTGCCTTACTGGCACATACCTACTGGGGTGGCAGCCTTACTGGCACGTACCTACTGGGGTGGCAGCCTTACTGGCACATACCTACTGGGATGGCTGCCTTACTGGCACATACCTACTGGGGTGGCAGCCTTACTAGCACATACCAACTGGGGTGGCTGCCTTACTGGCACATACCTACTGGGGTGGCTGCCTTACTGGCACATACCTACTGGGGTGGCAGCCTTACTGGCACATACCAACTGGGGTGGCTGCCTTACTGGCACATACCTACTGGGGTGGCTGCCTTACTGGCACAAACCTACTGGTGTGGCTGCCTTACTGGCACACACCTACTAGTGTGGCTGCCTTACTGGCACATACCTACTGGGGTGGCTGCCTTGGCACAAACCTACTGGGGTGCTGCCTTACTGGCACATACCTACTGGGGTGACTGCTTCTCCCTTAAACATTGCGGGGGTTCTGTGATGATATGGAGTAATATTGCTTATAAATCTACCGGGCCAAGGATTTCCATGTATGGTAGAATTAACAGCCGAGACTATTTAAGAATTTCGGGCGACCAAGTTCATCCAATGGTTCAAGCACTGGAGAGGAACGCCATCTGTCAAAATGATAGGGCCGCAATCCATAATGCTAGAATTGTCAAAGAATGGCACGATGAACATTGTAATGAAGTTGAGCATCACAATCCCCAGACCTCCACATTATTGAGCATTTTGGTCGGTTTTAGAGATTCAAGTAAGAAGTGTATTTCCGCCGCCATCGATGTCTAAAACAACTGGAGGGTGTTTTAATTGGATAATGGGCGAAAATTCTTTTGAAAACAATTCCCATTTGCATGAATCAATACCTCGGAGAATTGAGGCTGTAAGTGCCTCAAAAGCTGAACTTACACCATATTAAAGTATATTTTGTATAGTTTCAGGGGCTTTTCCGTTATTTTGTCCAGCCCCTCGTATATCTCAGTACTTTGACCGATTTTATTGGAGTTTCCTGCTTATTTTGTCTTTTTTTTCTAGATGTGTTTAACTTGAACGAAAAATGAAAGTTCTTCCGCGAAGCCTCCACCTTTTTGTGTTCCTGACTGTAGTTTGCTAGGCTAACTTTTCCTGTAGTTTGCTGAGTTTAATTTCTTGTACTGCAGAAAGATACGACGTCTTGGTATTCTTTCTTTGTTCTTCACTTTCTTCAAAAAATTCATAAATAATCTTTCTTTGTATTCGGACGAGGATGCTCTTTTATGACGTTGGTTCATAAAGATAATTATTTATAGCTACAAATGATGACATAAAATATTTTGTATACTAGTAATTAAATATTCGTGAACTTAACATGGGTAATTGCAATATTTTCACCACCACTTCTTAGTTAAACATAAATAAAACAACTTTATCTTCATAGTCAGAAGATGAAGTTTTCGTCTAGCTTCCCAAACTCTTTCTGGCGTCGTTTAAATTTCAATTGTTTCCCTCCTGTCGTTATTTATTCTTATTCTTCCGTAAATAAACTTCTGCTGGCCTGGAAACTATTTTTGACTACATTTGTTTGATTATCACATTGCCTTAAACATTAACTTATTGGCCCAGAACATATTGAGACGAACAATGCAAATGAAGATCGTATTTCAAATCAACTTTCGTCCAACGTAGCGGTGCAGCTTGCAGCGAAGGTTTTTTCGCTTACTTGGCCACTCATCGTCTTGTTATCCTGGCCAAAATCTTCACTTTTTAAAAAAATTGAGCGCTGAGCATCTGACAACCATCACCGTTGTCAGAATTTTAGCTTCCAAGTTTAAAAACCCTCAAATTTTCTGGATGCTTGATGTTCAATTTTTATTTTAAAAAAACTCATAGCACGTAATATAGCGGAGCCGACTGAAAACTTTTCGTTACCGACTGTACTGCGTCGACGACGCATATTAAAAAAAACTGCCTGGGAGTTAAAGAATTCTGGTAACGGAAGCCAGCAAAATTATTTCAATTTTTAACGAGAGTAACATGGATGATTCTGACCACTATAGCTCACAAATGCTACCAAGAGAGGTCTAGTTTGTGCCACGCTGCACGGACTCGCCGGGCACTTCAATAATTACAGTAATTGTGAGTTCTCGCTATTGCAGTCAATCCATCATCTTATTCGAACCTCATCTTATATGAATAAAATCCAGTGCCAGATGTTGAAGATTCATGATTCTAGATTAAGTTGTATTGACTGGGACTACACGGTGTCTTAACAATGTACTCTCTCTTGTGTAATGTATGATGAACTGACTTGTACAATGCACTTTTTTAATAATGTAGTCACTCTGCATAAGTAAACGAGCTTTGTCATGGAGTTGGTTTTTACTGATGTTGAAACAAGTTCAATGAGTTAAACCAAAGAAAATAATATCAAATCGAAAAAAATGGGTCACAAAAAATTTAGTAGCACTTCGAACAAACACAAAAAAAAGCATATGAGTAATTATCTGTACGGGAAGAAATATATTTTTGATGTATTTTTCATTTTAGCTGCGCAATCACACAATTGTTTACCTCAAGTGACGCGCTGGGGTTCACACGCCTAAATACAAACACCAAACCTCACACGCCGTGACTTTTGCGTTGTGCCTCACGCGTGTTGAGGCTCGCACTTCTTGGGGTGTTGCGGCTGCTCCGTGCATCTGATGTTGTATTTGTGTGGTTATACGCTGGTGTGTTTATTGTGACTATACGCCGCTCTCCTGCCTCCCTCCACCGCCACACTCCCGCCACCACCACACTCCCGCCACCACCACACTCCCGCCACCACTACACTCCCACCACCACCACCGTCCCAACACCGCCACACTCCCGCCACCGCCACACTCCCGCCACCGCCACCGTCCCACCACCGCCACATTCCCGCCACCGCCACACTCCCACCACCGCCACATTCCCGCCACCGCCACACTCCCACCACCGCCACACTCCCGCCACCGCCACACGCCCGCCACCGCCACATGTCCGCCACCGCCACACTCCCGCCACCGCCACATGTCCGCCACCGCCACACTCCCGCCACCGCCACACTCCCGCCACCGCCACACTCCCGCCACCGCCACACTCCCGCCACCGCCACACTCCCACCACCGCCACACTCCCGCCACCGTGACACTCCCGCCACCGCCACACACCCGCCACCGCCACATGTCCGCCACCGCCACACTCCTGCCACCGCCACACTCCCGCCACCGCCACACTCCCGCCACCGCCACACTCCCGCCACCGACACATGTCCGCCACCGCCACACTCCCACCACCGCCACACTCCCACCACCGCCACACTCCCGCCACCGTGACACTCCCGCCACTGCCACATGTCCGCCACCGCCACACTCCCGCCACCGCCACACTCCCGCCACCGCCACACTCCTGCCACCGCCACACTCCCGCCACCGCCACACTCCCGCCACCGCCACACTCCCGCCACCGACACATGTCCGCCACCGCCACACTCCTGCCACCGCCACACTCCCGCCACCGCCACACTCCCGCCACCGCCACACTCCCGCCACCGACACATGTCCGCCACCGCCACACTCCCGTCACCGCCACACTCCCGCCACCGCCACATGTCCGCCACACAACTTCTCACCGCAGAGGCTGGAGTCCGACAACAAAAATTAAAATCAATACGGGAGGCTCGATCTGCTGCTGCTGTTGCTATTGTTGTTGTTGCTTCTGCTGCTGTTGTTGTTGTTGTTGTTGTTGTTGTTGCTGTTGTTGTGCTGTTGCTGCTGTTATTGTTGTTGCTGTTGTTGTTGCTGTTGGTGTTATTGTTGCTGTTGTTGTTGCTATTTCTGCTGTTGTTGTTTCTGTTGTTGTTTCTGCTGCTGTTGTTGTTGTTGCTGAAGTTGTTGCTGTTTCTGCTGTTGTTGCTTCTGTTGTTGTTGTTTCTGCTGCTGTTGTTGTTGCTATTATTTTTGTTGTTGCTGTTGTTGCTGTTGTTGTTGTTTCTGTTGTTATTGTTGTTGCTGTTGTTGTTATTGCTGTTGCTGTCGTTGGTGTTGCTGTTGTTGTTGTTGCCGTTGTTGCTGTAGCTTTTGTTGTTGTTGTTGTTGTTGCTGCTGCTGTTGTTGTTGCTATTGTTTTTGTTGTTACTGTTGTTGTTGTTATTTCTACTGTTGTTTCTGTTGATGTATTTTCTGCTGCAGTTGTTGGTATTGTTGTTGCTGCTGCTTTTGCTGTTTTTGTTGTTTCTGCTGTTGTTTCTGCTGCTGTTGTTGTTTCTTCTGTTGTTGTTGTTGCTGCTGTTGCTGTTGTTGCTGCTGTTGTTATTGTTTCTGCTGTTGTTGTTGCTGCTGTTGTTGTTGCTGTTATTGTTATTGTTGTTGCTGCTGCTTTTGTTGTTGTTTTTGTTACGGCTTCTGCTTTTGGTGTTGTTGTTGTTGTTGTTTATGCTGCTGTTGTTGTTATTGTTATTGTTGTTGCTGTTGTTAGTGTTACTGTTGTTGTTGCTGTTGTTTCTGCTGTTGTTGCTTTTGCTGTTGTATTTTCTGCTGTGGTTTCTGCTGTCGTTGTTGTTGTTGTTATTGCTGTTGTTGTTGTTGCAGTTTGCTGCTGTTGTTGCTGTTGCTGCTGTTGGTGATAGTGTTGTTGCAATTTTGGTTTGTGGTTGTGGTTAATTTACTGTTGTAGTTCTACCTGATGTTTGCATTGCTTTTGTTGTCATTACTATTTTTTTGCTACTGTTGTGATTTTTATTGTTTTGATGAGGTTCATGATGCTGCTGCTGCTGTTCTTGTTGGTATTTTTTGCTGCTGTTGCTGCTTTTGCTGTTGCTTTTTTTACTGTTGTTGTTGATCCTGTCAGTCTTGCCTATGCTTTTGTTGCTGATGTTATTGCTATTTATTGCAGTTGTCATTATTTTGTTGCTGTTGATATTGTTGTTTTTGCTGCTGTTGCTGTTTTTACTGTGATTTATGACGCTGCTTTCGGTGGTTTGTTAATTATTGTCGTTGTATGATTGTTGTTTTTGTTTTCTTTTTTAAATTGTTTATAGTGCTGGTGCTGTTGTTGTTGATGCCGTTATTGTTGCTGTTGTAGCAGTTGTTACTGCTGATATTTTTGTTGCAGTCTTTGATGCAGCTTCTATTGTTGTTGCTGCTTTTTGTTGTCGATGTCGCGGCTGATGTTACTGTCGTTGCCTTTGTTGCTGCTGCTATTATGGCTCTTGTTTTTGTTTGAGTTATTGTTGTGGTGGTGCCGTTTCTGTGTCCCGCTGTCTTTTTATTTAGTACTCCTGTCATTTTTTAGGGCGGTGGTTGTTTTTGAAGTTATTGTTCGCATTCGTGCTTATTTGGTTGCACCTGTCTTACGCCTTCTGATGATTACTACATACCTTATTGAAGTTAGGGCAGTTTTGTTATTATAGTATTAAAATGGTAGTAATAACTAGTGTTCCTAGAAGTAACTGACACGTATTGTTTCCAGAAATGGACGCGTGTTATTACTAGTAGCGTGAATTTATTGTTACCAGTAATGGTAAAATATTATCACCAGTAATTGTAATATTTTTGTGGTCGCCGTGACCGAGTGGATACGACCGCATGCTTGAACCGAGTGTCGCCGGTTCGAGTCCCGGCAATGCCAGCTCTGGGATTTTCTCCGCCGGGAAAAGGTAGAACTTTGCCATAATTCCTGTTAAATGGTTACCCCTGTCGAGTGTTTGTGTTGCCGTAGAGTTATGTGAAGTTAAGTGTAACGTCAGGACTGCATAACGCTAGTGTAACGTTGCAACACTGGACACAGGTGTAACATTAAGGTTGCTGAGCAATAGTGTTTACTTAAGGATATTTAGAGCTCGTGTCTCGTAAAGGTTACGTAACGCAATGTAACGCTACGTTATTTAGTATAAGTGTAATGTTACGTGGTTGAATCCGAGCTCGGTATGAACACATTAGTCGTTTTTGCCGTAAAATTCTCTATGTTATCCATGTGCATTAAAGTTTTCTGGTACGTTTAAACAGGACACCTCTATCTCAAAGCTCCCTACGCGTTATAAGACACCGCCCAGTCTCTCACAAACTCACTTGTTACTCCCGTTATTCATCGGGTCTAGTTGAGTCATCAGCGTGCGAGTTAATCCCGTTAACAGTGAGCACAGCGCAGGCATATATCGCTCACACTCGTTCGTGCCTGCACTGCGATCGCGCCACGGATAAGCTGCGGCCGCGCGCTCCATCACGGCCCGGCTCAGCTATCAGTGCTCGGTTACAGTGCATGAATCACGGCGTGCGTGACCACATCGATTTAGCCTGAGCGCGGATTGTTCAGTGCTGGGAGCGTACGTCAAGAAAGAGATGCATCCTACGCACACACATTTCAATGTGAAGACGTGGCGCAGAAGGAATAATTTCAGGCCCTGTGAGCACAAAGGCAAATTGACGCCGTGCGTGGGGCTGCTCTAAATTGGCGGCCCCGAACATGAAGTGACTCAGGCAAGAGTTTAGGGAACATGCGGAGAAAAGACAAAATTTTTCTGGTCACCTTTTATCGAAGTTTTTAACGTGCAATGGGAGTACGAAAGGGACGTCAAGGAAAGTGTGAGTATTTTGAGAATCATTATCTATTTATTTTTTATGATGTTTGTGCTGCCATGAGGTTTAAGATGAAGTGAAGAACAACGGTTTTACACAGCGTTTGTATTATTGTTATTATTTTTGGGTTTTCCCACACAGCGTTTGTATCTTGTTGGGGATTGCAATTGACAATCATTACGTATGTAGGCTAAAAATACAGTATTTTTATAAAAGCATCAATATGGAAGATTTCCAGTGAGGCTAATTCAAATTGCATTTTACTAATTTTCTGCATTGAACATTCGATGAACAAACACAAAGTAAAGATAATACAAGAAAGCTTTACAATTAAAGTTAAATATTTGATGTGAAGACAAGGCTTGACAAATATTTTCATATTTCAAAAAAGTGTTTTTATGCTTAAAAAAATGTTTTCGTGTTTCAAAAAAAGTTTTCCACTTTTTAAACATTTCCACTGATGGCTGCCAGAACAGAACGAAGAAAATATTACTTGCGTAACAACTTATAATGAAAGGAATAGAAAACAAATTTGAAGTTAAATGTTTTGAAGCAGCCCAGAGTTTTTTGTACCATATTAATGACTCAAAAAAATAATTTCGTGGCTTCAAAATGAAGCTCATTATCAAAGAAATTTGCAGAGTGTGTAATTAACAATTTTTTAATGAGAATTTACAGTGCATCTGCTCAAAATGTTATCAATCTGTTTTATGAAATAACGAAATGGTTGAAAGAATTCTAGAATTGTAACTTCTGTTCCCGAACTATCAGCTATTTTCAATACTGCAAGTAACATGCAAGAATATCAAAAAATATATTCAAAACTCATTATTTCAATACATAAAATAATGATAACCAATAATACGTGTGCACAGAGTTCATAATTGAAGAATTATCATCTTAAACAAATATTTAAAATATCATCTCACTCTTTTCGGAATGAATGGCCAGTTTTGGGCTCATGTAAATACAACTTTAGAAAGTTTGTTTAATGAATACCCTTGCGGAATATCTGTGATAAGTTAAGCTTTCATACATCAAAGTTCTGAGTCATACTTTCTCAAAGAAAAATGGCTGGTTTTACTAACCTGCATGGGAAGTAGTTATTATGCAAAACGAACTAGATAGTACTTCCCCATGATATTTAAATATGTTGTCTCACAAGCTCATTGTGGTTTTATCATTAAAGGAGGAATTACAGAACAAAGGACTGAGCAATTCTTGCATGAAAACGTTTATATTGAAGAGAAACATCGAGAAAAAATGCTCGGTTTGGGATGAATTGCGTTGTCAAATTCAAATAAAGTTGAAATGTTGCAATTTGGAAGGAAGTTTCCCCTTTAATTAACATTCGCATGAACGTCAGCTTTAAAAATAAAATTGCTGGAAAAAAATACTGGAAAACATTTTAGATGGACTTGTAAAAATAGTCTTTTGTTAAAGAAAGAGTCAGAAAACAATGGGAGAAACTATGGCTTGATTGTATTCATGTTTATGTATATCTTTTTGGAAGGTTTTTTGCTTGAGCTTGTTTCAAGGTGATGAGTTTTTCAGGATCAAGAATAAGTATACGGAAGTCAAAACCATGCTTCGTGCAGAGGTTAGTCAGTTTCTGAGCCCAAGTAAGGTTACCCTTCTCGAACTCTCGATATCTGTAGCATCTTTCTTTTCTAATTTCAACATTATACTTCCAATTGGACGATTTGTAGAGTTCTTACTCTGGTTCTTCTTTTTATTCTACGAGTAATTTCGACATTTACGAGACATTGCAACTAGTAAAAGTCACGTCCAGTACGTGAAATTAAACTTTTTAAATGGGGATTAACAAGAGTAAGACTTTCGTGATTGTTTGCTTTGAAATAACTGTAACATTTATACTAAAAACACGTCAGAAAAGAAGTGTTGACACGTCCCAACAACGAATTAATTAAATATTCTTTAAAATCTACAAGCAACGATGTAATTCATGGTGCAGCTCACGCGTTGACCTTTCATCAGTGTAAGAAACGAAATGCCGAAACCACGCACGCCACTAGGTTCGAATAAATATAATTAAAGGCTCATAAAACTGTAATAGAAGTGAATAAAAATAACAAAAGGCACATCAAAGTGGGATGGAAAATAACTTATGGGGCTTTTAGTCAAAATTTGTGCGAGCACATTAATTGACGTAGCCCGTAAACTGAGTGAGTTTGTGAAGTGAGCACGTAGGGATATAATTAAGAGATCAAGAGCTCTAAAATTGAGCAGAAATAACGTAAACTCACTCAGGTGAGATGCCAGCGCCGCTTCTAGGGAGGTATCGCAACACTTGATAAACAATACCGGCCTGTCACAGTTAACATCTACACGAAAGCGAATTATCTCCGTATGGTAAAATGAATTGAAATGCATCTAATACTTAATTCAATAATTGTCCTTTATCTTCATAAAAAACTTCATTTGGAGCATCTAGATTTTACGTTTCAAGCTGTGATCCATAAAAGTATTGCATTTTTTGTGGCAGGTGTTGATGATCTCCTAGTCAGATCCTGCGTCTGTACATGTGTAGGTACTCCTCACTGAACGGAGCAGACTGTCTTACAATGCTTCGATTTACTTTTGGTCCTGTTCTTTCCAGTGCCTCCTTGAACATAAAATAATGATAACCAATAATACGTGTGCACAGAGTTCATAATTGAAGAATTATCATCTTAAACAAATATTTAAAATATCATCTCACTCTTTTCGGAATGAATGGCCAGTTTTGGGCTCATGTAAATACAACTTTAGAAAGTTTGTTTAATGAATACCCTTGCGGAGGCGATGGGAAAATGTGAGACTATTTTCCGTTTCTAGCGTTAATATTGCTGTTCAAAATTTCTATGCTGTTGCTATCTTCTTTTGCTCAAGAAGACTTCATTCATTCATACTCATGACCTTCGTGATTTAATTATATTCATTCGAACCTAGTGGCATGCGTGTTTTCGGCATTTCGTTTCTTACACTGCTGAAAGGTCAACGCGTGAGCTGCACCATGAATTACATCGTTGCTTGTAGATTTTAAAGAGTAATTAATTCGTTGTTGGGACGTGTCAACACTTCTTTTCTGACGTGTTTTCAGTATAAATGTTACAGTTATTTCAAAGCAAACAATCAATTTAGCGTGTTTGACGTTGCTCTCTGATGGATGTCGAGGTAAGGAAATTTTATTCTAATTTTAAATGCATGGCAACACGTTACCGAGCCTGGAATTGTTGCTCAAATCCAAATTCAGGAAGGAAAAACTTCTTGGGAACCTCACAATCAGAAACTGAATTTTTTTCAATGAAAAAATCGATATCAAGAGAAGCCGTCAATTCTATGGCAACTTCGGAGATGAATTGTATAAGTGTAATAAGAGGGAATAATTTTACGCTTGTAACTGGAGATTCAGCATAAAATGTTGTATTTTAGAGATTTTTAAAAATTTATTTACCTCACTCAATACATCAGGTACATTGTTTATTGAGGCAATTGCAACGGGCACATTTGAGTATAGCTATCTGTGGGTCCGAACAAGTTCGCGCCTGCTAAGGAACCCTATCATCAACGCTATCACAAAGTGAACAACAATATTTAACATAACAATATTTAACAATATTCAACACTATTTAATATCTGCACCCGAGCAAATGTTGTCCACAGGGACGGTGCGGCTGAGGCCCAGCACTCTGCTCAATAAAATGGCCGGCTGTGCACATAAAGATGCATCTCTGCCTTCATATAGTACAGGGGAGCGAACACGCGGCATCTTTGCTCTGTGTGTTCTGAGATTGTCTGTGGAGGAGAGTTTTTGCGTCATTCCCCCGAGTTCCATGGGTTAGCTATACAAACAGGTAAAATGCCATAAAGGAAAACGTTTTTCCTAAAATTTGATCGATTCCACTTAATTTTCATCTATCTTGAACAAATTTAAGAAGTTTATTCCGGAATTCCAATAGTAAAATAAACTAGCATATGAATAAAAAGTTATTAAGTCTACGGGTTTAAGTAACCGTATTTCAGTACCTAACCTGTAGCTCAAATTGTGCAATTATGAAAATTCAGTGTTTTTTCAAATGTAACGCGTAAATTATAATATCTCACAATACCAGATATGCTGCATATAAAATAACAGTCAATGCAGCAAAATATTCTGGCTTTTAACTTTTAAGAACCAGGTACAGCATTTATATTCAGTATAACAGAACCCATGTTTGTCCACGGCTATCATTGAGACTTAAATTTCAAGTTCTGTGAAACTTATTTATATTTTAAAGGATAAAGTGTAAGTCGGTGCAGTTAAGCCGCACTATTTTCCTTAAATTTCCAATATAGCCAAGCAGTGCAGAATATTATTGCAATTGTGCTGTTATTACTGATCTAACACTGTAATTTTCCAAGGTTCAGATATTATGAAAAATGACTGCTATGTAAAAGAACCTACAATTTTTATTGTAATATTTCTAATATTTTGTCTTCTTGAGCAAAAGAAGATAGCAACAGCATAGAAATTTTAAACAGCAATATTAACGCTAGAAACGGAAAATAGTCTCACATTTTCCCATCGCCTCAGCAACATTTTTGGTAGATTATTTTACAAATAGGTGACTGAGTTGAATGTACGAGTTTTATGAGCCACATTAAGAAAATGAAGAAATCTTTCCAGTTCCCTCATTTTTCGCATGGATCCTGTAATACGTGAGGAGTTAACGTATATTGAACCTTGTGAATTTTAAATGGAAAATTTAACGTACAATCGACCTGTCTTACACCCCATCTGATTTTCCAAGCCGGCAGCATCCACAGCTGTTTGATCTCTAGCCTGGAAAAGGAATAATACAAATAAAGAAATATAAATACTAATAAGTAACAAAACCCTGGGAAATTCACGCATGTCAAGTCTCTGTGTCATTTTTGTGATGAAAATTTAAAGCACAATCAAGCAGTTTTGAACCTCTATCTGAAACCCATCTCTAAACCCATAGAAGAAAAAAGAGATATAAAAATAAAAATATGCGTTTTTTAAACTTAGAATTACCTTGAAGTCTTTAGAGAGCGCAGGAGCCACGATGCTAAAGTTTCACTTGTTGCAAGTCTTGAATTCGTTATAAACTCTCAATGGAATAAATCACTACTTAGCACCATGCTGTAATCACTGCTCCTGTCCTGCATGTTTTCAAAAGGAGTTCACGTCGACTACAAGCATTTCAACGTTTCAGCATCCCTAACAGTTTATCAAGATTCCAGTTCGAATGAATATTAACTTGAACTTGAAAATACGTTTATTCGCGGAAGTTGCTAGCAACTCATCTGAAGTGCGGTAAAATTTTCAGTTTTGAGCTAAGTTGTGCTAAAAGATTTATTTTTTCAATAAATGCTCTATGATGGATTCATGACACACATTTTAGTTTCTAAGCAGAGCCTGCAAAAATAACGACAAATTTACAAAATAATTATTGATAAAAATACAATGAACAGATATTATTTAAATAAAGATCGCACAGCACGGTTTAAGAAATGCCATACTATATAAAATAATAAAAAAGACTCCTATAAACCAAACAAATTCTGGCTCATTATTCTCCTCTTATTTATTATTTTTCAAACAAACACGTACACTCGAATCGTTCAAATTGTTTCATTATCTGATGTTTTATTCTCACTTTCCCATAATGGTCAATTTTCTTTTACTCTGTACAATTTTGAAGAACCCGCAAAACGAAGTGATTTTATAGTTTTTGAACTGCGAAATGTAAATAGTGAAATATGTTAAATTGAAAAGCATGCGTAACAAAATTGAAGGATAAACAATGTAATTAGAAGCTTTAATTCGTAAAATATCACCTCTTTTATCAAGGAAAAATATGTAACTTAGTCAGAGCTGGATCCGATGGAGCCTCGAATGCCAGGACTTGATCTCCTGCAAAACTCTCTGAATAAAAATTTCCTTTTATCTTACAAGTAAATGAACCTAATTTTTATACCAAGGTTCATTTCAGACATAAACAAAATAAAGAAGTATCGCCCCGGTCACGAAAAATGATCAGAAAACCCAAAGAACACGCCTTGCATGCGAACGATCACTCATATCTCGCGATTATTTCCCAAGACATCAAAAAAAAATATCTGTTCAAATAAAAAATTCACTTCAAACAGTTCTCAGGAACTCGATAAGTTCACACTCATGTATTCATTAAACACGTCATAGTAAATTCGATATTTTCAGGGACCGATTGGTGTCACTCGGAGACGCAGCGGCCATTGAGCGAGGGGACCGACAGCGACACCGTCCTGAGGGTGCGATGCGACCGAAGGATTCGAGGGGAAACTGAAGCCCCAGAGCGGCACACATCCTCACTTTACGGCAGCCCACGGGCGTCTAAACCGCAAAACCGCGGACACACCTTGTGATCCGCACCGCAACCGCACCGCGACCGGGCAACCGAGAGCTGCTACAACTGAGAGCTGCTACAACCGAGAGCTGCTACAACTGAGAGCTGATACAACTGAAAGCTGCTACAACTGAGAGCTGCTACAACTGAGAGCTGCTACAACTGAGAGCTGCTACAACTGAAAGCTGCTACAACTGAGAGCTGCTACAACTGAGAGCTGCTACAACTGAGAGCTGCTACAACTAAAAGCTGCTACAACTGAGAGCTGCTACAACTGAGAGCTGCTACAACTGAGAGCTTCTACAACTGAGAGCTGCTACAACTGAGAGCTGCTAAAACCGAGAGCTGCTACTGAGACCTTCTATCACGACTGTGAGCTAAATTTTCCAGATTCACTGTACTCTACCCTCACACAGTCCCCTACACACTACCCTTACACATTCCCAACACTCTACCCTCACACAGTCATCTACACTCTAACCTCACACAGTCCCAAACACTCTACCCTCACACAGTTTACAACACTTTACCCTTACACAGTCCACAACACTCTACCCTCACGCAGTCCACAACACTCTACCCTCACACAGACCCCAACATTCTACCCTCACACAGTGCCCAACACTCTACCCTCACACAAACCGCAGCACTCTACCCTCACACAAACCGCAGCACTCTACCCTCACACAAACCGCAGTACTCTACCCTCACACAAACCGCAGTACTCTACCCTCACACAAACCGCAGCACTCTACCCTCATACAAACCGCAGCACTCTACCCTCACACAAACCGCAGCACTCTACCCTCACACAAACCGCAGCACTCTACCCTCACACAAACCGAAGCACTCTACCCTCACACAAACTGCAGCACTCTACCCTCACACAAACTGCAGCACTCTACCCTCACACAAACCACAGCACTCTACCCTCATACAAACCGCAGCATTCTACGCTCACACAAACCGCAGCACTCTACCCTCACACAAACCGCAGCACTCTACCCTCACACAAACCGCAGCACTCTACCCTCACACAAACCACAACACTCTACCCTCACACAAACCGCACAAATCTACCCTCGCACAAACCACGGCACTCTACCCTCATACAAACCGCAGCACTCTACCCTCACACAAACCGCAGCACTCTACCCTTACACAGTCCACAAAACTCTAGGTACCCAGGGTTCATCACTTGACATCACACATCACACTATCGCGAATACCAAGAAAGCTTTGCACGGATTTCCCTCGGATTTGCCTTCACTCTTCCCACGTCTTTTTTATAAAAGTTACTCGTATTTTACCTCAGAAACGCCCTGCATTTCTGCCAGGAAACTTCACCTGTCTCAAGTTTTGGTTGAGTCGAAACAGGCTTAAAATAGAGATCTATATCACTGTGATTTTGACTGACTGTGTCGCCAGAAAATCCAAAAAATTCGAAAATAAAATCGCTTCCTGTCAAATTGATATCGTTTGATTGATCATGTTTTCATTGGTAACGTTTGCTGGTAGCCAGGCTACCAACGAAAGTAGTTAACAGCCTAAACTGTTCATAACGGAAGCCGTTTGACTTTTGCATGTATATTTATTCATTGCATGACTTTAAAGAGTAAATTCTCTGAAGCTGCTACATTTTATCATTCTTCTTGCAGAATAGTACAGACTAATAATAAAAAGAAAAAAGCTGCTTGATTTTTTCAACCATGAAAGTAAATTTATATATTTCAACCTAAAAGTATTGAAATTACTGGAACATGATTTCCGCTTTGAAGTATAACACACTAAAAATTTTATTGGTATATTATATTTCTACAATCGAAATTTGTTAGTATTAGTATCCTTCCAGTAATGTGAGTATGGATTTTGCAGAGGTTAGGCTGGTGGATTTAACAAACCTGTACTGCCATAACATTTTTTTGCACCGTGGGTGGTGTGTGAAATATAAGCCCAATGAATAGAAGAGATCCTCCTTTGCCATTTTTTTCCTGTTCGTCCTAATCACCAGAGAAGCTGCCTTACTCTGATGAAAAACGCCGTGAGCCAGACTGGAATCGAACCATGACCGATCTTGCAAACGTGTATTTGCCTAACGTGGACCCCGCGCACCTCGGAGAGAACTCCAAATGTTCAAGTCACAGCGGGCTTCGTCAGCGAGGACGCAACACGGAAATCCTCAGTTGCCTGAGGGCAAGATTGAGATCTGGCGATCCCGTGGTCTGTACAGGGTTGCCAAATGTGCCATTTGCTGCTCCATCTGGTGAATTTGTCTAACTTTCTAATAAAATTTGGCCGAATTGGAACTCTTACGTCTGATTTACGCTTTGCAACCAATTGAGGTTAATAACTTCCGTTTTGCGGGAAAAGCGACTCTCCACGCAGGTGTAAAGGCTGACCTTCACAAACAACTTTTCCTGAAGCCACATCAACTAGGCGAGTACTCAACAACCCCAATGGAGTTCATAATTGAAAACTTGAGAGCCAACTCTCATGTACAATACGTAGATTTTCATGCTGAACTACGACAGGAGAGGCAAGCCATGGGCTTTATTTAGTAAACCTTTGGTTGTATAGTGTCATCTTTACTTATATTAGTTATATTCTTCATCGTAGGCAAACAAATTCCGAGTTATACTTTTGGTTTCTTAGCATAATCCTCTCTATAATAAATTGTTTTATTTATACATATAAACTTTTTTGTTAGTAATCCTTGTATAATAAAATGCCAGGTGTCTCCTTAAATATATACATTTATGTATTTTATGTGTAATATCTCCTAGGTTATTACAACGGGAATTTCACTGGGCTCAACAAATTTGCGGAGAATTTTATGTACTTAGTAATAATTAATCAACATGATATAATAAAACACCAGGTGTCCCCTTAAATTTATAAATAAAAAATTAAATTACCTAAATTTTTTGGGTCGTACTTTTTCCTTTGTTATTACAATGGGAATTTCATTGAATACATCAAGGTTGGTTCGTCTCTCTCTCACGTTCTCAAAGGATACTTAGTGACCGTATCTGTGATGCGATATTAACCAGTGCACATGTAAAAGGTGAGCCAGAAGTAACTGACCCTTTTAATATGCTTACTGAGTATTATAAAGGGGATACCGAAATAAACCATAAAAATGTTATTCTTACAAACAAAACTAAGTTTTCGTTTTATTAGCATATTAAATGATTCAGTGACTTCTGGCCCACCCTGTACAAGAATATTTTAATCTCGGATACAATTAGGATAGATATATTTGCTTGTCATCCACATCTGAAAAATTTATTCAAGGAAAATAACGAATCCCGCCGTCATTTTGACGGGTCGTGTACACTGGTATGAGTAATAGTCTCCTGCATTTAATTGGAACATAATTAAATCATGAGTTGCATAACTGGTGATGCTGTTAGTACGATTACAATGTAAGAGAGCATGATGAGTGTGCGCCCTGGTGTAAAATCAAATCAGAGATTCAGTTATTAAAATTTGAACGATGGTCAACTTAACGTATCTTATGTACAACTTTGATACCAAACGACAGTTTAGCATTTATACTATTCAACTCTTTGATGATTCTTGAAAAAATGGTCTGACTGTTAACGTACTTTTTGTGTAAAACAGGAAATGACGCTTCTATAGTGTTCAGGAATTAAAATGCTGCTCTTCCTTTCTATCATACAACTTCGCTGCTAAAAAAAGGTTAGTGTTTTCAGAGATAGCATTTCCGCTTTTAGTTCGGTTGGAGAGCCTTTAGCAAGTTATATTGTTTTTTAGGAACATGAAATCCAAAACTTTATTTAATGTTTCCGAAAGTTTTATAAAGCGCAAACGACACCGGAGATTAAATTTGTCTCACTGTCCAACGCAATGAGTGCATAACGGTTTCAAAAGTTTCATCTATTTGAATTTCATTCTTAGAAAGTTTCACCTATGTATAAAGTTTCATCTATATCAATTTCATTTATAAAAAGTTTCATATCCATGGATCATCTTCGTATAAAGTTTCATGCATGTAAATTCATCGATAAAAAGTTTCATCTACATGAATTTCATCAATAAAAAGTTTCATCTATACCTAAAGTTCCATCTACAAGAACGTCCCTCTGCTCGCGTGCTAAACTGAGTAGAAGAGCACACGAAATCGAAGCGTTGAGGCTACACAGCAGCGAGACTGCCTCGCAGCCCGGCACGATGTCACAATGACACCGCTCTGTAACGAGAGCCCTGGCTTTGTACCGTCATAAAGGAGTAATCAATAACGAGGAGCCTTTCGAAAATCCAACTTAAGTCTCAGTCAATCAGGTCATTAAAATTAAATCCCCGTGAGCGTAGAGTAATCCCGTACTGTGATCCCCTCTAAGTCCCCTCAGGGAAGCGGGAGGCGCGGTGTGGACTAAATTCAAAAATGCAGATTCGAAGTTTTCCTCAGCGCAAGCAGTGCAGAAACGTAAAAATGTATTCATGCATGCAGAGATATTGATCTGGAAAACACGATACGCATGCTGGAAACTTGTTTTTCTTCCAGGCCAGTGGAGCTACGAAAGATATTTCAGAAATTTACTGCTAAAGATGAAAATGTCGACGATGCAAAGCTTGTCGCTCAGTTTCATTTGGACGACATTGCTCTTACAACAGAGATATAAAAGCACTTATTATTAAACGAATATTGCTAACTAGCCGCAGATTATTTTGGTGCGAAAATGTCAATGATCGTCTTGTCCTTATTTTTCATGTCAATTTCAAATTAAAAAAAAAGAATAGAATTTTCAAATGAAACATTATTGGAAAACTATGAACTACAATCCTTCTAGTTATTCAAAAAAAATATTGGCCCTCAAAATTTGTCTTGGTATAATTTCTTTCATACAAATTTTAGTTAATCATAAGTTATTAAATCTTCTAAATATCATGAGTTAGATAGAAAATATTGAACTCTCAGCACTAGGAACAGCAAGAATACAAATGATGAAGAGTTTCATTGGGAAAGTGCCACATGTACCACACTCCTTCAAGACTAAGTCTTGCTAGGAACGAGTCTGGGGTCGGCCAATCATATTCCAGGAACGGAAAATATATGGATCATATTAACATGAAATAGCATTTTGTAACTACAAACCAAGACACTGATTGTTTCCAAGCGAAGTTTGATATTAGATTTTGAACAATATGAGCACCTAAAATTTTAACTTCACTAATTCCAAAACTATCTGGAACATAAATGCATAGGGCAGTAACACAAACTAACAAACATGGGAAACCAGAACGTAAACCGATCCTCGAAGGCATGGGAGAGAAGGAGACAGATTTCCCATTAGGACAAGTTTGTGGGTAAGTGGACAGGAGAGCATTGCGTAGCCGTCTCAACTTGATATGGAACAGTTCAGTGTGCCTGGATCCTTTGTCCAAGAGATGCCATCTTCCCTATATCCGTGGTGTCTGGAAAATTGAGAAATTTTTCAATATGAGATTGCAAGGTTGTACGAAAAATTTTTTAGTGTATATATGAGCAAATTTATACGTTCACAAGGTGAATTTGTTCGGAAAAATGCCAGAGAACTCCTAAAATATCGAAGAAAAAAATTTTCTGGCTGCATGGTGGCATCGCGCCTCTGGCAGGCAGCGAGTTAGGCGCGCGTTAACCACAACTCATCAATAAATTGGGCGGGCGGAGGAGGAGTTCTGCGGCGTCCGTTCGTTCGCACCCTCACTCCTGCCCCTCGGAATCTTTACTTTTTCGGGGCTTTTCGTGTTGCTCCAGGCGTTTTTTCTCCGCGTTTATTTTTATGCGAGTGAGAGAGCGTCAGGGAATTTGGTTCGCGGTGACACCAGAGCACCACTCAGGGATGTGACTCGCTGGGTCGCTTAAAGTGGAGGATTGCGACGCTATTTGCCGGCAGCTTTTTTGCTGTGGCAGTGCTTCCTTGCTTCCTGAAAAACATTGTTTTCACCACCGGTGTTCTTCATTATGTTGATGTGACATGATGCGGTTTTCCTTGTTCATGACACCGCTGGCCTTGGGAGAGGTTTCTTTGTTTCAGGACAGAGTAAATCTGGACTTGTACAGCAGCAGTAGTCTCTGGCTAAGTTTCGCTGTTATGTTTCGAAAATAGGTATTTTCCCTTCAACTACTTAGACCTAGGCTGAACATCTGTAGCTTTCTTCCAAAATATTTCGTTGAGTATTTTGAGAACAATGTTTTTTACTTCAAAAATTCAAATCATTCAACTATCATCAAAAATTTATTCACGGTTACTTCTATGAGGTGCAATGCCATGTTTCAGATGAATTTTATAAGGGTTAATTTTTTGACACCTTCCTTCATGTGACCAATATTGATAAAGTGTCAAAGATGTTATGAATTAAGTTAAAATTGAATAAAGTTACAACTGACATTGAACCCGTGAACTCTCAGTATTTACCCTCACAGACTGAAACTACGCCAAAAAGAAAATCATTTCTTGCTCATCTCAGAAGTTCAACTTTGAATCTCGATTACAAAATATTACAAGGGGCGAATTATTTTAGGTATAATTAATTAGAAGCAAAAGGTACAATTTGACTTAAATTCCTTCATTGAAATAGTGTCCGTAAGTTGCGCTCCCTGTTAAGAGGGTTAATTTTTATATTTGGGTTTAACAAGTCTATCAGGGAGCTCGGCATGACGCAGCTGGAAATGAATTAACGTTAACGTGTCAATTAACGTTATTGCACAAGGCCAACAAAATTTTATAGCACTATCTATGAAAGGCTTCTAGCTTTAATGAATTTAGAAATGCATGTAATAATTTCCTAACATATATTTACGAATCCCCAGCGATGTCAACGTCGTGTTTCACGAAATCGAACTGAAGCGAGCGCACTTGTTCTCCTGCCACCTGCGTCATACTCTTAGTGTTGCGCATCTGGAGAGTGCGAAAGTACTCTTTACATTACAGAAGAGCCACTAGAGCAGTAAAAAATTAAAATATAATGCCCATACGATTTGTGCACTCAAATACCTAGAAGTATTTAGGCTGTCAGGTCTCTATCAATTTTCCCTATAAAATTCCATGCGCAAAGCTTTAAATTTTAAGGCCAATAAAGATCTTAAACAATAAGCATCCTTTAAAACTGACCATCACGGCCATATAAATAAAAACAATATAAATTATAACTCCTTAATCATAACCTCACTAGGCGTCAATAAAGTTTCCAATTCGCAGGAATTAAGGCTTGAAAGTCAATGACTTGCAACATTTGTTTGAAAAGTGTTACGGAGCATTTAAAGAGTCCTGGATGTCATTTTTTACTAAATATTTAGGAGCACTTGGCTTTTGATAAATAGCTGTCTCCTTTCAATTCGACGACGCAAAAATAATGGGCTATTTCTGAAATGGCGTTGATCGTACATCAATTTCGAAATATGCAGTTATCGCATTACCTAAAATTGTAAATTTAAAAAACATCATACTTCATTCTCTCATGCCGAACTGTTCGATCAGTCTAGTTGATAGGAATTTTAAACGTAGAATGTTTCCTTTGGATGCCCTAGAAGTCACCGAATTTAATAGGGCCTCAAGTACTCACGTCTCAACCTGTCCTTTATAGAAGTTTCAAGTGATTATTTTATCTATAAATTGTTTGTCAAAATAAACTGTGGAATTGTGCAATGGTTGAGCAATGGTTCCTAAAAAACAATTTACATTGCTGATCCGTGAGAGCATTTTAGTGAAGGATGAAGAACTCAATCGGCTTGCGTAAGAGTTGCTGTAAGTATCCAAAGCTACTGAGAAATAGATGCTGCCTTTGTCAAAATCTGGATTTCGTAACTGAAATTAAAATGTTGCCGGGATGTGGAAATTATTGCTCGAAAATATGGGCATTCCACATTAGTATTTCTATGAGAATTATGCTGCAAAAAACACACAGCGAGTTGATGTAGTATTTTGTTATTAAACTGATACGGTGAACTAAAATTACCTATATTCAACAAGATTCAGACGCCATATTATAAATGGATTATAAAATACAAAAACGTTATTAGACTAAAATTCTGGAGCTCTTGTACTGAATGTATGTGGTGAATATCTCATGCGTCAGTTTAGTTTTACGTACAGTATATGCAGTCGAATACTGTGAGTAGGAGGTGAAGTTTGTATGAAGATGAAGACCTGAACCACGGGTCGCGAGCTGGGAAGATGTGAGATGGATACATACACATGTATTAGGGATTAATATAATGCATTTATTCTCACTTTCTGCTTTCTAAAAATAATGAAACCACACATTGATGTCTACTTTTCTCAACCCTAATACATTTAACCATACATAAATTTCTTCTTTTATTTTGTTTAGACTAATTCCTCTATTGTGTTGTCCATATATTTTCAATTCAAAAATTATGCAACCATGCATCCATTACAACTGTCTTGAATTTTAACATGATCTGAGGCACCACTATTTCTGCAAAATGGCTCGTGTGGGTGCCACCATCTCTGCAATATTGCTGAATCATAGCATCAAGCTTCATCTTGCTCATTACTTTCTTTAAAGAACTTCAGTTGTGCAGCATTTTAAAGTGAAAATGGTATCATGATGAACTCTTTTTCCTATGACTTCATTGCCTGTAAATTTGGTAACAATTTAGGAATGTCTATGTTGCGCTTAAAATTGAGTCAATTTAACTGTGAATTTTAACACTGTTTATGTTAGCCATGGAATTAATTGAAACAGATCCTGGATTTACATCATCGCTTTTTGATTTTATTGAACCACGATTCTTTGGATAATCTCGTAAATCATTTTAAATTGCGCTACTGAGTTTTTAATAACTCTAAAACCCTTTTTAATAACGCTGGGCAAAATACTTTGATAACATTATAACTTTATTTGTTTTCTTTCAAAGCTGGCTGTGGATTGATAATCCCCAACCTGACATAATACATCAAACGAATTTTTTCAACACTGCTTCTAAATTATTCAGCAGTGCTCTTTAATTCTTCGAATGCCTCTCCTGAATTTCTTTTTATCGATATAATTGGCCTGGATGTCGCCATTCCCTCGGGTAACAATTCCGCCTGATGTATTCAGGATATTCTTTAGAAGCTACTCAATCTAATCAAGTAAATGAGCCGCAGGTTTTCCTGCTCTCGGTCTTGCCATCTGGTGTGCCTCGAGGGACAGCCCGCTAACTGCGACTTTACACTCCACTTCAGAAGCTCCGTGTCAGAGGGTATGTTCGATCGATATTCCAATCTGATTGTTAGTAGTGCTATTACGAGATTAAAATGAAGGATAAAAGGATAAGTCAGTAAAAGAGCTTTAATTTTGTTGTGGAAGTTGTCTTGGGTGTTTTTTTTATAATTTTACCTGACATTTCTGATGAATATCTGAAGTCTTCTCTTTTTCTAAAATACAGTATTTATCACAATGTATTCTGAATTGAAAGCTGGACATCATATTTACTTATCAATTTTATTCATGATATTCGAGGGGAATATTAAGAGTTGTTTCTTTGTTTAAAAATTCACCGCTTATAACGACGTTATCGGAGTTAAAATTTCAATCCGAAATAAATTCCTTAGGAAGAATATTTCATAAGGATTTATTTTAAGTGACTACTCTAAAAAATCTGAGACTGCAACATCTCGAAGCATTTTTAGCGTTCACAAAACGGAGAAAAAAATTTCATCAACAAATGGTATTTTCAAAATTATTTAACTTAGAATTCATAACAAACTTTAACATCTATTTCATAATATCTCTAGTGTATACATGAATACCTCCATGTCTTTTGATGCCTTATGGGATTATATATATGCTGGGAAAGCCTACTTAGCCTACATCTTATCCCATTCAAATATAAAAAGAATTAATTTTCACTTGAATTATAACTGCTGCAATTCATTCCATCCCTTCTTTTCAAGGAAATTTGCTATTTTGAACTTATTGGTATAATTTACACATTTACAGTGGAGATATTTTCAGTGATAATGAAAGTCTATTCGAAATTACCCGTGGGGATTTTAGAAGAAAATCAATGTGAAATATACCAACATTTTTCATAAACAAAGTTATTTAGCTTCAATTAAGTCAACCTCCTATGTAACCTTCGTTCCACCGTCTCACTTTTTTGCCAATTTATAAGCTTTTAAAACGTGGGATTATGTCTTCTCTGTATGTTTTTAGATACGTATTCTATTCAACCATTGACAGACTATTTTAATGGTTATTTCAATCATACTTGAAAAAACAGTGACGAAACTAGTTCGATTCATCCACTTCATTAGAGATTAATTGTTTTTCTTTCCTTCGTTTTTCCCTATTTCAAATATTATTCGAGAGTATAAGTTGATGTGTAGTAATGTTGAAGGCCAGTGTTCATGGTCTATAGCGGCTGTGCAGGCTAATTCTAACCATCGCTTTGACATATGAAGAGATATTGTTGAGTATACTTTTTTCTTAAAATTTACAGGACTTACGCGGTTGATTTTTACGATGAAAATTTTGTTCAAGTCACTCGTTTTGAAAGTCGATGTGTAAAGTTCTGTGAATAAATTAAGCAAGTTCACTCAAGGCTATCTAAGCACAAAAAACATATTCCAAAGGCAAGCATCATTTAGTAAGGAGTTAAGAGAAAGGTGAATCTATGTACAAAATATATTTCTACATCGGATCAACTGCACATAAAAACAGCATGTTGAGAAATAAGTTTGTGAAACAAGATAAAATTTAGAAAAGAAAATAACAGTGGCTGAAATACATGACAACATTGAATCAAGAAATAATACATAGTCCGTAAAAAATAAAACCAATTCTTCAATGAAAAGAAATCCTACCTAAACATAATCCCGGAACCTCGCGTCTTCCCACTAGGAGCGCTAATTCATACTTATATAATTGATGTATCCCCTCAAGTAGTTTAACACTCTATGAATATAAACGGGATTTTCAAGAAACTATACGAAAATTCCTGCCACTCAAACAGGCAAAGAAATTCTCGGATTTGTCCAGAGTAATTTGAGCTTTCCCGATGTTGAGTTCACTTGTGGTCTAACAGACACTTCAATAATTCTGCGAACGAGACTCGAAAGTTAAGAAGAAAAACGGTTTTCGAAATTTATTCCATTTAATTTTGTACGAACAGCTTTATTTTAATTCAGAATGAAGACAGAAAAGGAGTATTACAGAATCGAAAAAAAAGCCATGTGAAGAAAATAGGGGGCAAATAAGTCTACGGTTTTAACACCGAATATTTAAGTACCAACTCTCCAGGCAATTACTGAGCTATTATTGTTATTGAGTCGAGATGGACGAAACTCATACTGATTGTATAATCATTACACAATTGCTTGAGAGATACGGCACAATGTAAATACTATTTTCTATTCATTTTATTTATGTAGTTCAGAATGGACACAAGAATTTCGTACTTACAACAAATAACATAATTATGTATGAAGAATAACCTCACAATTAAGTAAGCGGTTCCTTCCTTATAATTGAGTATTTATTTAATAAAAATAAATTGATGAACGCGTTTTTTCAATTTCTCAGACATTTATGCACGAAAGTGATTGCACTTTCTCATGTGTCTTCTATTCGGGGCGACAATTGAGGTAGGAAAATGATCGAATTCTTTAATAGAGCCATCATAGAGAAAGTAATCACGAACAACCTTGCATCTTGTAAAAACAAGAACACGCCAGTTTTCTTGTTTGGCGTCACTTACTCTGTTCTCAGTTTCATTTTTCCTCCGGAATCTTACACCTTTCGAAAGGAATCGACGTCCGTGACGTATTGAAGGAAAATATTATATCTTCGTCTTCGCCAGTAATTTAATATAAATTCAAAGTTGTCAGCCACTCTACACAAATCAAAGTTCGTGGCTTAAGAAATCCTAGCAGAGCTTGATGTAACTTAAGGTTCACACATCGAGAAAATAGTTGTTTTTTTAGAAATACGTCGGTCTGATATACTTGAATTTAGCGTTAACAGCCCAAATGACTTTTGAACGTCTTACAATTTTCTTCAAAACACTCACACACAACAGGATGGTTTCTCTAAATTCACTGCCTGTGTGTCAAACTCGTAAAACGAATTGCTCAAAGGTTATTTTATTCGACGTCGAACATGAGTGGGTAAGTGAGCTAGTTTACCATAAATTTGAACTAACGCGAATCAACCGCTTAAAATCCTCCAATCAGCGCGCAGAACCTCGCAATGCCCCGCCTCCGAGCGCAATATGAGTGTTGCTAAGCTTGCAATACCAATATGGTTCTGTGGAATTTCATTTGCAGGTATGGAAAACTTTCACATTTTCAATTGAAATGCGATCCTTCCTCTCGACGTAATATTGGATTTCAAGATATTGTTTGCATTATAACATATAATTTGGAAATTTTTCGGGATAATCATGAAAGCACGAGAAAAAATACAGAGAGACACAGTAGCCCTGGTCGCCAAAATCTAATTTTGCTGGGATGTAAAGTTCTCTTTAGGCTTATGATTTTAGCGTATGTATAAGATTTGTTAGGAACGTATTCAGAAAATTCAAGTAAACATGTGAAATGTGTTTCATGTGCCGTAAGTATTCTTCTTATACCTGAAAATGCGAAGAAATTTGTATAAATGGCCAGTTTTATACTTCACGGAGATTTACCGTGGCCGAGTGGTTAAGAACGCACCCTTCATGAGAAGGAGTGGGCAGTGCCACCCGGTGATTTCTCCCCGCTGGGAAAAGGGAGAACTCAGGCACAATTCGGAATGCAGTGCTCCACCCAGGTATTGGAAATGGGTACCGGCTTGACCAGGGATAACCGTCGTTGCGTCCTGGTATTAGTTATGTGGCATTTGAAAAACAAATGTACAAGATATGTATCAGGCTTGATTGATAGGAATATACATCTTTTTTATTCAGCTCACAATTTTTAAACGAGCTCGTAAGAACAAATTACAGTAAACCTCACGGGTTTGAAGTTACATCACAAATTTTGCGCTTGGACGACATGGGCCGAGAAACTGGAGGGCGACTATTTTCAGGGTTTTTCTATTAACTGATCCCCCTTTTTTTTTAAATAAAAAAACTATTTGTATTACAATTATCAAAACAATATCTTCATTTTATACTGAGGATGTCCAATGCGCTCAAATTTTCTGTGCAATGACTATCTCCAACCCACTTGGCCGTTTAGGGCTGGCTATTCCAAACATAAAGCTAAAATTTGGCGATGGAGGCTATCCGCGCATGAGATGGATAGCGAAATTTGCATAAATTGACTAACGTCACAATAGATACGATATGTTCAGATTAGCTTAGGTTTTGTAAACCAGGTTCAAGTTCTTTTAAATTTGAGAATGGTAAGTATAGGCCGTCAATATTACAGGGCAATAAGAAAAGTTTTACACCGGTTTCTTTAAAACTCCATTCTCGAATGCATTAGTGATCTCAAAAGAGCGGAGTGAGAAAATAATTTAGTATAGATTTAAAGAAAATAAGGGATCCATAGAGAAAATGCGTTTCCCCTCGCCACGATACCCTAAGCTCTGAAACAGTAATTTAGGAAGAAAAGGCAGAAGAGGGATCGACGAAGACATGAAAACTGAAAGGAGAAAAGTGGACACGGTAGACAGAATCCCCGAAGGCCTGTCTCTAGCTGGAACAACCTAACAGTGTCCTTCTGGGGTGGACGTTGTTCGAACAAATCTCGAATAAAAAACTCATTGGCATTGAAAAACAATTTATTTTTAACATAACTTACATTGCAACGCAGGCAAAATTTCAAAATTTGAGCACCAAACAGTAAAAACCCAAGCTTGGTGAGCTGAAGATACGCACCATACGTTCTATTTTATGGTTCACACATAACCGTCCATGCTGTGTCCAAGAAACATACTTCGCCAAATGTTTCAGCACAAACAAGAAACGTTACATGTTTTCACTATTAACATTTTTTTTAGCCTGAATATACAGACAGTTGAAAGGAACTCTGAATCTACGTATACAAGAACTGTGTCCGATAAATCATGTTTAGGAGGAGTTTAATATTAGCGCTCCTGAAAAGATAATTGGTTGAAGACGAGTTACATCGTCCTTGCCTAGCAGGGGCAAAACAAGATAAATTAAGTAGCAGGTAACAAAGTTTACCGGCTACAGCAAAAGGGATGTTAGATTAGATAAATTAGTTTAAACCCCCCTAACCACAACAAAGGTATTCCAAAAGGATGAAGGCGCCACTTAGTATAAGGAAACAAAGAATTTATAAGCAGGTGTGTTCCCACACAGGACACTATACGCATAGAAACAGAAAGTTAAGAAGGAAAAATATGAAACAAAAAGTTGAAGAAGAAAGTAAAAGGTACTGAAAAACCGAACAGTAGTGAACCGAGAAAAAAGGTCCTTGACATTACAAAAAAAAATCATTTGAGGAAAAAAGAAAGCGTACCTAAGTTTCCGCTCGGGACCTAAAATTATCAGCTAAGGGTATGTTCAAGTCCACGTGCCTGGCAGGTGTTACTGTGCTATGACCTCATGGCAGAACCTGGAAGTTGAGCTTTGGTAAATTTATTTCTCACGAAACAAAATTGAATGTTTGCCGTCCGAGTTTCATGCTCTAACTATTAAACAGCACTCACACAAATTTTATCGTTAAATGATCTAGGCGCAATGGTTATCAGTAGGTGATCATTTCATACCAAGAGTTCAGAGAGTTATTGGAGTCATTCCGTGGAATACGTAAAACTTTGTACGGCAAGAGATTTTCCATTTGAATGCAGTAGTAGAACATAGATTATTTGAACTTTTCCCAAACATGAAAACATGGTAAACAATCATTCTAGTTTAGGATTAAAGCTTTAGCGTTAAACGAATAGTTATTTCTCAAGTTTGGGTATAAAAGTAAGCTCTATGCAGTACCTGAAAGACAGAAGAATTGCTAATGCTATTTACGCATCAGGCATGACTTCTACAAATAGCATACTGTACAAGTAGAGACGACAACCCCATTTGCTGCCGTTCACACTTCACCATTTCAGTAGCATTTTTATAATTATAACTATACATAAAGGGTTTCTATTTCGTATGTGTATTTTGAGGATATCACCTGATACTAAAACAGGATTCAAATAACTCCACCTTTTGAGATATATCGTTACTCGGAATGTCCCCAATTAATTTTACCTTACTACATCTTAACCCATACGTAATGCTATAATACTTGTAGGACAACACAGCGAAGACTTCACTGAGGCTAAGCTACATTACACAGGACGGTGAAAGCAACGAACATAGAAATATATAGGTTTATAGCATAAATTTCGAATCAACTACCTGACATGGAGAGGAAGGCACAACAACAGGTAACATTTTCAAAAAAGAATTGATACTTTAATTTGTGAGTGTTCTTTCAAGTCATCTAGACGCTAAATACTAAATAAGTGCACCACCTATCGGTAATTATAAACGTACATTGCTGAACTCAAATTGTGTTCAATACTTACCCACTATAACAAAAATCTAATGAGGTTTTCTAGCTCAATCTAACATCTGAATTTGAGCAACGGAACTCAACTTCATGCAATCGAGCGCTGCATTATTTCGAGTTCCCACCCTAAAAGATTTTGAGTTAGCACAAAGAGCCTTCAGAAGTTCGTGAATGCTTTCACCAACGTTGAAGTGAACTTACAACTCATAGACCTCAATAATTTTTCGTGCTCTAGTTAAAACAAGATGAGGGTAACTATTTTCACTTTGAACGATGTAGCATTCACTTTAGTCTAGTAGTCATACATAATGCTTATGTATTATGAACAGCAGCTCGGAACTACTTTCCCTAAATAATACGGAACCGACGTCACTCCCATCTAATTTGACGCCATTCACACGCTCGGAGGGCACACAACACGGTGTCCAGTCCCGAGCTAGGCCAGCAAAGAGGTCGATCACGATGAAGAATATATCATTATCAAATGCGGAGAAATTGTAGAATTGACTTAGCTTGGCAGTAGCAATAACGACAATGAAATATAGAAAAAAGTAGCACGAGAGATAGGAAAGTACCACAACACACAGGAAGGAGGTAGGAAAAGAAACAGGGGCAGAATCATCAAATACAAGTCCGTCAATTTTCAAAAAGTTTAGATTTGCTAAGATTACAAGTTAGTGTAAGTTTCTTTAGCAATAAAAAAGGAATTATAAAGACAGGAAGGCACCATTTGCATGGAGTTGAGGGAATGCGGAATCCGTACACAAGGTGTGTTTTCACATCAAATCCCTAACGCATAGAAACGGTAAGTTAAGAAGGAAAAAAAATTAACAAATTGGAGAAAAGGTAATAGGTGCTAGAAAACATGACACTAGTGAATAACAACTATGGTTCGTAATAAAAAAAAATTCAATTTCAACAAACGATTTGATTAATAATTAGTTTAAGCCTCCCTACCCGCCACAAAAAAAAAGGCAATCCAAAGAGAGGAAGGAAGAAGGCACCATTTAGTATGGAGTTTAGGGTACGCAGAATCTATGCAGAAAGGGAATAGAAACAGCAAGTTGAGAAAGAAGATTATGAAACATGATCAAAATCGAAGGAGATCGGAGCAGGTGCTGAAAAACAGGACAGCAATGAACTGAAAAAAGATGATTGTTAACATAACAAAAATATTTTATTTCAACAAAAAGAAGGCCTACCTAGCTCTCAGTTCGGACGCTCACATTTTCCCTTAGAGGGCGCTAATTTACATAAATACAATAGTTGTATCCCATTGAGAGAAATTTCAACAAAAAGAAGGTTTATTTAACATTCAGCTTGATATCTCACATCTTCCCTCTGGCAGCACTAATTTCCATAGAAACGATACTTGTATCCCTTGAGTCCCCAAGAATTTTTCCCTCAACAAGCGTTAATCTGTATGTTCCATACAGTATACTCAAATGAAGAAATAACGAAACACAGAGAACATATTACAAAATTAGGAACCTCCTGCGTTGTGTCATTGCCCAAAAGGTCGATCGTTTATTGAACATTAAAAATACGTTTCCATGAGTCAATAAAATTCACTTATGTATATTAATAGAAAAACATTGTCAGAACGATGGAACAGAAGTCTGGCATGAAGTCTTTTTTATTCATTCCATTACTGAAAACTTTCCCTTTTATTTCCTAGTGTCATTATAAACTATAGTTAAAGCAAGACGACGCCACAATGGAGTGCAAGGTTCTGTTTATCCATTCAACATAATTAGCACTATGTTGACTGTCCATCATCGATACTGACTTTTTTACAGTACAGACATTCTCCTCCACATAAACTGACTTCACTAAGATTACAAAATCTATTCTCTATAGATACAAACCTTTCTTAGATTACAGAGCACAAAATTTGCATCATCAGACGCAACCTTACTCCTAATCGTTATCATATTGAATGTAAATTCCTACCAAGCATATACAAGCATGCAGGTTTCTTCAGGTTCTTAGAAAAGTTTCCACCATAACAATAAACAAAGGAAAGCCTCAACAATATATATATCCCTGTGTTATGTATGTTCAAACATGAAAATTCTTCTATTTTTTCACTATTTGCAAAATACAATATAATTTAAGAAAAATTTCTTGATATGAACACTAAAATTTGAATGCTTTTTACAACGACATGTTCATGCATCACGGATACGAGCACAATATGAAGAAGCTGTTATATCCAACAAATTGATCCTTAAAGGTCCCAGGATATTTATTAATAGATTTCCTTTAACCTAAGTAAATATATTACCTAACATTTACTACCTCCTATAGACTAACTTTAAGTTGCACTTGACACCGAGTGAATAATCTTATAACTGTATTCGTCAAACTAGGCATAAAATGTTTACCGATATGCGCATATCTTGCAAGCCCTTTCTCGATGCTTCTCTTAGCTAAGGTAAACATACAGAATTTTTCTCTATTAATACACCACTATTCCTGTTGTAGCGTAGGAAACCATTTTATTCTGCATTACTCTTACCACTAAATCACTAAATGTACACGAAACATTTTATTTTGTGTTACTGTAACCACCAGATCGCCATGCCTTTATAGCGTAGGAAAAGATTTCCTTTCTTGTCATTTTCAGACCAGCATTTCTGGTAAAATTACTCGTCATTGAGAACATAAACTTTAGGCTGCGAGAAGATCTTGATGCCGTCCTCGAGCTGCTGAAGCTTGTCCTCCAGTTCCGCCCGCCGAGCGCGGACTCTGAGGGTGTCCTGCGCGAGGGGCAGCGATGAGATCTCCCTCAGCACCTCACGCTCGCCTGTGGGGAGTCAAGTACACACACGTTTAGTTTAGGCGAGAGAGAGAGTTTGGCAAAAGATACTTTGATGTCTCATTACATTTCGGTTGGCAATAAGGTTCCACTCAGGTCTTGAGAGACGTTAAACTTTTAGTGCAAGCTTAATAGTTCAAGAAAAATTCCCTAAAGTGGCCACGAAACATTTTTGATCACCTACAATGCACGCTCATAAGCTTTTCGTGGAAGTTTAACAGCTAAAAACAGGGGCTAAAAACAGTTATTGAAGTGAGAAATTGGAAAGTTAACATCGTGTTACCGAGAGCTCAATGGCTCATTTATCAAGACAAATTAAGTCAAGATTAAAGATTTACCACCTACTGTACAGAAAAGGAAGGTAACCAAGAATTATTTAGAAAGAAGAATAAATAGTCCGATGGATAAGGGGCGAGTTTGGGTCAAAATCAGATATATTATCGATTCTCGGTTTTTACCTGATATAATACAGTATTTTCTTACAAATCTAGTGATATGCTTCTATTCCTTGTAAATGTGTTTGTTCGTCTGACACAGCTTACGAAAGGCTAGCCAAATGGGGAGGGAAACCGGTTTACCCCAAAATCCAAAAATGATCAATTTTTGCCGATGATACTAAGAATTTTTTTTTAATCTTACGATATGTCTCACTGCTTTGTGTGTTCATTCGTCTGCTACAGCTTGGGAAAGGCTAGTCACCTACATCATTACACGGCCAGGTGACGAGTTTGTCAGGCTCTCCTGACCACTTGAACTTGAGGACGTTTGAAATGCTACTCCTCCCGCAATTTTGGGGAGACAGGGATAGCCAATATACTAATCGATAGAGCTTGAATAGATCAGAAAAATTAGGGTACAAGTTTTTTTTTATAAACAGTTTAGTTTGAAAATTAAAACAGAAATAAGGTGTCAAAATTTAAAAATGCATTTTTTTAAATCGTAAAATTTAATGAACCGGAGTATCAAAATAATACTCCAATGTTTCTTTATATAATAAATTTAGTTATTTAAAAAACATGTCGATGGTTCTGTGACTTTGAAATTGAAGGAGAAGATGCACATTCCTAAATACTTTTTTCATTTTTTTCAGAACAAAATTATTTTCTAACGAACTTACGGAAAAAACAAGAGTACAAAAAAAACATTGTACTCATTTCACACCAATGTTAAAAATTTTAAAAAATCCAATGGAAAAAACGGACTAGAGTTTTTACCGAGACGATCCCCTTACGTTTTTACCGAGACGATCCCCCTAATGCTTTGGTACAAAAAGAAACATTCTACCACACACAGTGAACAAATTTTGAGTTAGGTTGAGCAGCAGACTAAACAGTGGTCTGCTGCCACCGTGTTTATTAGGCTTTTTTGAAAATCTGAAGTTGTTGACATTTGAAATGTAACTCCTTTCACAGTTTTAGAGGTACAGAAAGGGTAAATTATATCAATCGAGAGGGCGTAAAAAAGCTAAAAACTGGCGCATATGTGTTTGGCAAAATTGCATAGTTAAACAGCTATTTGAGAAATGAATGGAATAAAAGAAAAAAGGCGAACTTTAGAGAGTAAAATTCCTAAATTTCAATAAATCAAACTATCAAAATCCCTTTCCGAGAAATGTTAGATAATACATTTAACTACCTACAAAGATTAGATAAGATTATTAGCTAGTTTAAGACTCCCTATCCTCAACAAATGAGATCCAAAGAGATGAAGGACGAAGGCACCATTTAGTATGGAGTTAAGGGAATGCGAAATCTATGCAGAAAGGGCATAGAAACAGTAAGATGAGAAAGAAGTTCATGAAACAAGATCAAAGTTGAAGAAGAAAGAAGTAGGTGCTGAAAAAACAGGACAGCAGTGAACCGAAAAAAGATGGTAGGTAACAAAACAAAAACCTAAGTTATTTTAACAAAAAGAAAGCCTACCTAACCTTTAGCTCAGGCCCTCACATTGTCCCCCTGGGAGCGCTAATTCCCATAGATACAATAGTTGTATCCCCCTGAGGGGTAGCTACCTACAAAACGTATTGCAGTTTTTGAAACTTCAGAATTGTGGACGTTGATACAATTTCCGTAATACCCCGTTTTACAAAAAAAAATTTTCTAATGAAGTTACGAAAAAATACATGAGCCCCAAAAAGATCGTTGCATCATTTTACACTTATGGTATAAATTTCAGAAAAATCTGCCCAAAAATGACGATTTTTTTGTCTAGACGGCCCCCATAACTCATTTTGACGCATGAGCACAACTCACTATGGCGCAGCAGACGCAGTGTGGAGAGCCTCTCCTCTTCAGGCAGTTTGGTGTGACGCACAGGGCAGTCTGGGTCGCGTGCTGCCTCCTCCGCCTCCAGCCTCGCCTCCTCTGCTCGCCTCTCACGCAGGTACCTGCAACGGTACAGTCAATCAGGGCACCGACCCTCATGTGCTTGCAACGGTACAGCCAATCAGAGCACCGGCCCGCATGTGCTTGCAACTGTACAGCCACTCAGCGCAGTCCAACAATTGAAGATGATTTTGAAGATTACAAAATTTCTGCTGAGATGATGAGACACAATACTGATAATATCTTACAGAAGACCAAGGAAATGAATGGGAACCGATTCTAGTGAAAGCCGCCAACTACTCTTTTAAGGCGATAAAGAAATGCAACAGGTCGATAGTAAAGAGATCTAGTCTAAGAACACAGATACCAGTTACCTCCTCGCTTAGTTGTGCAACTTTTTTATCCTTCTACATAACACAGGAAAGGGTTTGAAACACCCACAATGGAAATCTTTGCACGCATAGAAGCATATTTCCCCAATTTTAAATATTCTCAGCATATATTTTCCCAGTTTTTATACTAATCATTTCAAATTTTCTCAGCATCTAACCTAATAATACCCGTTGTGTGTTTATTGATATATTAATTGATATATTTGTTGGGTGTCCGCTTCTTAAGAAACATAGGTTGTCTGAGTTTGTGGTATCATGGATACAGAATTCTCAGTGTAAAATTAAAAGATGTTTTTCACGCATTGAAATATTTGACATATCAGGATAGATTCGGTTAGGATAGGATAGCCTAAGATATGTTAGGTTAGCATAGGTTAGGTAATGTTGACGGTATTTTTTTCACGGGTCCACCTAGCTTTAACGATGACATTGTCCATGGAATTTCCACGGGTCCTGCTACTACCTAATAATACCCTTGGTTTATTTGTTTGGAGTACACTTCTTCCATTTCTCCACCACGCTCATATGGACAGTTATAATGACCGTATCTGTGATACGAGTTTCACCAGTGCGGAAGAACAATATTTTCATGACGGGTACTGTTAAAGTGGATATATTTGTGTCATCCCTGGAAAATTTGTTTAAGGTATTGAATCCCGTCATTTTTGACGGCCGTGCACACTAGTAAATATATATTATACTACCTTCAATATAGATTTTCCTAACCTCATTACATTTAATCAGCATCAATAATTATGATTTATCAGCACGTGTGTATTTCCCCAGTTTTAAAAATTCTCTTTACATAGAGGGTGCATTAGGTGCTCACAGATACCTTACACACGCTGCATTTCCTCAGTCCCCATACAAAGGGTTTCGCGTCATTCACGGTTAGCCAACCAACATGAAAGTATGCAGATTACAGAGCAAAGTTATCACTTATGACTTACCTGGGCACTTGGCCGCGCTTGTAGGAGGGTGGAGGATCGCCGCTTTTGGAGCGCACTTTTGGTTCTGGTTTTTGCTTGGTCGTCCGCCGCCCCACACGTTGGGAGGTGTGGCTTGGCACCGCCGCCGTCTGCAAGCACAGGTAAATACATCCAGCAAAATCCAGCATACAATTTTCGACATACCACGTATAAAATACACACTTTACACATGAAAATTTCCCATAAAATATCACACATACAACACGCAATGCAACTCATACACCGCAGTTTAGAGCTGCCATACAGCCGTCATTTAAGATGCGGCAGTAACCTGCCATAACGCGAACATTACTGCCTTGATCTGCCTTCACGCAAACATTACTGCCCTGATCTGTCCTCACGCAAACGTTACTGCCCTGATCTGTCCTCACGCAAACGTTACTGCCCTGATCTTCCTTCACGCGAACATTACTGCCTTGATCTGTCCTCACGCAAACGTTACTGCCCTGATCTTCCTTCACGCGAACATTACTGCCTTGATCTGTCCTCACGCAAACATTACTGCCCTGATCTGTCCTCACGCAAACATTACTGCCCTGATCATCCTTCACGCGAATATTACTGCCCTGATCTGTCCTCATGCAAACATTACTGCCCTGATCTGTCCTCATGCAAACATTACTGCCCTGATCTGTCCTCACGCAAACATTACTGCCCTGATCATCCTTCACGCGAATATTACTGCCCTGATCTGTCCTCATGCAAACATTACTGCCCTGATCTGTCCTCACGCAAACATTACTGCCCTGATCATCCTTCACGCGAATATTACTGCCCTGATCTGTCCTCATGCAAACATTACTGCCCTGATCTGTCCTCACGCAAACATTACTGCCCTGATCATCCTTCACGCGAATATTACTGCCCTGATCTGTCCTCACGCGAACATTACTGCCCTGATCTGTCCTCACGCGAACATTACTGCCCTGATCTGTCCTCACGCAAACATTACTGCCCTGATCATCCTTCACGCGAATATTATCGCCCTGATCTGCCCTCACGCGAACATTACTGCCCTGATCAGTCCTCACGCAAACATTACTGCCCTGATCAGTCCTCACGCAAACATTACTGCCCTGATCAGTCCTCATGCAAACATTACTGCCCTGATCAGTCCTCACGCAAACATTACTGCCCTGATCTGTCCTCACGCAAACATTACTGCCCTGATCATCCTTCACGCGAATATTACTGCCCTGATCTGCCCTCACGCGAACATTACTGCCCTGATCAGTCCTCACGCAAACATTACTGCCCTGATCTGTCCTCACGCAAACATTACTGCCCTGATCTGTCCTCACGCAAACATTACTGCCCTGATCTGTCCTCACGCAAACATTACTGCCCTGATCATCCTTCACGCGAATATTACTGCCCTGATCTGTCCTCACGCAAACATTACTGCCCTGATCTGTCCTCACGCAAACATTACTGCCCTGATCATCCTTCACGCGAATATTACTGCCCTGATCTGCCCTCACGCGAACATTACTGCCCTGATCAGTCCTCACGCAAACATTACTGCCCTGATCTGTCCTCACGCAAACATTACTGCCCTGATCATCCTGCACGCGAATATTACTGCCCTGATCTGCCCTCACGCGAACATTACTGCCCTGATCAGTCCTCACGCAAACATTACTGCCCTGATCTGTCCTCACGCGAACATTACTGCCCTGATCTGTCCTCACGCAAACATTACTGCCCTGATCATCCTTCACGCGAATATTACTGCCCTGATCTGTCCTCATGCAAACATTACTGCCCTGATCAGTCCTCACGCAAACATTACTGCCCTGAGCTGCCCTCACGTGAACATTACTGCCCTGATCTGTCCTCACGCAAACATTACTGCCCTGATCATCCTTCACGCGAATATTACTGTCCTGATCTGCCCTCAGGCGGACATTACTGCCCTGATCTGTCCTCATGAAAACATTACTGCCCTGATTTGTCCTCATGCAAACATTACTGCCCTGATCTGTCCTCACGCAAACATTACTGCCCTGATCTGTCTTCACGCAAACATTACTGCCCTGATCTGTCCTCACGTGAACATTGCTGTGCTAGCAGTGTACTAAAAAAAATAGTCTTTAACTAATCAGAGGAATTTTCAACAAAAAAAGGCTACCTTCCTCACACGGGGCCTAACAGTTTCTCCCTGGGAGAAATAAATCTCAGAGGTGTAATAGCTGCATCCTCCTGAAAGGATTTTGCACCAAAAGGCTGAAAAATTGGATGCAGTCCACTCCCTCAATCTTGATTCAAGAAACTGTTACTTTAGATGACTTTTTCTTTCCAGGACGACTTTCCCTTGATAGTAAATTAATTATTTCTCAATAAAGAACCCCATCGTTAAAGAAAAACGAAGCACTTTCTCATGTATGAAGTCCTATGATATCAGTGCTAAAACAGGTTAAAAGCACATGATCATCGATCTCTGGACAACACAGGCAGGAAAATGAAACTCGTATCTCTCTTTATAAGGTAAGGGTGAAATGTGCACAGGTCACTGAAATACTACATTTATCACTGGAAGAACCTCATTCCTAGCTGCAAGGTTTGCCATTGTGTACAACATTCAATTCAAAATGAGGAACAAAATATTTAATAATGAGATGACATAATGCACAATTTATTCTGGGTTCGCTTTTTACAAAAATATTAGCGTTTGCCAATCTTCACACTACCTTACTCAAACCTACAACTTGACATACGCTCCGACTTCCTCCTTTTCAATTCTTACTCATACACTTCATTCTCAATTCTTACTCATACACTTCCTTCTCAATTCTTACTCGCACACTTCTTTCCCATTTCTTACTTGCATGCTTCCTTCTCAATTCTTACTCGCACACTTCCTTTTCAATTCTTACTTGCATGCTTCCTTCTCAATTCTTACTTGCACGCTTCCTTCCCAATTCTTACTTGCATGCTTCCTTCTCAATTCTTACTTGCATGCTTCCTTTTCAATTCTTACTTGCACACTTCCTTCCCAATTCTTACTTGCATGCTTCCTTTTCAATTCTTACTTGCACACTTCCTTCCCAATTCTTACTTGCATGCTTCCTTTTCAATTCTTACTTGCATGCTTCCTTCTCAATTCTTACTTGCATGCTTCCTTTTCAATTCTTACTTGCATGCTTCCTTCTCAATTCTTACTTGCATGCTTCCTTTTCAATTCTTACTTGCACACTTCCTTCCCAATTCTTACTTGCACGCTTCCTTTTCAATTCTTACTTGCATGCTTCCTTCTCAATTCTTACTTGCATGCTTCCTTTTCAATTCTTACTTGCACACTTCCTTCCCAATTCTTACTTGCATGCTTCCTTCTCAATTCTTACTCGCACACTTCCTATTTAATTATTACTTGCATGCTTCCTTTTCAATTCTTACTTGCATGCTTTCTTTCCAATTCTTACTTGCATGCTTCCTTTCCAATTCTTACTTGCATGCTTCCTTTTCAATTCTTACTTGCATGCTTTTTTTTCAATTCTTACTTGCATGCTTTTTTTCAATTCTTACTTGCATGCTTCCTTTTCAATTCTTACTTGCATGCTTCCTTTTCAATTCTTACTTGCATGCTTCCTTTTCAATTCTTACTTGCATGCTTCCTTTTCAATTCTTACTTGCATGCTTCCTTTTCGATTCTTACTTGCATGCTTCCTTTTCAATTCTTACTTGCATGCTTCCTTTTCAATTCTTACTTGCATGCTTCCTTTTCAATTCTTACTTGCATGCTTCCTTTTCAATTCTTACTTGCATGCTTCCTTTTCAATTCTTACTTGCATGCTTCCTTTTCAATTCTTACTTGCATGCTTCCTTTTCAATTCTTACTTGCATGCTTTCTTTTCAATTCTTACTCGCACACTTCCTTTTCAATTCTTACTCAAAACACTTCTTTCTCAATTTTCACTAATACGCTTCTTTCTCAATTCTACATCGTTATCCTCCTTCTCAAGTTGGCAGTGTTCCCTTGTCACTTCCCGGATCCTCTTTCGAAGTCTCGGTGGGTTTGGAACGCATGTAACCCGATACACGAAGGAACACTGGACCTCGCATGCACAGAACATCAAACATGCAAAGTTTGTACACAACTTTTGGAAACGTGTTCCCTGTTTTACGAGCCCAAGTTTTACAGCAGAGGCCAACCTTAGAGAGCACAGAGGCAGCAGGTGGATCAAACTGCTGTTGGTCCAAATCCTCCCTTGGGGTCGAGGTGACGTAGTCTTCCTCAGGGGAAGCCATGGTTTGGGGAGGCGGCAGAGGCGATCTCCTACTGCTACTTGAATGAGACCCTGAGAAAAAGTGTTCATGATCAGATGATGAGATACGGGCCAAAATTTTCAAGAACTTGGAATAAAAACTTGAGAAAAAATTATCGATATCATCTATACAGATCTAAAGTAGAAATTATCGGTCTTACGGTTACTCAAAAAAATGTGAAAGCACAATAAGGACAAAATATTATGATGCGCAAGGAGGACTACAAAAAACGTGAACTTTGATATAAAATGCTAACACCTTTGTAGTAAAATCAACTCTTCTTGAGCTGTTTTCATGATCAGGTGGAGTGCATCTAAGATCGTTTCTGAAGTTTGTGTTTCCTTGCCTCTCCCTGTTTTTTGACAGCAAGATGCCCAAGAAGAGTGATGCTGCTCTGAGAAATTTTAACACTATGTCAGGAAATTGGTGAAACAATTTCGTTATTTAAAAAATATACAAAAGTAAGGGTTCTGGTAAAGGTATACCATGATACCGCCAATCCGCAAAATTTACACAATTATTACGTTATTTTTTAATTAAAAAATGTTCATCAGAAAATGCAACATTTATCAATAAATTAGCTGTACATAAAACATGTTGAAAAATTCTGTTCAAGCAAATTCAACACATTAGCTCAACTTTAACACAAAAATAATGAATAAAACCAAACTGAATCAATATTCTTTTGTTTCAAAGATAAAAAATCCAAAACTAGATTGCTTTTCATAAACTGCAACCAAGCACTGAAAACTAGTGAATAGCATTGACACACTCGAACTAAGTTTAGAATTTCAAATGACACACTTAACAGAGCATGAAAAGGATGTACCAGCAACAAGAAGGCTGGAAAATTTGAACAAGGTTTTAATGCACCAGCATAAGCTGAGCTGAAATTTTAGACTAAGGGTTTGACGTTGTGCAGGCGAACCAAAAACAACTTAGCTGAAAATTTGTATCTAGAGTTTGAAATACCTGCATGAACTAAGTTGAAATCTTGAATGAACATTTGACATACCTACAAAAAACAGAGCTGAAACTTTTGAATAAGGGTTTGACATACCTGATCCAGAAGGGACCTCGGCAATCCTGTCCAGCGGACGATCAGCATGCCCTACACCGTGAGATGATGCACCATTGTCTTCATTTCCTTTTCTCCTGACAGGAAGCAGATTCTGCGACTCCCCAGTCTCTTCATCAGCCGCTGCAACTTGAGCTGAACCGAGCGAGTCAGAACGCAAATTCAAGGGAAGTTTGACACTACCAGAGACTGAGCTTCCATCAACCGTATTGATGTCCACGCTCGCCAAGCTATCACGAGAATTTTTATTTTTTGAATCATCCAAAGTAGTGTGAGTTATGCCCTGGAGAACCAGAGGTGGCACTTGGTGTTGTTGTTGTTGCCTTTGTTGATTAGCTGGCAGTTTCCCATTTCTCTGACGAGTGCTGTGCTCAGATAGAGACATTTTCTTCCCATCCATCTGCCGGTTCTTATCAACGTTCATGTGTTTCACAGGTGCGCGACTTCTCAAATGCTCTCTGCTCAATTTGCGGTCGCTGAGGTTGGTCTGGCTTGAATAAGAGTTGTGAACTTGGTTTTCTTTGAGATTATTGGCATCAGGAAAACGACGCGAACTGTCCACACTTCGTGATCTGACACCTCTGTCGGAAGTCATGGATTGAGTAGAGGGGAGAACCAAAATACCAGACTTTACGCTTTCCTTGGCCTTCAAATTATTTGAGAGAACAGCTTTGTGTTGCCGTTCAAGGCTCTGTTTGACAGTCAGGTAGTTCATATCACAGGTAGGTTTCTTCTCTTTTATCTTCGCTATGACATCGGACACTTTAGTTTCCCGTAATTCCCGAGAGACTACACTAGCAACATCAATGCTTTGACTACCTGCAAGAGTAGGAGATATGTCAGACGTCTTCATAGGCTTTCTCCTGTTAGAATTGTGACGGTTCATGCTGTTGTTTCTCAGAGATCTTGTGAAGTCGCTCGGCCTGTGTATTGTAGCAGGCATTAAGCCAGTTGAAGATCCGCCTTGAAGTCTTGATAGCAGACTGTCTTTACTGTACGTGGCATCTAGAGAAGGGTAACACTTATGATGACCAATTGCTATGCTTTGATCAGAAGCACTTTCCTCTTTATCAAGACTACTTAGACTCGAGGACTTTTGATGCCCAACAGGACTAACATTGCTAGAATTTCCGTCATGTTTAGTTACATTTGGAGATCTGGAAGATGAACTTCCAGCATCGTAATGATCTACGTCTAATAATCTTGGCTGTTTTTCCGAACTGATGTCGGTGTTTACAACGCCATCATTGCAATCGTATGCGTGACCGAGGCTTCCAGATTCCGGTTTCCCTGTATCCCGCGTTCGTGATTGACAAGGGTTTAGTTTATCTTCTCCGTCATGAGACGCTGCAATTTCGTTTATTTGAAGTTGATCGGGGTCTAGTTTATCTTCTGCATTGTGGGATGCAGAATAAGTTGGTCGACTCATTAGTCCATTTGAATTAGAAGGAACTTCAGGATTGTGATTAAAATGACCTGACAATTGAGTTGGAACTTGATTTACGTTTTCCTCAACTACAGAAGGTGATGAAGACCATCTTCTAGGAGAATTATGAACAGGATGGTATGGAGGCGAGTTTTCCTTACTCTGCACATTTCTGCCACTCACGGGGTTAAAATAACCTGATCTTCTATGCAGATTAGAAAATCTACCTACCGGCTGACTCTCTGACTTACGTGACAGGTAAAGAAGATCATCATCTATGTTGCGAATAATACTTGATATGGAGTCTTTCTGGTCAGCGTACTTCCGACTTCTACCAGGAGATGGTGGTTCTTTATTTACATCATTGCTGTCATTTCTTCGATTATGAACGTCAGGAGGCGTAAAATTATGTTTTTTGAAACGGTTAATATTATCTTGAAAACCACGAGACAATGGTTCCAGTTTAGGCGCAAATGACGGATATCTTAGACTTGACTTGCTCAAATCTTCCGATTCACAATTGCGACCAATGAGCAAAGGATTGTCAGCACTGAGTTCTTGGTTCTTTTGCCGCTGACTTGCTTTAGAGCGCTCCTCGTTTTGCCCAATGACTGACAAAGCTTTGGCAGCAGCAGCTCTTACACTGTCAAGCACATCAATGTCACCAGTCTCATAATGATTTTCACTTCTCAATCCTCCAACATTTTCTCTGTACTCTAAAGGCTTAAGGGTTGGGCTGAACGCATCTTTTATCTCATCATTAAGCAACATTTTGTGGTCACTTCCTGATGAGTTGGATCTTGACGATCGCTCCCCTTGGATTTCTTCCTTGAAATTGTGGTTACTTTGATTGGAAGACCCTAGAACTCGAGCAAGAGGAGAGTTTAGAGGTGAAGATCTCTCTGGTACAGCATGAATGGGACGATTCATGGAACTATGGTGGGACGCTAGACCAGAATCAACGGTCGGTATACTGTTTGATGCGCTGTTGGTAACAGAATCTCCATCGTGGGTTTGTTGGGTATGAGATGGCAGCGCAGATAATGCGTTCACGCCATTCAATGGATCGGAATGAACACCATGGTAACGTTGAACGTTAGACGCTGATTCAGAAACAGGATTCTGCTCACCTTGATGAGCAATTGTATAAGTATTCATACCATGAAATTCTCTAGAATTCCCACCACGGTAATGACGGATGCTAGAATTAGATGGATCACTTTCTAGACTCAAAGAATGAGTGTCTATCTTATTAAAATTACTACACTGTTTATCACTGGAATGGGCAACATTAGCTCGAGACTCCGCCTCTCTGCTTCCGCGTATTGCATTTGTATGAAGACTCAAGCCGCTATCATTGTTAAAATGGTCCCCTTTGTTAACTGTGTAGGTAGCGTACCCATTCAGACCACCGCCGGTACATGGAGTGGAGTCAACAGGCCGTGGACTTGCATGGAAATTTGTACTAGTATTATAAGAAGCGTGTTGTGAAGTATTCATAGCCTTGCTTTGGCCTGACTTCTGACCAGCAAAGCTCTCCTCTCTGGCGCCGACAGAATATGTAGCACCTAAGGCCTGCTTGTTCGTTTCACCTGAACTTAGTGCATGCTTGTTCATTTCACCTAAACCCCACATTTCAGGTTGGCCAGAATTCAAGGTCCGAGGGTTCAAACGATCGGCATATTTTGCACTCAAGTTTTCGAATTGGTCTCGTTCCTTAGACAACTGATCCACAGGGTCAGTTGGGTGATCGTTGAGGGATTCTTCAGCCAAGGAGAAGTAGTCAGAGTGAGCACTGCCGTCGCGCTCTTTGACCTTCAGGTCAGGCCGAAAGTTTGAGGAGCGCTGAAGGAGGTGCAAATTAATCTCATGTTCTAAAGACTGAAAAATACCGACTTCAAATACATAGAATGCAAAATTAACTCTAAACATCAAAGGCTTTGAAACCTGACATTAGACACACAAAATAGAAAATCGATCCTATATTATATAATGGCTTCAAATACTAAAAATACTAATATTGGATATTGACAAATATTGACATTACAGATGCACGCATATTTTAGTTTATTCAAGTTTATTGATATTTCAATCAATGCAAAAAATCTATCAAAATGAGAAGCACGTGATTAAGCAAATTTCCCAAGTATCAACCATTGAAAGTGTTATCTTTCTCTTAGAAGGATGCCACCAAAACATAATGGATCCAGCAATCAACATTTCCAGAAATGGAATATTGATATAAACACGAAATCCAGCAATCAACCTTCAAGACTAAATTACTGATAAAAACACGAAACCAAGCACGCAGACACAACAAAGAGCTCACCCCAAGCAGGGAACCACCAGCGGCAGCAGACAGGTCCGCAGCGAGCATGCGCGGCAGAGGGTGTGTGGCCCTCAGAGGCGAAGGACCTGAGGGGCTGTGGCTGCTCCTGGTCAATGGAGCTCCTCTGACGGGCTGTCGCACTAGCGAAGTAATGCACTCGTGCGAGACTCGGTCTAGCGAGTCTGGAAAATGTCACACCCTTTGCAAAATGTTATAAAATACCTAGAAAATAAAAACCGGTATGAAAAAGTAGACATAATGCTTATGGTTTTAGATACTTGTCTGAATTGGTAAAACGTACTCATTGGCTTTGAAAAGGTAGTTGTGCAATGCTATTAGCTGTTAAACATAAACAAAGATTTGTAATGAATAACCAGAGGAATATTATTTTTAACACACAAAACTGCAAAAAATGAAGCTCTTAGCTTAATATCTCCACTACCAGTGGGTAAACTCTGTGTAATAGAAGTGCAATGAGCAACTAAATTAAAGACGAAATAAATAGCTACTAATATAAATTACGATTTCTAAATACTATGCTTTAGTAAATACGTACGGTGCAATCAACAGAATGATAAACATGTAAAATTTTTCAGCATTACACTCCTGGCAAAAAGATGACAAAAGCAGATGTGTTGCAGGTGCATTCATGTCACATCGACTCAATGCTGACTTAACTTAGAATTTAAGTTAGATTAAGCTTCCTGAACTCCAACAAATATGCTATCGAGAGAGGAAGAAGCAAAGCATTTTAAAATACAAATTAGAAGAATGAGGAACTTTCCAGCAAGATGTGTCCCCACACCCTGCACATAGAAACAGCAATGTAGAAAGAAGTTAAGATAAAAGTTAAACAAGAAAATAGCAGATGGTAAAAAAACAGGGCCGTGAACCAAAAGAAAGAATGGTCCACAACAAAACCAAAACTATTCTATTCCAAAAAAAAAAGCTTTACCCAACCTTCACCTCGGGAACTCACGTTTCTCCATGGGAGCACTATCTATTCACAATCTACGCAATATTTGTATTGCCCAGAAGAAATTAGAAACTGAAATTATTCCTTAAAAAGACGTTCAACTTTGACCACGTTAAAATTCTCTTCATTAAAGTCAAAAAACAGTGAATGTTTCCTCATTTCAGCAACCTTTAGAATAAATACCCTATGAAAATCTGGAGGCATTCAGTAACAAACTACACATAGATCTGAACTTTTCAAGAATGTGAAATTGGGAAATAGCAATTAGCTTCTTTAATTGAAGCATTTAAAATTCCTCCACCTAATGATACATAAGCCTAAATATCCACTGACTTTGCACGGCTAATTGATACAATATTAATATTGAATCCAAACAACATTTTTCTAGGAGTATTAATTTCTGACATCAGATCATTTGCCTTACAAAAAAAATGTCTATGAAAACACTAAAAAAAGACCATCTTATTCTGGTACATAAATTCACTAAAACTCAATGACATGTGTGAGGCTATTGAAAACTGACTAGTACCACACTTTAAATTAAATGGACATCAACAAAACCATCAATGGCCAAATAAACCTTTCAGACAACAAAAATAATCAATGTTGTCCAGTCATACCTAACCTGCACAGTCAAACCAAAAGACATGCAATAGCTCTGAATAACAAAATAAACTATTTTCATTGTTAAAAAAAGCCAGCTTATTCTTTACACTGAGGAAGAAAATTTCATTTGCAATGTGACAATGATTCAAAAATTTTGCTGTAAACCAAATTAAAGCATCTAAAAAAGCTTTTTCAGAGAAAATTACACCCAGTTAAAGAAAGAAGCAAAAAATATGTGGGATCTTTTAAATTTTGCTAACAGACCAAAAATTGTGCCACATGTGCAATAAGAACTACTGTACGAGACACTGTATTCTACAATGGTGAGAATGAAGTTGCAGATATAATCAATTCTTTAATATAGGCAGGATAATTGCTGAAAAAAATTTACTCTCCCAGCTGCTTGGACTACACAGTAGACAAAAACAAGAATTTAAGTTATTTACTATAGTCTATCATAGAATTTGTTCATCTTTGGAGAGGTTGCCAGGAGCCTTGTAGCTTACTTGGCCTATGAGTTCACAGTGTTGACTGTTAAATATTAAGTGCACTCCCGTGTTGTGCGTACTGCAATATACAGGATGTTGCAATATTGTTGGAACAAACTTTGGATACTAATAAAAAATATTTAAGTAAAAAGGAGAGAACTAAAAATACAGTATAAAACATTTACTCAAATTAAAAATTGCAAGTAAAACAATAAAATTGAACGTTTCGAGCGTTCGCTAATCTTCAGCAAAAACAAATTGACCAGAAAACATGAAATAAATTAGAAAGTTCATGAATTGCATAAACAAACAAACAAACAACTAACCTTAAAAACTACTGTTAACGATTGACAATGGAAAAGAACAAAGTTGGTTGTTTGGAATTGGCTTATTTTTTAATATGAATAGACTCAAATCCTTAAATGGAGGCAAATTTTGATCTAGTGAGAATTTTGAAATTACTGATGTCAAACGGGCTATCACAATGATCTGAATGATCCCTAATAGCTGAATCTGGAGATAAAATATTTCCTGTGCGTTAACTCCTACCTCGATGTTCGGCCACCCTAGAGCCTACAGTACACGATGTCAAACCGACGTACTCAGATGCACATCGTGCACAACAAAATTTGTAAGTTAGGGAGGCCTGCATCGCGGTTAGAAGAATGTCTTTGAAACGAAAAAATGAGCCTATTTTGAAACTATTAACTAAATCCACCTTAAAGTTTATGCCCGAAAAGTATTTGACAAACAAATCTAAAATGTCTTTCTTCATTTCCTCTGACTGAGGTCCAAAATAGGTCCAAAATAAACATCAATAAAAAATATTGATATAAGCACTATTTCATCAATGAAAAAAGTTCAACAAACGCTTCGTTTTTGAGATAACCTAATATGTAAAATAAGAATGCTGATTATTAGCTACACTCTGTTTATTAATGCACAAGAGGGTAATTCAAAAACCAATTAACAAAATATAATTTATTAGTTGCAAAGAGCTAATCACAGTAATTGTTCAGAATGTCTTCCATGAGCATCGATACAAGCGTGACGCCTTCATTGTAGGGAGTTGTATGCGTTGCCACTGACTCCAGGTCTCTCAGCAATGGCTCCAGCAGCGACTGCAATTTTAATTCGCAATTCTTCTTTCGACTTGACAGGTGTTTCATAAACAAGACTTTTCATGTGCCTCCACAAAAAAATCTAACGGAGTCAGGTCAGGAGATCTTGGCAGCCAGGACACAGGACCATTACGACCAATCCATCGATTTGGAAATTGGAGGGTCAAGAAAACGTCTCACATTCACTGCAAAATGAGCCATAGCTCTATCATGCTGAAACCACATCTTCTATGAATATCCAATGGATCATCAGCCAATAAATCCGGAAGTACTTCTTCAAGAAAGATTCTGTAAACATTCTCATTGAGATGCTCTGACAGAATGTAAGGGCCAATGATTTGATTATGAATGATACCTGTCCAAACATTGACAGTGTAGCAATGTTGGTATACATGTTCATGGGTGCCATGAAGGTTGTCCCTTTGCCATTCGTGAAAATTATAGAAATTGAACACTCAATCAAGGTTGAAGGTAGCTTCATCCCAGAAAACAACACGTGTTCTGCAAGATGGGCATCTTCTAACTCCTGATTCAAAAACCGTAGGAGCATAATTGCACAATCTGCAGGAAGTACTCCCTGGACTCTCTGAAAGTGATTTGGATGATAATTATTCTGATTCAATCTTTGCCACACTGCAGTGTGATCTTAAATTCCCATAGATGCTGCTGGGGCACGAGTGCTTGTGCATGGATTTTGACAGGAATGTTCCAACACACCTTTCATGGTCGATTTCAAGCTTTCTTGGGCGATCAGCATTCACTCTGTTTGCACTGAAACTTCCGTTCTCACACCATCTTTGGTACAAAGCAGTAGAGAATTGATGAACAAGCACCTGTACATTCTTGCGGCATGTCTCGCATTACCACCAGCAGAACCATAGACGAAATGTAAACAGCCATTTCTGCATTTGTTAGGTGGTTCATCTTACAGTACAGTGTCACAATGCTAAGTGACAAATGATTACAATTCAAACTAGACGTTACTAATATTGATTGGAAGTTCTAGAAATTTCTTCAATATGGAAATTTTTTAAATTTGTGAATGGTAAGTTTTTCCACATTGTACAAATAAAAATAAATGGGTATGACGTCAATCCTGCCTAAATTTGTCAATTTAAATTCTCTTTACAGCTCTGTTCCTGTATTTTGCAAATTTGCTTTTGTGCTGCAAAAAATGAGTCTTAAAGGTTTATAAGCACAACATGTCGTGCTATATCATCAACAGAGTTTTTTGAACTTTAATCACTGATGAAATAGTGCTTATATCAATATTTTCTATTAGTAGCCAAAATGTGTACCAACATTTTTACAACACCCTATATATGCTTATGGTGAATAAACATTCCAAATAACTATGTTTTCTATCCATGAATTGGGTTTAATTTTTGAGCTAAGAAAGCTAGCAAGTGAGGCACATGAGGCCTAGCAACTGCACTAAAGAATGTGTCAAACTAATTATTCATAAAAACCAGTGCTCTATGCCAAGCAACTCAGAACGGAGTGCAATCAGTGCTAGCCACACAAGCTTGGTTAAATATTTAAATAAGTTGTTGACTTCAGTGGCATCCCAGCACATTAGGCCCTTACATGCAGTAGACTGCTAGCTTAATTGAAGCCTTTTGTACTTCTAGAGATAGAAGTACTTCTCTATACTTCTAGAAAAGTGAAGAAATTGATTTCTCCACAGCAGCATTGCTATTTTAAGTGAAGATCTCACATCTTGTGTCCAATGAAAGGAATTGAAGTCAACTTGGAAGTCCAAAGTTAGAATTCAATCCCTCATATTTTTAGTATACACTTCACTTCATTCAGAATTTCTAAAAGGCAAATAATATTGGTGGCAGGTCCCAATTTAATATCAAGTTGCAGTTATTCAATAATAATTATTGCCAATGAAAAAAGGGCATCCCACACTACACCCACATACTAAGGAGAAGGTTGGCAACAGATTTTTTTTTGGTCTAGAGATCAACATAACTTCAAGTGCAAGGTTTGGTAGCTAATGCTGGCTCACCATGTCATAGTTAGGTTCCTTTTCTTCAAACAACTTCTCCTTTATTCTCTTCTTCACAGCTCATTCAAGGGCTTCCTCACTACCTGTCAGATAAGGTAATTTTTGTTGACTGACAATACAATCAAACAAGCTGCAAGCCTAAAGCGGCTACTCAGAGCAGCCGAGTTAGCATGATGCACACAGGCCAGGACACTCACTTTGGATAGCCCGAGCATCGTGCACAGGAGTGTCACCAAACACAATGCTGCTCTGGTGACGTGCTCTGATAGCCCGACCTTCTGGAGACAAGCCTCTCCTCATCGGCACTTCCCGCATCTGCAAATTAATTCCATAATTAAATACAGCTGACAAGCTTAGGCCACTAATACAGACACAACACAGTTTAAAAACTGAAATTTTATGGATTTTTCAACCTTGACATTACTGTACCATATGACCCAAGAAAAGGTTTAACCATGTATAATATGTTATAACTTTGCAAAAAAATAAGATATTTTGGATCTGTTTGCTTTATTCGACATAGAATGTAATTGTCTATCTATGTAATTGTCTCTGCAAGCATTTTAAAAATGCATAGCCACTCCATAACATTTAATAGTTAAGTTATAGGCACCAACATGAAAGTTGCACCATGTGTTAATTTTTTATGGGGAGATTTGAAAAACAAAATGTATGGAACTCTTCCAATCAATTTAGATAACTTGAAGATGCATACCATGGCAGAAATTAACATTTTATAAGATAATCCACATCATGTGAAAAAAGTAATGATAAGCATGAGAAAATGAGCCCAGCTCTTTCATTAAGCTGTGGTGTCAAAAAGGCCACAGTGGGGTTTTGCCATTTTGGTGCCTCTTACTTGACTATTGAATGTTATGAAGTAGCTATGTATTTTTAAAAATGTGCAGAGACTGATAGTTAATTTAATTTTACGTGAAATCAAGCAAACACATTCAAAATATCTTAATTTGTTGAAAAGTTATGACATTTTAAACCTGGGGATACTTTTTTGGGGTCATATTACATATGTTAAATTAACAGGTACATTTTACAACATCAGAAATTTTTACAAACAGGAGACTACACTTAATGTTTCTGTTGGGATATGCCTTTTTGTTTCATTGGGATATACTTTTATGTTTAAATTTTTGGGATAAGTTGTGCATATTTACTACAGAGTTTTTTTGTTGGAACTAAATTGTGAGTTTATAAATTGTGTTCAGGCGCATTCCAGCGGTACAGATGGGTCGCTCCAACATGTGAGTTGTAGGCCTGAATGTTTAGATTCAACATAAGTTTATGTATCGTGTGAGCGAAGTTGTGCATTCGAGTCTGGGGCTAATGTTTTGCTTTGTAATCAGACCTTGAGAGCCCGAACAGAGGGGCAGTGTGTGTGACCGCAAGGGCAAAATTTATTGCTGACCCATTGGCCCAGTCCAGTGTAGAGTCGTGGGAAGCTTCGTTCGCCAAACACTTCGAGGGGCTGACAGTGACAAATCGCTGTACTTAAAATACAGAGTAACCATAGCAAAGATTTCTGACTTCAAGATTGACTCATAAAAGTGGACGGGATAAGTCGCGTTCTTGTCACAGCAAATAAGGAGCTGGCGAGCGCCAGAACAGCCAATAGAATGGGGTAGGCGTGTGTTTTGGAGTGCGGGAGAAGGACGATTGGTCATGTATTGGGAAAGAGGGCAGCCCTCAATGAACACTCTGGGTAGCGTGGGGAACAAAAGTTAGTAAGTTTTTGCGAGCCTTTCGATAAGGTGCGTCGTGACTAGGTGTTAACTTAAAAGGTCATACTCTGATACATAAGTGAGAAGTGAAACTTGTTATGATACATTTTTTGAATCAATAGATTAAAATTTTACATCTACTTTTGCAGAGGGGCGAAGGATGTCCCGTAACCGTGGAGGTCGTTTAAAAAAGTAAAATTCAGGCCAGTAAAATTTAGCTGCTTCCCCGGGCAGTTGAGACTCGTTCTTTTGTTACGATAGATACCGTTGGAAACAACAGGTTTATATAATGAAAAAGAAAATCGGTGCAGTTGAATTAAATATGGAATATGTACATATATAAATGAGAAAAAATTGTAGAATCAAAGTAATCGGCAAATTTTGTTGTCCTGCAGGAGGGCGGCTTTTGTTTGCAAGTTTGGTCTCTTCATAAAACGTCGAAAGACATTATCTGCACTGTGTATGAAACAGAGATTTGAACTGAAGCTGCTCTTGGGCGAATGAATTGATGAGCCGAGGCTAATAACCATCTACTGTGCCGTTGGAGTGCACCCCCATGACAGTTAGGCATTATTTTTATGTGTTCGGTGTGTAGTTAACTTAAAGAATTTGACCGGTCAATTAGGTAGAGCAGCACTTGTCAACTTGTATAACTTACAGTTCCAGTAATTCACGGTTAATGTTTTGTAGCAGGGTGTTTAATTATAAAAATTTCTTTAGCATTTCACTGGCGTTTGGTAAACCCATTAACGCCAGCATCACATCTTGCAGCATCACAAAACGTGCTTTTGTCAGTGGTTGACTGCCCGCTGGTGAATACCGTCCTTGTTTTTGTATTTTTTTTATACATGTGCATTATGCTCTGCCTGTAATTTATGGAGTTTTTGGTATTTCATGGAGGTGTGCCAATTCCTCAAGACCGAGAACCTGATTTCCTTACTAAAGCAATTTAGTAAGGAGGCGGGACCTTATCTCGTGACATTTCAGCAAACATAGTTTTCATTAAGTATGCTCTGAACGAAGAAAGAAATGTACAAAACAAGTTGGCAGATATAGATTGCCTATACAAGCTGAAGATATTCATGAAATTATTTTATGCTTGATTTGCCCAATGTAAAAACAAAAATAATACTGACAATAAGAAATCAACATTTAAGTCATCATGCTCCAATAAATAATTAATTTCAGAAATTGCTATGGAAAAACCATCATCTTCATCAAAATTTGAATTGCATAAGGTTTTCTATTTACCCTTTACAAAACCAGCAGTAAAAATGATTGACAAAGCTGCAGTGTTTGACTTCCTTTAAAATAACCAGGAGACACAGAGAGTTTCATGGCATAGGTATCATAACTCAAAACTGGCAAGATTACTATGTCTGTATAAACACGTAAGCACAGTTTGCAGCAGGCAGCTTCAAAATATTGATGAGCAAACCAGAATATCTGCCAGTACAGTACTGTTTATATCACTAAAACAATTTTTCAGTTAGTGAGTTGAAACTAATTTTAAAGTAACTAGTATCAATATAAAACCTTGAACTTTATATATATCACAGACCAAAACACTTATTCGGTTGATTAAACTTATATTATAATGTAGTGGATCAATAGACTAATGCAGCATTTGAAAGATTAAGAAGAGAAAGAAGGCTGTTTCAAGTAAAAATATTTATGCATGGTGATTTAGTAAGATTCTAATATTTTTCAATAAAGTTATGGTTACTTTACAAAGTTTGTATTTTTACAATAATTAAAACTTAATAATGTCTGGACATTTATGCATAAGTCAAAAGAAATGACACCTTTGCAAAATTTACTTTCCATTTAATTGTTATTCATCAGATATTATAGAGAATTTGGAATTTCTAAGTTCACAATGATAGGATTCTCAAAAAAAAAACACAACCATCATTTGGAAAAATAAAACATGAGATAACCTCTTAGGTAAAAATATGGATTAAATAAGTATAATGCAGCCATGAAAATTTTCCATACAATACAAAAAAACTGATTGAAAAAAGGGAGGAAACAGAGTGAAAAACAGTTCACCTCAATTAAATGTCTAATTGAAGTCCCAAATTAAGAAAAACCATGATCAGCCCACGATATCTAGATTAGGACATTGGCACCAAGGAATTATTTTGCAAAAATAATGAGAAAAACTTATCAACAAAATAACAGAATGCCAAGGTAATTAATATTATTCTAACATGTGAGACCATGGTCTTGTAACAATGGCTATTTAAGGAATGAACACATATCTTAAATTTTCAAATGTTACTTTTGGCCAGTATTTTAACAAGAATCTTACATTTACTTAAGACAAGAGTGGGGGCTCAGATATCCAATTCTTTGTCAAATTTCTATTTTGGGATTTGCACCCAAAAATGTAAACAAGGTTTTATTTCTAATGCAAACAAATAATGCCATGCTGTAGATGCTAAAATTCATACTTCCTGCATTTCTTCAATGAAATTTTAAAGAGTTTAATGTTTAAAGCTTATTTTCTCATAACTGTTTTTGCTAATGCCCACTGCATGTCAGCTTTTCTCACAAACCATGCCATAATTATCAATGAAATTTTGCTGAATTGTACAACATGTATACCAGCTCAGTTTGTACTAATTTTTTTGAGTTATATGCATTCAGCTACTGAATTTATGTTTCAAAAATAGCACTCTTATGCCTATCAGATATAAGCTGCTAGTCTTGTTATAAAATATTTTTTCTTCAGGTCCTGATGTGATAAGATACTTCTAAGTGCCAGTAACTTGCTCATGAAGTTTCAAGAAGAATCGTTATGTGTTGACTTGGATATCATGACATCATTGAAGTTGTATTTTAAATTCTCACCACAATGGTGGCCAATACAGATTGGATGCAAGTTAACTATGGAGTTATTTTCCTTATGGTCTGAGGCACTTCTGAAAATATCCTATTTTTGAGCTCTTCCAGTCACAACCCTTGCCTTAATGCAATGAACCTGCCATTTTTTTGGAAACATCCCTTAGAACCCACCTAAGGTATTTGGCTTTGTCTTAGGTATATATAAAACTTGGCCTTTAGCTTACTATTTGCACTGCAGTTCTGAAATTGTTGGCCTTTTTTAGGTAGATGTGTAGCGTTTGGTAGTAGTCAATTTTTCAGTTTTTGGTACCTAGACATAGTTAACAAGGTTAAAATAAACAAGTTTTCTTCTATGCACTTTCCGTCACAAATGAGTATTTAATGAGTTATAGCGGTGTAACCGGGGGTTGTTTTGCTACTTTTTATAGCACAGCCTTCATGCCTCTTTTTACTCAGATAATCTTTATTTTTATTTTCTTGTTTATTATAGCTTAATTATACATTTTTGTTCTTTTTCCAGTTGGTAATAAATTTAACCACATTAAGATATTGGTAAAGACCCTAAGATAATTCCAAATAAAAGTGAAGCTCCAGTTGCACTGGTAGGTGAAATAGTAAGTTATCCTTCTTAAGGATATGTGAGTAATTTTGCTATATTTTGCTACTTGCTTGTTCTGTTATTATTTATTTTGTTGAAATTCAGTTATTATTATTTGCTGTTGATTTCTATTGGTTTATTTATTATTTTAAGTTTTGTTTTGTTGAGTTATAGAATTTATTTTATTTTATGTTTTCATTCATTTGAGTTAAGTAGTGTAATATGTTTCTTTAAGTTCTGCGTTTCGTTTGTAAATACCATGTTTTCTTATTATTTCTGTAAATATCTTTTGCATGTATTATATTATATTGTTAGCTAATATTTTTGCATGTTGCATCCCAATCTCCTCATGATCCCTCCACTGGTCTCTTAGTCTCTTCTATTGACAGGTAATTAATTTAAGATTTTGGTTCGTTTTCTACAGTGTTTCGTTCCCACCTGTCCATGCTCCTTGTGCTCCAGTTAACTCCATTTAACTCCATTTAGTTCAGTCAATTCAATCTCCGTTAACTTACTCCATTTAAGTCCGGTTAATTTACTTCTATTCATTTAGTTAAGTTCATTTAGCTATTACCTTTCATGTACCTTGGTCCACATTTCATTGACCAAAACATTATTGTCCATTACATTTTCACTTGTATCACAATTTTTCCAATAGCAATTTATCAAGTAGTAGAGTTTTATTTTCCTTAATTAGTTGCCATTTAGTAACAAAGTAACAAGCAGATAACGAGTTTATCTCACCTGCGGGAGACAAACGGCAACATTGGCATCTCCGACGGGATACCTTCCTTAATTCTTACATTTCTATTTGGCTACACTACCCAGTTCTTTGTACTACACTAGTCTACACAGGGTACACTTTTAGTTAGTGTCTATGGAGCATGGACAGAGTGGTGATGTGGTGCTGGGCAAGGCGGCATCAGTGGTTGAGGATGGCCTCGCGGTCCCTGCGGAGCCTCGCCCCTCAGTTGGTCCAGCACTGGGGCTGTTGGATTACCCAGCCCAGCAGGACGCGGCTTCAGTGGCAACTAATTGTATTCTCACTGAAGTCTTGAAAATTCAAAGTTTATTGCTTCAATTTGCCCACCCTCAAGTTAGAGCAGACCTAATAAATCACCAATTTGGGTACAACATCAACCCAACACTGCTCCCAGTCTTGGATGAGTTGCGTTGGACACTCTTTCCTTGGTGGCTGGGTGGTGGTTTCTTGGCTGCACAGCAAAGAAGTGAAAGAGCAGCATATCATCTGCAAAAACTTGTTGCTCGCTCTGAGGCTTTGCTTCTCACCAATGTTGAGCAGGCAGACCAGTGTCTCACATACCGAGAATGGTATGCAACCTTGGAGACAATTGCCTCTGATCGGTATTGGACCAGGAGTTCGGTAGAAGACCGATGTACTCACATCTTGCCTAGTGATCCTGAGCAGCCAACCAAGGAGGGTCCTCTGAAGTCAAGTTCCGCAACCTCGGATGAAGTCATCTCTCCTAAGTTCTCCAGAGCAAGTGATCGGAAGCAAGCCAGGTCTCACGCATCAGCAAGTGCAGAAGGGGTGGCCCTCAAAAAGAAATTGGAGAAGTCACTGAAGAAAAAGGTTAAAAGGCCAGTTAAAGTTGAAGAAATTGTGATTTCTTCTTCAGAGTCATCTAAGTCAACCATGTCCAGTGAAAGTCTGGAGCCGTCAACGGATGAGTCAGATGATGATGGTGACTCACCCATGCCTCGTGCTCAGCGCCGCTCGTGGACACGTGCAGACCATCGTGAAGTTGTCACTCCACCCAAGTTCAACATCAATGGCAAAGTCAAACTGAAAGACTTCTTCACCACATTTGAAGGCTACTTCCAGAAGAAATTCAAGGGGAATGCCCATGATAAAACCCAAAAATTGGCCGAGTTTCTGGAAGGAGACCTCCTAACGGTGTTTCAAGTCCGTGGTGGGAGAAAGCTTAAGTATAATGCCATGAAAATGGAATTGCTGAATTATAACAAGAAACAGAAGGTGAAGGGTAAGAAGCATTGGAGGAAGGAACTAAGAGAAGCAGTGCCAGAGCCGGGAGAAAAATGGGATCTCTATGGAATGAGACTAATTGAAATTGCTGAGCTGGCCTATCCTGATGATAAGAAGGAGTGTGCCATGCAGCTTAGACAGCATTTCCTGGAGTCCTTGCCTCCCTCAGTCAGGTCAAAAATCCATGATACTGAGAGGGCTCTCAAAGCCACTTCTGCTGGTGGGAAGAAACGCCTTAGTTTTGACAGCCTCGTTCAGATGGCAAAGGATTTGCAGCAAGAGAAGCCTAGATCGGTCATGTGGTCAGGCCAGAAAGACAGTGAGCTCCCTTATTACAGTGATCCTGTAGCTCCACTGCCTTCTGCGAGAACTCAGGTATATTCTGGTACTCGTCCACTCCCTAAGGATGAAAAGGGGAGCAAGACCCAACCACCTACTAGCAGCGATAATTCTCAGTTGCAGTGGAAGAAAAGTAATAGAAATGAGAGAAGTGGCTGTTTGTACTGCAAGAACCGAAATCATTCACGGAAAGACTGCTGGAAGGCGTCAAAATCTTGCTTGATTTGTGGTAAAGACCACCACATCGAGCAGTGCCCCAAGTATGACCCAAATTACCGCTCTAAATCAAAATCTGGAGAATGGAGGTCAACGGGAAACTAACCAGTCTCGTTGCAAGTGGGGGACCATCGAGGCCAAGTTCAACCCCAGCTGTGGATGCTGAGAAGCTGGAAGAGTCAGCTGCTGCTGATCCTGCTCCTCAGGCTAATCCAGATGTTCCAGCTGTACCAGGGAAGATAGTCAATTTTGTCAGTGGTGATTCTGACCTAATGAAAGTTTTAGTTGAAATTAATAATAAAGAAATTTTAGCTGTCATTGACTCTGGTGCAGCATCATCCTTAATGTCGGAGCACCTGGTGAAAGAATTGAAATTATCAATGTCTGAGAAACAAAAAGTTTTTAATGTAATTGGCAAAAGTGCTTTGTCTAGCATGGGTGAAGTAAATTGTTTGTTTAGTATCCATGGTGTGCAAATGACTGAAGCTTCATTTGCAGTTTTCCCAGTTGTGTCTAACACCAGTGTACATTTAGTATTGGGTGTTGACTTTTTGGAGAGCAATTCCATTGAATTTTGTGTAAAGCGGCGATTGTTGATAAAGCATTTTCGTGATGGAGGTTCATGTGAAATTTATTTGGATTTGTCTGGGAAAGCTCACAACCTGATGTTTGTTGGTCTCAGTTGTATAGCTGCAGCTGATGTTAATGTAGAGCCAGGCAGGGTTGAGGCAATTCCAGTGTCTTGTGGAGTGTCATGTCATGAGCCAGATCATTTGTTTCTATATTCCGATGATAATATGGATCGATCGCTAGGCGACAGATTGCGTGGGTTCGCTGGTATTTCCTGTGTTAGTAGTAAGCATGTGTTAATTGCGGCTGGTGAGTCAAGTGTTTCAGTTGGGAAGGGACAGGTAATTGGTACCTTGTCATCAGTTGTCCAACTACCCGAGAGTATTGATGAAGCCTCGGATTCTGTCGACATTGATAATCTTAAAATGCAAATCTCTCTTCCTGAACTTGATGATGACCAAAAGAATGTTGTGTATGCAATGCTCAGTAAGTTTGACCAGTTTTCAGTGCTGGTGATACAGACATTGGACTTGCTACGGTGACTCAACATAAAATTAAATTGACTGACGATACTCCAATTTTTCAGCGTCCTAGGCGGTTTCCTCAACCCATAGCTGATGAAATTGAGCGTCAGTGTCACGAGTTAAACAGCTTGGACATTATTGAGCCTAGTAGTTCTCCATGGTCATCACCAGTAGTGCCAGTTAGAAAGAAGGATGGATCAATAAGGATGTGCATTGACTATAGACAGCTCAACCAAGTGACCATCCCTGATAAATTTCCAGTACCAAACCTAACTGATTCAATTTTTGGCTTACATGGTACTAAATTTTTTACTAGACTTGACCTTGTTTGAGGATACTATCAGATACCTATTGATGAGCCCAGTAGAGCCTACACTGCATTTTCAACCCCTCGTAATCATTGGCAGTTCAAGCGCCTTAGTTTTGGGTTGCGCAATGCCCCATCAGCTTTCCAGAGAGAAATACAGGCAGTGCTCAGTACGTTCCCATCTAACAAAGTCGTGGCATATATCGATGATATATTAATTATGTCTTCATCGTTTGCTGAGCATAATGATCTCGTATCTAAGGTCCTTAAGACATTACAGTCCTATAATATTAAGATTAAACCGTCTAAATGCGAGTGGTTCTGTTCAGAGGTTGAATACCTTGGACATTTAGTCAGCCAATCAGGCCTTAGGAAGACTCCTGACTATGTCAGAAAAGTTACCAATTATCCCCAACCTAAAACGGTGGGAGAGTTACGAGAGTTTTTGGGTTTCATTAATTTTCAGCGGAAGTATCTTCCGAATTGTTCAGAAATCCAGAAACCGCTCTCTTGTCTGACTGGTGGTCGTAAATCTAAGATGCTTGACTGGACACTTGAAATGCTTGACACCTTTAATAGACTCAAAACAGAGATGGAGCAGGACCTAGAACTGGCTTACCCTGACTATAGTGAGGGTGCAGCTAAGTTAGAATTATGGGTAGATGCCTCTGCTCGGGGTTCTGGTGCATATTTGGCTCAAGTGCAGCAGGGTGTTCACCGTATAATTGGATTTGCATCTATGACTTTCACTCCTACTCAACTAAACTATTCTACTTTGGAGAGGGAGTTGACCGCTTTGCGCTGGGGTGTTAAAACTTTTCGTCCATTCTTGTATGGTGTTCCATTTATTCTCTACACCGATCATCAACCCTTGGTACATTTACACAACATGAAAATTGTGTGCTCACGGTTGGCTAGAACTGTTGAAGAATTATCTGATTTTGTGTTTGACATTGTGTATGTACCAGGCCATCTCAATTCAGCAGCTGATGCTCTATCTCGTATTGGAGTGCCGAGTCCTCCCTTGAATTTTCAAGGTGATAATACCTTACCTAAGGGTTTGGTTGTAGATAGCCCACTGGTGCCGGGAGGAGGTGATTCGCTCTTTATAAGTCTTAAACGAGCATTGTCCAGAGTATTAGATCCATTGAGGTTGCCCAATACGGAAGTAGAGTTAAGAACACTGTTAGTCGATGATCTCCTGAGCAATTCAACCAAGTACAAGGTGAATCTAGATCACAATGCAAGGAAGCATCTAAGGTTGATGCGCGGGCCAGGTCAGTTGCCATCCCTTGATGTTCTCTTAGCAGCTAGTAGATTGTTCAAAATTAGGATTTTTGTTTATTTCTGGAATGACCAACCTGTAATTTACCAATTTGATGACTTCTCACCAATCATACATTTGCAGTGTATTAGTGGGGTCCATTTCAACCCACTTATTGAAATTAATGGTTACTCCTTGCCAGATATTTCTGAGTGTGTAGTCAATTCGGTTGGAGTACAGTTGGATGCCACCCACCAAGTTAATCATACTTCTGTGGAAAGTGACAGTGATTCTGATGATAGTCTCACTAAATCATTATTATGTATGGAACGACGTGTGAAAATCTGCAAGCATCAAGTCAGTTCTCTTCCCCAGGTTTGGTCAAAAATTGGTGACTATGACTTGTGTGCTGTACTAGATAGTGGTGCGGAAATCAGTCTGATTTCAGAGTCAGCACTTGAGCTGATTCGTGAGTCAGGAGTTGCTTTTAGCATAGAGGAGGAGAAGCTGTGTGATATTATTGGGGTCTCTGGGGTGAGAGTGCCTATTGTCCACACTGTTGGATTGTCTTTCTCAATTGGATTGTATGAGATGGCAGTTGCACATAAATTTGCCATTGTTAGTAATGATATCCTTCCACACTGTTTTCTGCTAGGTATGGATTTCATGTTGCAGCATGATTTGACTATTGATTTCAGTGTTTTTGCTTGCAAGCATGAGTCAACCATTATAACCAAGCTCACACCTAGGAGTTTGCAGGACATCATTGGGTCTCATATTTTCTCTGTAACTGCTATGGAACCTGAACCAAGAATGGAAGTTAGCACCAGGGATTTGAGATTTGAGATCAAATCTAATTGTGGTGCAATTGCGGGTCTTTCACTGCTGTCAGGTGAGGAGACTGTTAAGCAGCTGCAGATTCGGTGCCCTGACCTAAGGAAGCTTAATCAGGTTTTCAAGAATAAAGTACCTGTGAGTGAATGGCCTGGAAAGTTGAAGGCTTTTAAATACCATTTTTCTAAGTTATCCGTCATTCAAGGAATTATTGTCTATTCTGGTTCAGTGCCCATTCCAGTCATCCCATTTGAATGTTTAGTTGAAATTGCTATTACATTACACTTCAATTTTGCGCACGTTGGTCGAGATAAGTTGTTGGACCTTCTCTTTGATCTGGTTTGGCATCCCTCTAAGTACAATGTTGTTAGGGATGTTTGTACTACTTGCCATCATTGTCAAATCATCAAGGAATTTTCATCACCTGTGATCCCACCTACCTTAAAGATAAGCACAAGCTATCCTTTTGAGCTTGTAGCTGCTGATCTGATTTCTCTACCTAGATCACCGAAGGGGTTTATTGGGTGCTTAGTGGTGGTGGACCACTATTCTAAGTGGGTAGTGGCAATTCCTATCAAAAATAAAACTAGCTCTGCCATCATTGATGCATTCAGAAATCAGGTGTTTCCCTTTTTGCCTAGGGTTCCATCTAACTTGCTCACAGATAATGGTCCAGAATTTACCTCTTCCGAATTTTCTGAATTTATCATGGAATCAAATGTCCATCACAAGCTTACTACTCCTTACTGCCCATCTAGTAATGGTGCTGTAGAAAGAGTGAACCGTACCATTAAGAACTTCATCCGTAACTTAGTGGATGAGCAAGGATCTTGGGATATCCTCCTGCCTAGAGTTCTCATTGCCTATAATAATACTGTTCATGCTGAATTACAAATGTCTCCCTCAAAGTTTTTGTTGACTAAAGCACATGAGGTTAGCAGTGATCCACCTCTTTTGGGGAAACTAGCTGAACACTGGAGGGTTGGTAACCCAAAGTTTTCACCTTTCAAAAATGGTCAAATGGTTCTAATGAAAATTCACCATAAAGGGCTTTTGAACATCAATAAATTGAGCCCAAGTTTCAGAGGTCCTTACTGGGTGTCCAAAGTAAATGATAATGGGGTAACCTACGAGCTCTCTGATTGGAGCAGTGATCAAACGGTCAAAGCTCATCATACTCAGTTACGTCCTTATAAACTTCCTCCCAAGTATGTGTCTCATCACCCTTTGTACATTGAGCAACTGCATAAGTTGCAGTACCACGATGTGGGTTTGGAGGAAGATGTTCTGTGGCCTACTGGCAATAATATGCATTTGTCAAGCCCTTCAGAGGATACTGACATGTCTTCTAGTTCAGATGTAACTGATTGTTGCGGTGCAGTTTCTAATTCAGATTGTAATTCTTTGTTTAATTCAAGTGACAGTTGTGACTCATTTTCGGGTTTTTGTACTGATGGTACTGAAGACTTGCAGAGCAATGTAATTTCTAATGTAAACTCACAGGATTTGGGTGTTTCTCTTGGAAAGAGCTATGGCTCGGCAGTGCAAAAAGTGTACTGTATGCTATGCAGAGGTTGCCAGTTTGAGGCTGCTCTGGAGCATCAAGCGCTATCAGAGGTAGCACCTAGGCCTGTTGATAATAAAGAGTCTTTGTCCTGTACTAATCATATTTCAAGTGAATTGTCTACTACGGAGTATATTCAGGGGCTGTATCGTCTTACCCTAGATTGGGAAGGTGATGATGACTGGCAACTGTCTTCAGTAGATTCTGAGCTGATGGTGGATGAATCATGTGAAAGGACTGATCCTGAAATTGCTAAATTAACCAATCTCAGTATGACATCATCAGTTGGGCGGACTGGCAATTCAAAAGAATTAGCCAGCAAGGTTCCAATGCTAGATGAAAGTTTTAGCTCTGGTGGTGAAGCTCTTTTTGAGGGTTTCACACCTGATCTTGCTGTTGTGCAGAGAGTGGAAGATTTTGTGTCCGCTTGTGAGAGACAAAAATCACCTAACAAATCTATTAGGCAAACTCGATCGAGAGGTTCAGTAGAAGACGTCCCTAATGTACAACCTAGAATATTGGAACGAGCACCCAGGAGAAGAAGGGTTAGCTCATAAGGTTGTAAAAGGAAGGCTTATGAATTCACATGCTGGTGCAGCTGTTAGCCTGAAGGGAAATTGTAACCTGTCTAGCATGAAGGATGGTGCTAGTGGGGGGGCATGTAACCGGGGGTTGTTTTGCTACTTTTTATAGCACAGCCTTCATGCCTCTTTTTACTCAGATAATCTTTATTTTTATTTTCTTGTTTATTATAGCTTAATTATACATTTTTGTTCTTTTTCCAGTTGGTAATAAATTTAACCACATTAAGATATTGGTAAAGACCCTAAGATAATTCCGAATAAAAGTGAAGCTCCAGTTGCACTGGTAGGTGAAATAGTAAGTTATCCTTCTTAAGGATATGTGAGTAATTTTGCTATATTTTGCTACTTGCTTGTTCTGTTATTATTTATTTTGTTGAAATTCAGTTATTATTATTTGCTGTTGATTTCTATTGGTTTATTTATTATTTTAAGTTTTGTTTTGTTGAGTTATAGAATTTATTTTATTTTATGTTTTCATTCATTTGAGTTAAGTAGTGTAATATGTTTCTTTAAGTTCTGCGTTTCGTTTGTAAATACCATGTTTTCTTATTATTTCTGTAAATATCTTTTGCATGTATTATATTATATTGTTAGCTAATATTTTTGCATGTTGCATCCCAATCTCCTCACGATCCCTCCACTGGTCTCTTAGTCTCTTCTATTGACAGGTAATTAATTTAAGATTTTGGTTCGTTTTCTACAGTGTTTCGTTCCCACCTGTCCATGCTCCTTGTGCTCCAGTTAACTCCATTTAACTCCATTTAGTTCAGTCAATTCAATCTCCGTTAACTTACTCCATTTAAGTCCCGTTAATTTACTTCTATTCATTTAGTTAAGTTCATTTAGCTATTACCTTTCATGTACCTTGGTCCACATTTCATTGACCAAAACATTATTGTCCATTACATTTTCACTTGTATCACAATTTTTCCAATAGCAATTTATCAAGTAGTAGAGTTTTATTTTCCTTAATTAGTTGCCATTTAGTAACAAAGTAACAAGCAGATAACGAGTTTATCTCACCTGCGGGAGACAAACGGCAACAGCGGTAGGTTTAGTTTCGTCTTTCATGACGAATGTGCTTTAATGAACAGCTACTCACTCAATTTTTAATTTTTGTTGCTTGAATCACGGTAATAACATCGAAATAAACTACTTTTTTCTATACACTCATGGTGACTACTGATATTTCATTTCCAAATTTTACTACTTTTTACTACTTTTTACTACCTTCAGCGGCAAAAAATTACTACCTTTTTTTTACACAATGAATGTTATCCAAATGTCCAGATGTAAATAATCGGCCTATAATGAGTAATTTGAGTCAATAATATACGCAATACCAAAGGTTCAAAAAAAAAGCTCCAAGTTTCTTAAGACTTAAAATACTTAATACTAAATGGAGCAACCGAAGCTTTACTGCAAAAATATTACCTAAATTCCCAAGGTACCCCGTCCTAAATGGACTCCAACAAAAGTTTGGTGAAGACCTCGTATTAACATCTTTCAACTATGAGGAAAACAGTTCATCATATGGAAAAAATAAACTGACTGGAAACTAGTAGACACCAGGGGATTGTCAGATCCCTTTACAGCAGGTTAGAATATCAAGGAATTTCATTATGACCAAACACTATGGCACTTCGGAAATATATGTTTTTAAACTATTTCTATCGTACCTCAAAATCTAAATCGGCATCCTAATTGCGATCAATAATAACAAATAGGTTATGAACATGTTATACTACGGAACCAATCACGAAAATGCAAATTTCATGTAGCTCTCCTATATACATTTAGTAGAAGAATGAACTTTGATTACATGGAGCATCTCCATGCTATAACGACATCCTGGAGGTAACTGAATTGCCATGACTGCCAAAAGGAACTTCAGAGGAACTAAACTCTCGTTCAAATGATGGCACATTGTATTAAAAGATAACTTTATAGCATAATTCTTTCTGTATTTGGACATAAATTAACTCACTGGAAAAAGAAAACTTTCAGCTATACAAAGAGATAATTTAAAAAAAAAAAAACATTTATAGTTTCAGTAAATCGTTGTTCCCACATCGAAGTGGACAGAATAAACTCGTCTTTTCAAAGGAAGATAATACTGCTCACAATCAAGCTCAGGTAAAAAAAAACACTTTCTGGATATGAATGAACTGCGGAGAAGTTCATGTGACGTCATTGCAATGTTTCTATCCTGCCGTAACAACTTGGAGTGTGAGAATATTTGTCGTGGAATAAGAATTGGAAGGCTACATCAAGTTTATGATAATCAAGACCTTACCAGCCAAATATATGACTTTGAAATAAACATAATTCATTAGGAGGAATTGAAATGTAATAAGTTTGATTCACGACTTACTCATCTGAAATTGCAGCAGGAGTCTCTAAAAGCTAATTGAGAATAATTGTATTTCTTTGCTTACGTTTGCGAATAAATACTTTAATTTTTGAGTATCAAGTGCACAAAAAGAACAATTATGCCAACTATGCTATATATCTTATGGGCAACTGCATCCACTAAAGATGAAATCCAATAAAATGTAATAGTTATTTAGTGATAAGTAGAACTACCTAGTTGAAAATTTTGGCTAGTTAATGTTTATTCATAAAATTTAAAAGAAAAAGTTCACAAGGTGTTTTACATTTAAAAGAATCATAATTCGTAATAAAATATATATTATTTTACTTGACAAACATATTTCAATCAAAGTCACTTGATATGCTTCCACAAGAAAATATGTAGCTATGCTATTTCATTTTTCCTTGAGATCGTATAATGCATATTTGATACCTAAGAAAAAAATGTTAAATCTCGACCTCATAATCATAAATGCACAATTTTTAAATCCTTATTTCATTTTCAATACTAATCCCTGTATCACAAGTTCCTAAGCTTGTATCTCAATGTAAGTGCGCACTAATAAAAGTGTTTTCAACAATAGCGAAAGCTGTTTTATTGTTTTCTCTCAATAATTTGTTAATAATAAAATGGCTCCAATGAACCTTCCATCATAAAACAACTAGATAACTTTCAGATCAAACGGAATGAGAAGAAAAAGTGAACTTTTCTTACTGTTGTTCGCAAAAAGTTTGAAACTTTTTTCTATTTTGTGTGCTCCAATCCTAAAATTACATCCCACTCAACAGGAATATTTCCCATGAATCGAGGCAAATTTCTGATTATGGGAAAAACTAATTTAAAAAATTCTTAGACTCTATGTAAAAATGTAACATTACTTGAAATTTTTAGAGAATTATTCTACTTAAAAATTTTTTTACTACCCTGAGGCAAATTTTACTACTTTTTACTACTTTTTTTACTACTTTCCAAATTTTACTACTTTTTACTACTTTTTACTACTTTACTACCTAGTAGACACCCTGACACTTTTTGTGACAAATGAGTATTTTATTAGTTAGAGCGGTAGGTTTAGTTTCGTCTTTGATGACGCAAGACTCCATTGCAGTGTTGCCATCAGACGCAGTCGATGAATAACTTGCCGCTTCAAATACTTAAGTTGCCGTAACCAATTTACCGCTATAACTCGTAAAATACACATTTGCCACAAAAAGTGCATATAAAAAACTTGTTTTTCGACATAATTAACAATGTTTAGGCATCCAAAAGTGGAAAATCGATAACTACCCAACGCTACACATTTACCCTTTTTATTTCAGAAATGAGAATGTGCACAATATATATGAACATGTAATGAAGGTTGTGATATATTTAAAGCAAATTAAAATGATTCAAGGGATGAGTAAAACATCCCAACTACTATCTATTGCTTATAATTAAAGTAACAATAAATAGAGCGTTCCTGACATTATAGATCAACATCACAAAAACTAAAGTTGTATTAGAGCTTTCACATTCCAATTACTTGCTGTCTAGAAATTTTTGAGCTGCCTTGTAGGTTTAGCAGCAATGCATATCCCTATATTTACTGTTTGTGCTGTCAGAATACAATAACTAACTGCACAACTACTTCAAGCATACATGATGAAAATATATTTCATTAAAAGAATGGGAGAAAAATAATTTGTTTTGCCTGTTAGTAAGGACTACAGCCACTCTGCATAAGATATTCAAGCTAGGACATTGTCACAACTTCATTAGATGTGGCCAAGAGATAATTCATTTCAGGTGAGCAGATGCAAATACTCAATACCTCAGGGTTCACATCAGCTTATGATCATGGGGCTAACCAAATTCAATAGCTTACAATATGAGACAAAATTTGAGAATGAGTTTTACGATCATTATTCTTTATGCATTTTTTAGGATAAAAGCATGCTTGAAGTATTTTTGGTAAATCTGAAGGAAAGGACAATAATCAATTTCCGACTTTTAGGTGCCTAAACTTAATTACATTAATCAAAATAAACAAACTTTTTTCCATGCACTTTTCATTCAAAATGATCATTTTACAAGTTATAGCGGTAGGTTTATTTTGAGTCAATATTGAATTTAATGTTGTCAACAAATTTCATAATTTCGTAGGTATAGATAGGTAATATAGTCAATTTTAAGACGTTTTACAAGCATGACAATGTGCCCAAAAATGTTTATTTTTGGAGATATTTAACTTTGAAGTTATAGGAACGTCTTTTAAAAAATTGAACAAACGGAGAGATAAATAAGCAGAAATCCGGTTCTGACGTAACGATAGGTGAGGTTAGGTTTGGTAAAGTTAATTTAGTTAAGTATCCTAACCTAAGTAAGCCTAAAATATCTTAATTTAACTCAACCATACCAAGGCCGGTGACTTCCGCCAAAAAACTTGGCGTGGTCCTCATCCGCAAAACGCCGGAAGAGCCATATCGGAACTGCCGTTAATGCTATTCTTACCTGGCATTATTTATCCCTTATCTCCAAAACTAGGCATTTCCGGTCACATTGTCATTCTTGTGAAACGTCTTAAAATCGACTATATTACCTATCTATACCTACGAAATTATTAAATTCGTTGACAACATTGAATTCAATATTGACCTTATTTTTATCTTTGATGACAAATGCGCTCGAATAAACAGTTACTCATTGATTTTCAAAATTTTTGATGCTTGAATCATGGTAATAACATCAAAATAAACAACTTTTCTTCCTATGCACTTTTTTCGTCAAATGAGTATTTAACAAGGTATAGCGGGCGATTTGGTTTCTTCTTTTATGACGATCGCACTGGAAGCAAGACTGCATTGCAGTGTTGCCTTCCAACGCACTTCTTGAATTACTTGCCGCTTCAAACACTAGAATTGCGGTCAGTAATTTACCGCTATAACTAATAAAATACTCATTTCAGATGGAAAGTGCATAGGAAAAACTTCTTTATTTTGATCTAATTAACTATGCATTGGCATCAAAATATACAAAATCAATTATTGTTCCTATTGTTCCTTATTGTTTCCTCCACATTTACCATATTTTTTTAGGGTTGCCCCCTTACATACCATTTGAAGTTGTCATGAATTTGTCTCAATTTATTGTTTAAGAAGCAAAATTGAACAATGCTAGCTACACTCTTAAATATGAACTAAAGAGCTTTCAACAGCGTTTATTTCCATTGCAATTTTCCCAACGCACGACAAGGAAATGAAATTCTTATGGACATAATTTTGTACCGTAGTTACGTTGAATCATGACGTTTAAAAATAATTAAAATTTTAACTTAACAAAACATATACCTTATATTTCGACATTCTATGAACACACTATACTCCTGCTAATGATTTTAGCACATTTTCTACTAGCATAATGAAAGGAAAAAATTGGAGTTTACAACAGGTAAAGCAAACTTGAACTTGAACTTGAACTTGAGGGCCGACAGTGTCGGGGCCTTTGTAACGGCCTACAATTCCCTCCACAATTTTCACACAAAGAGTTCAGCGCCTGGTACCAGACTTGTCCACTAAACTACTCAGGATCTACGATCCTTGTCACAAGCCTCCATTGGAAGGCATCACCGGGACAGCCAGTGTGTCAAAACACCATCCCCCGGCACATTGGGTCATTACAGCCCATTCTACCAGACTGGCTCATTCCAGTCACTGTCTCTTACTCCAGGCACGCACAAGAAACACTTTCATAGCCTCAGTGATACTCGCATTACACTCCTGATCCAATCCAGCAAGACAGCTCATACCGCAATCATCTTCAGCACATCTGGCATTCCACTCATTCTCTCCATACTGCTCAGACACCACATTCATAAAACTCTCTCTCTCTTGCTCATACTTACTACATTCCAGCACAAAATGCTCAATTGTTTCCTCTACTCCACTATTACACTGCTGACCTAATCTGTTATTATTCTCATTCCATCTCCATGTACGTCTGTTCACACTCAATGACTTACATCTCACAGCAAACAAGAGTTGACTTCCAAAACTACCATCATAGAACAGCTCAAACTTAGGTGCTTTCTTTTTCATATACCAGTTAAGTGTAGGCTTCCGCATCATGCTAAGCTTCCACTTATTCAATCCATACTCTTTTGTTTGTCTCTCAATCTCTTTCTTCCACCTCTTGCAGTCCCACTCAGGCCCTACACCTCCTACATTTATTAAACTCCAGTCATCCACAGGTCTCCCAATTCTAACATGAATAATCTTTTGCATACTGAGTTTCCTTGCATGCCCCCAACATACTTTCTCCCAATAGCTTACACTCAGATTCCATTCAAAGATTCGCCTTACCCACCTGCTATTCTGCATTCTTTCAATTCTCACCTTATAATTCAGCACAGCTATCATCATTCTTTCTGAAAATAGGCTCCACCCTAGGTCACCTCTAATGGCTTCTATAGCTGTCCATTTCGGAGCACCCAATGCTACACGTCCTACTTTATTTTGTATCACATCCAGCTTTTCAAGATCACTTCCATTCCAGGCAAGAGCACTCATACCATACATGACACTAGGTACAGCAACATACTTCCACATTCCTCTCACACATTCGTACTTGTTTGCTCTGTATCTGGCCACACTACCTAACCGTCCACTCCACTGCATTGCTTTAGCCACTTTCTCACCTTTAGTTCTAGTACATCCATCTTCACTCATCATACAACCTAGATATTTGTATTCTTTTGTTCTACCTATTCTGATTTCTCCAATATTCCACAGTCTGTCTCTATCAGTCTCATCACTATTTATAACCATGACCTTACTTTTATCGGCACCAAAGTTCATCTTGAAATCTGTACTATATCCATTCACAATGTCAAGCATCCTTTGTAGTTCATGACCACATTCACTAACCACAACCACATCATCAGCATACAACAAACAGCTCAGTCTCTCATTACCAACTTTCAGTCCTAAACCACTCCCTCTCAGTCGAACTGCTAATTCTTCTGTGTACAATCCAAACAACAGGGGGGACAGAGTACAGCCCTGTCTCACTCCTCTAACACTCCTCACTTGCCCTGTTTCCAAATTTCCTAACCTGTAGATAGCACTTGTGTTTTCATACAGACTCTGTACAATGTTCACTATTTTTCTGCTAAAACCAACTTTTCTCAAAATTTCAAACAGCCTAACCTGATCCACTCTGTCATACGCCTTTTCAATATCCAGGAATGCTAAATATACCTTCTTGTTATCCTTCTTCATTCGCTCAATTATTTCACTCACTACAAACAGATTATCCTCCCCCCGTCTATCTTGCCTAAAACCATTCTGTTCTTCTCCCAGGACTACTAATTCCTCAACTAAATTTTTCATTCTCTCATTCAAAATACCACAAAAGATCTTACATACGGTGTCACCCAGTGCAATTGGTCTGTAATTTTTAAGTTTTTTCATACTCTTATGTCCACCCTTATGCAACAGAACTACATTACACTTGTTCCAGTCATCCGGTACTCTTTCACTCTTCCATATCTCATCAAATAAACATTTCAACCTACTGACTACACTCTCTCCTCCACATTTATAGAACTCGTATGGTATCTTATCAGGGCCACATGCCTTTCCATTTTTCACTTTCTTCAAAAAACTTACAATCTCTTCACAAGAAAAAAGTGCAGCAGTCAAACAATGTTTTGAACTAAATTACCATGGCAACGGCAGTAAAGATGTGAAATTACCGCCATTCAACCAACTTCGGATAAAAACCGCTAGGTCGATCAAAACCTCTCGCTGCTTGTGACAACTATATGTGCGTACATTTTTGCCTAAATTTGTACCTAATAATACATTTATTTCTTTTTTTTTTTTAAATTTGTATACTTAAATCATGCTTTGCTGTAGAATCATTACAATACTAGGGCCTTCGTTTTCATTTATATAGCTTATTTTTTAATTTGATCGAAGATTATATGTAGCATACCGCTACATAAGCGTAAAAATTAGAAATTCGCTATTCATACTTAAATAAACTAATTAGTAGCAGTAAAAATATTACTCTAATTTATTATTAATTATTTTCTACTTCTAATTCGTAATCATTAAAATTTTTGTGTAAATACATGAGAGATCAAATAATCAATCGACATTTCGAGTTCTTAAGCAGCCTGTCTGGCAACATACAAGCGCGTCGCCTAGTCCACTCACTTTTGCTTGTGGCCCGGTGGCGCGAACATCTCGTAAGTCCAGTGATATTTAGGGTAAAATAAGAGTAAAACCGGGTAAGAATATGTGCCATGTGTTTTTCGGTGTATTGTGTGTTTTTAATCTAAGGATCTGCTCAGTGTCGTGAGTTAGGGATAAAGAAATTAGTGTAAGATCCTGAGATTAGCATGTGTTTTATAGAGTGAATATTGCGTGTCATTTCTCAAACTCCCGCGTAAATTCATACTAGCTATTCAGTTAACGTACTGGTTTTTCTCCTTACTGCAAACATATATTGCGGGTTTGCCAGTATCATATCACGAATCTTTCATAAACTACTTGTGGACGAACGCGACCAAATTGCCGGCGTTCGTTGCCGATAGCGTCTTGTTTAATGGCGGAAAACTCTGCCGTCTTCTGTCACTACTACGTGATTTTTATTTGTATTTTAAGCATGTGTTCTAATAGTATTTTCTCTTATTTTTTTTGTACAAATCACTTCTAGCAGTTTGTTTTCTTAAACTTGTTTAAACGCAAAATAATCATTAAAGATGTCCTTTTTAAATAGCTTCTAATAAATTACGAAGTTATTCATGTTTACTTGCTAAAGTTTGGAACTTCATTCCAATTCCATATATTTACGTAACCTCACTCAATTCGATATCAATCATCTCAATAGAATTAATTTACTTCATCGCATTCGTGTGACAAACACCCATTACCATCTGCCTATCTTAAGTGTGTGTAAATTGCTGGCGGTTTTGGCTTAGGCCGATGCGTAAGCCGCCGGTTAACTCCACGCGTAACTTCGTGCTTTCGTGTTTTCTTTCTTCGCGTATTTTTCCGCCTGTGAAATCAACGTTTAGGTTTCCCCTTCCTTTCATCATTGGGGGATACATATTATTATTTAATTCCTTTGTATTGCATATGATATCTACTAAGATTTTTCAGTAGGATTTATTTCCATAAACTTCAGGATTTTAATGTCTTTTTTCTTCTTACTGCTTTCAAAAGCGCAGTCATTTGATACTTTCACCATTTTTCGTAGATCTCGTGTTTACTCGCCCGTAGTCTCTGTAAAGAATCACGATCTTGATTCTTTGAAATTCTTAAACCTAATACTCAGAATCTAAAGCCAGAGGCATTAGTGATGAAACAATTTATTTCTTGATTAAAAGTCTGTCCACCTAAAGTCTGTCCTATCTCTCTTGAGTTGCCAAAGTGAGCATCCTAATTAGCTGGAGTCGAACCTGTAGGAGTTTCTCGGACTTCTCCGTGTGGGAAGATTTGTCATTATTGTGTTGGATTTTCAGTAGGGAATGTCTTAATGTCTCTCCTGGAACACCTAATCCAGCATCCTGGACTCCTGTGCAGGACCTCTACAACAGCGCCATACACACAACCCTCACAGTCAAATCTCCCTGGGTTCTCCCTGAATGCCATGTTAAATGTTACGTTGTTAACCTGAGTCATGCTGTAACTACACACAACTTACCTTATTATTGAGCCAGCCATTTGGCATTACCTTGGGAAAGGCCAGCAAATCTACCTGAGCCTCAAACCTTTGAGCTACTCCATTCCCCCAAGCTCGATTGTCTGCTAGACGCTTGGAAAGCAGACCTCATAACGTGATCACATTAAGTCCCTGTTTAGAACTCCTTCAAGTTTTGCCCCAAATACAACTCACTCACCACGATTACTGCATCGCGTGCCGGCCTTCGTCAACTCCAGCCTGGTCCTCCGGCACGGATTGCCACCTCAACCAGCTCTCCGAGATCAAGAGCCAAAGAAGCCAGTTCTTCTTTTTTTCCTGGTTCCGCTTCCACAATAAACTCCGCCACGGAAACTAAGCTGAGTTCCACCAACGTGTTTCATTATCACTCTCGCAATTTATCCAGTACGCTTCGAGAAAAAGATCGAGTTATTCTTGCCATCACCAAAAATCAATATCTTTTGGCGGAAAAACCCGACATATACCTCTCCTCTCATGGTCATTATGAGATTAAACGGATATATTCAAGGAAAATCATATGCATCTCAAATGAAAAAAAACAACGGAGAAATAATATTTGAGTTCAGTACGTCGTACTGATTTATAATCGGGAAACCTGAGTGCTGTTTTAACCCATCCCGTAATTAAATGATCAATCAATCGTCATAATTTTCCCAGGACTGGAAAATTATTAGTATTTCTTCACCACCCTTTTATTTTTTATTTTTTTTGATGGAAGTTATAACTGTTCTGTAATGGAAGCTCATACTGGGCTTTATGTAACTCAAATAAAGCAGCAATTTATTTGACACTTAGAAGCGTAGGAAAGCGAACGAGGCTTCCGTTAACACTGATAATTGAATCGACTTTCCAAAAACTCTCATTTTCAGTTACCTCTCTTTCTTACTATGTTCACGTGCCGACCTCAAATTACTTTCAAATTGAATCCCCAATACTCTGCAAGGCGAACTTTTTCAGAGAAGATTAAAAATGTACCTATCAAGCCTCTAAACTTTGAACTTTGGCCTGATGGGCGTAATTCAAATTTTTACTTTAGACAGGTTTGAATTCTTTGATAAGGCGGGTCACCAGTGCTCGGGTAAAGCACATTGAATTGCAAAATGAATTGAATATATGGCCACTGACTCAGAAGGAGTTAAGGATGGGATTCGGACGCAATATTTCTAGCGTCTAATAAACCATGAAACAACAAAACCACCACAAGCCAACACCTGGGGAAAATGAGAGAATAGTTTCACTCGCCGGTATGGGATTTATTGAGGAGAAGGTTGAACGCCGCAGTGCGAGGCTTGACTCTTGTTCGCGAGCCGTTCTTGGGGAGAGTCCGAGGAGGTTGCAGGACTTCAGACGATTCGTTCAGCTCAGGTATGTGAAGCGCGAGCTGGAGTGTGAAGTCGATGATGGTGTAAGTGTGGGAGGTTCCGACACTAAGTGAGTAGTGAGTTGAGTGCTGAGTATGGGATTTGTTACCGGTTGGGAAAACTCGGTAAGAATGGGACTCTCGACCCAATGGTAGTCACGACTGGAGGTTTTAGCGGCTTAGCTGCAGGGATGCAGGCCTTCCAGTTTCATAAGTTAAATAGGAGGGGAAACTTAATAATTGGAGAATCAACTCAGAGGGTGAACCAGGAGGCAAAACTTATAGAATGAACTCGGAGGAGGTAAGCTCCTTACATTAAGAGGTTAGCGTTTAGTTCCATACGTGTTTGTGAGTGCATGAATGTGTGGTCCAGCAGATCCTTTCAGGGGACATCGTGCTGGATTATTTTGAACAAAGAAAACGAGTCTATTCATACACATGTGCAAGACTGTGCTAACTGCTACATTACCAGGAGGAACAATGGCAGAAGTCCGGTGATGAGACCAGTCCGCAGCTCTAGCGCCCGAGTCACAGCCTGAATCATCCTAACACCAGAATCGGTGTTCCAGACCAACTGGTCACAAACTCTATCTTGATAACACAAGCAGTTACACAGTCGGTAAGTAATTGGCAAATGGAATTTTAATTCTACTGGTTGGCTTCCAGGTATTATGAAAGTAGCTAGCTAAATGCTGCAAGTTGGCTGTTGTAACTTGAGTCAAAAGCAAACTACACTTGCAACTCAGCATGAGACTGAAGATTTAAATTTCCCGTACAGGGAACTAATTTCTAAAGGCAAATCATGACTGAGTATGAACTATCAACTAGAAGTAAAACAATGTACACAAAAATAACATGAGAAAGGATGAGGACTCTTGTTTCTCTACAATTCAGATGAGCCAGAACTGCTTCTAGGCGCAGAAAAATTACATATAAAAAAGGAGTAGCATATAAACAGACGCGAAAGTCAAAACAAACTAAGCTGGGAACAAAGTTACAGTGATTTAAAAAAAAGGCTCAATTAAATTCGGGGAAAGATATTTAACTCACATCCAAAATGATCTCTGTAGACAGCAAAGTGTCTTAAAACGCTATGTTCAGCACCAAAAAAATATCCAAGGAGCTAATGCCAACATCCTCTAAAACTGACAGCACAATTCGGAATCATCGGAGAATAGTAACACGAAAACAATGACAAAGATGGGGCAGTGAGCTTGAGGCTGGTGCCTAGCTAACACCGGCACAAAAGAAACATAGTGAATGTTCACAAAAATGAGCTCTCAACACATAGACAAGTCAATAATTATAATAAAAACACTTAATATTAACACTTGATACTTACAAATGCCCGCTCTGGGGCCCAAGAACTAAATCGGAAGAAACACACAACGTGAATGACCAGTCTGCCTGGGTGCTGACTATCGAGAGCTTGCGAAATGGTTCTGCGCAAATGTTTCCAACGGAAGTGACTGACGGAAACGTGATCGGCAAATATTTTTGAAACACATTTTTGGTAAAATTTTGGGTTTAATCGAATTAATTTGGTCTTGTAAAATTATAAAAATAATTACATATGTATAATTTAATTTTAGGATGTTAGTTTTTTAATATTTTATGAAATTAGGCTGAAGTGCGGCTGAGGGCGATCACTACAAGCCACCGAAATGAGATTTCTTTTTCTGCCCACTATTGAATCAGTCCTGAATTACTGTCATTGGGTGAAACTACAAATTATTCTCAAATCAGCACAAATAAAGTTTGAGAGGTGCTCCGCACGAATAAAATTCAATTTATCCATGGAAGAAGAAAGTAGAGCTTCATTCGCCACCTCGTATTAAATGGACTTTCCAGACAACTGACTGTCATTCTAACTAGCGTTTCATTTTCACTAACTCCTCTAAGCCACCTAAATTTTTTTCCAATTAAAGTTGTTAGACCAGAGAGGCCTCTTTCCATCTTGGAATAATGGAGTACGGCAACGATTACAAGTATGAGGTGTGGGTAAAATTAGATTAGTCGTTAGTTTTAGCCTCCCAACCCAGCAACAATTGCGATCCAAAGAGAGGAAGGAGGAAGGCACCATTTAGTATGGAGTTAAGGAAACTCTGAATCTACGCAGAAAGGGCATAGAAACAGTAAGTTGGGAAAGAAGATTATAAAACAAGATCAAAGTTGAAGAAGAAAGCAATAGGAGCTGAAGAACAGGACAGCAGTGAACCGAAAAAAAATTGTCCTTAATAACATAGCAAAAACATTTCATTTCTTCAAAAAGAAGGCCTACCTAACTCTCAGCTCGGGCCCTCACATTGTCCCTATGAGGCGTGGGGTAAAGAAACGCAATAGTTAAACTAAGAACTACTGTACTGTACGTCCGTCTGGAATGACGGTGATAACAAGAAGAAGGAGCACGGTCGCTCTCCACATGAGGTTTACACATGAACATAGAAAACGGGACGGAAGTAGTTTAATGGGTAACTGCGACAACCTATTTATATGTTGTAATATAGCTAGTAATATAAGTTCTAGTTAGAGAGACCTAAAGATGGCAACGCTCGTGACGGCAAGATCCTCAGCCAGTTTCCGATTGGTGCTAGCCAGCTAAACAGTTTATGCTGACTGCAAGTGTGTATATAGATTATCCCGGACGGCTAAGTACTACCTCTAAGTTATTCTCTAACTACCTACTACTAAGTCTATTCTACTCTTTTCTATATATTTCACGCTATCTCCGCTCTACTCTCGCTGGCCACATGTCTGGTATTTGAGTATCTAAGTTGTAGGGTATCTAAGAGGCGAGTGAATTATTTACGAGTGATGTGTCATTGCATTGTCTATTTATGTCAGCACTATTACTGTGTTGTGTCTATGTGAAACCTATACTGTGCTCTAGTGTAGGATTACTAAATTTATAACATATGTATAAATATATATACTGAAACTGGATCGCAACACACCCCCCTCCAACTGAAGTATTCCATCCCACTACGCATCAATTTACATAGTATTCAATTACAGCTAACATTTCAACGTTCAGATCTTTCATTGAACCTTGAACAGCAGAAAAACAACATAAAAATCATCAGTGTATATCAACAGATTACACTGAGCATGACACAAAAAATATAACGCCCCAATAATGCATAGTCCGCATTAGCGTTAGGAGTATTGTACTCAAGCAAATTCTACCTTTTCTTGCAATTGATGCACACAAAGCTAAACTAGAAACATGTCAGACACAGTAACTTAGAATTAAACACACTCTTTGAACTTAAGCAATGACTGTCTAGTAACAGGCTTTGTGAACATGTCAGCCATGTTTTCCTCTGAAAGAACAAAGCTCAAAGCTGCTTTTTTGTCTTGAATAATTGCTCGAATGAAATGAAATTTCATGTCTATATGTTTCGAGCGTTGATGATGAACAGGGTTTTTATCTAAGTCAATAGCACCTCTATTATCAACAAAAATATCAACAGGTTCATCATATCCGTCCATATCACATAGTAGCTGTTTGAGAAAAATTCATTCCTGCACAGCATAAGTCAAAGCAATGTACTCTGCTTCGCAACTTGAAAGAGCAACAATATTTTGTTTCTTAGACTTCCAAGAAATCAGTGAACTGTTTCTAGATGATTTAAACACATATCCTGATATGCTCTTGCGGTCAGAGGATCCACCCCAGTCAGAGTCAGAGAAACCAGTAATTTGCTCGGGGTTCTCAGATTTCACAAATTTCAAACCAAATGATATAGTACTATGATAGACCTAGTAATCCTATAGCACTAGAGCACAGTATAGGTTAAACAACACCGGCACAGTATCTGGGTTCTACATAGACACAACACAGTAATAGTGCTGACATAAATAGACAAATGCAATGACACATCACATAAGGTAAATAATCCACTCACCTCTCAGATACCCTAAAACTTAGATATTCAACTACCAGACATGTGGCCAGCGAGAGTAGAGCGGAGATAGGTGGGAATATATAGAAAAGAGTAGAATAGAAATAGTAGTAGGTAGTTAGAGAATAACTTAGAGGTAGTACTTAGCCGTCCGGGATAATCTTTAAATACACTTGCAGTCAGCATGAACTGTTTAGCTGGCTACGACCAATCGAAAACTGGCTGCGAATGTTGCTCTCACGAGCGTTGCCAACTTTAGGTCTCTCTAACTAGAACTTACACTACTCGCTATATAACAAGTACCTTTAAGGTACATCAACACAAATTTACACAAATTCAGGTGAGCATTTGCTGGACAAATTAAATGTTGCGACAGTAAAGTAACAACATCGCAAATATCAGGCCTAGTAAAGTCATCAAGTAGGTCAGGCTACCAACAATCTCACGGAACAGTTTTGGATTGCACAAATTCTTAGAATCAGGGCTTACATCAAGCTTGTTTTAAACAATTTAAACAATTTAAACAATTTATTTACCACAGGTGATACAGAGATAAAATGTTTCTTAAGTCTAGTACAATGGTCAAATTTGAGTATAGCTACCTGTGGGCCCGAATAAGTTCAGTGACTTCTAGGGCATCCTACCATCAAGGTTAGTCTTAGGAGTACAATAATGTTTAACCTAATTCACTTAAACCAGAGACGCATTAGACTGATCAATGAGATAATTAACTCGAAATTAGATACTTCATTTCACAATATAGTTCATATGGACTAGATTTAACAGTATATTCGACAAACGATTCATGAACAGACTGAAGATCGGCGAAATTAACCAAGGCAAATTACATTATTAGGACCGGTTATGTAGGGGACAAGGTTTGACTCTGTGATCTTACACGACTAGTAATCTGATCGGAAGTGAGACTCAAGACTTTTTTTGAATACCTTATAAGAATTACTTTCACGGACCTCCGCAGGTATTGAGTTCCAAGTTTTAGTTCCAACGAAGAGGATACTGTGTTGTGACCGAGCCTTTGAGTAATAAGGAAGCATGAATTTACTTCTATTTCGGGTTAAATGGTCGTGATGACCAGTTTGCGCAGCTAATAGTTGTTTTAGGCTATTGTCGCCATCATTTGTTAATGTTTTGTAAATGAAATTGCAAATGGAGATTTTGTAGAGATCCGAGAGCTTAAGTATTCGTAAATTTTTGAAGGAGTCATTTGTGTGAGCATTATATTCTAGATTCTTTACCGCTCTTTTTTGTAGGTTAAAAATTTTGTTGGTTTTATTTTTATCAGTTCCGTGCCATGCTTCTATTCCGTATTGCAAGTATGGTGAAATGAGCGTTCGGTAGAGCATTTGTAAGGCTGTTTCAGGCAAGAAATTTTTAACTTTATTTAGGATTCCGATAGATTTTGATATTTTAGAACTAATATGAGCGATGTGCTCTTTAAAGGTTAGATGTTTGTCTATTATGATGCCGAGGAATTTACTTGAGCTGGTTTCTTCGATTTCACCTTCGTCAATTTGAATGCGTGGGAGAGATATATTTTTCTTGTATGAGAATGTAATATATTTTGTTTTATCGATATTAAGGCTTACTTTATTAGCTTTAAGCCACAATGAAACCTTATGAAGTTCATTATTTATACGCTCCGCCATCCTAGCGGGATTTGGGTCTGGAAGGACCGCAGACAGGGTACTGTCATCGGCAAAAAGTATGAATTTGAAGAATGATGCAGATTTAATGATATCATTGATAAAAATTAGAAATAGGAGATGCCCAAGGACAGATCCTTGTGGAACCCCATGGCTAATTGTCTGTGGGTCTGATTTTGCGTCGTCAATGACAACGTATTGTTTCCGATTTGCTAAGTATGATCTAAACCAATCATGGGCAGCCCCTCGAATGCCATAATAATGTAGTTTCGAGAGTAATACGTTATGGTCCACACAATCGAATGCTTTTCGAAAGTCAAGAAATACGGAGAAAACAAGCTTTCCTTCATCTATATTAGAATAAAGGTATTGCAAATGATTTAATACAGCTTGTGTCGTAGATTTCTTAGAACGAAAACCGTGTTGTTTGTCGTAGAGGAAAGATTTTTGTTCAAAATACGAATACACTTCATTATACACAATTTTCTCGAATATTTTGCTAATAATTGGTAGTACAGAGATAGGTCTATAATTGTTAATGCAGTTTTTATCACTATTTTTAAAAATAGGGGTGACTCTCGCAATTTTGAAAGAGTTGGGTAAGATACCTTGAGAAAGGGATTGGTTGACAATATAAGATATGCACGGTGCTATTATATCAGCTATAGCCTTAAGAACTTTAGCCGAAAATTTTTTCAATCCACTTGATTTATTTTTCGAGTTGTTTATGCACGTAATTACATCGGAGGGATTAGTTGGCGTGAAAAAGAAAGAGTTAGGTTCACGGACATGGTCCATGTATTGCAAGTGGTCTCTGGGTTCACTGAAGACACTATCGGCTATATTTTTTCCTATGTTTACAAAAAAGTTGTTAAACACAGTTGCAATATCTTTTTTCTTGTGGTATTTTACATTTTCGTGAACGACGGACTCAATTGTTTTCGTAGTATTATTATTCGGTTTATAGCATGAATTAAGCAGGCGCCAAGTTTTTTTAATATCAGTTTTGTATTCAGTAAATTTGCGCGTGAAGTAGTCTCGTTTTGAGGTTCGTATTTGATTTGTCGCATGATTCCTGAATCTGTTGTATGTTACTTTAGATATTCGCCCTTCGTATAGTAAGGCTAGGTACGCTTGACGTTTCTTTATATTGATCACGATATCTTCAGTAATCCAGGGCTTTTGTCTATTTTTCGGCGTAATTGTGCGGGTGATTATTGGACAACACTGGTTATATGCGGTCGTTATAATTTCAGTTAAATTTAGTATTGCTTCATCAATGTTAATCGCATTATTGTCCCGTTCATAGACGTCTAATGATGGCATTAATTCTTCTAGAACAGTTCGCATTGTTCCCAAGTTGTATTCGTTTACACAACGAAGTGAATAAGTATCAGCCTGTGGGCTGGTACAAGGATTATAGACATTTTTCTTGATGAGAAACACCGGGAAATGGTCAGATAAGTCAGAAATTATTATTCTGGTAAGAAAATCAGTCGGATCTAACATAAAAATATTATCGAGTAACGTAGCCGATTCAGAAGCAACACGTGTAGGTTTCGTGATGATTGGAAGGAAGGAGCTAGACTGAAAAACATTTATGAAGTTTGAGATTTGCTCACAGCTATCATGTTGTAGAAGATCGTAGTTGAAATCCCCGCAGATTATTATGTCATTATGTAGAGACTTGTTGAACTGAGATATAATGCTTTGAAGCTCGTTCAGGAAAGAGACGTTACAAGCTGTTGGGGGCCTATATACTGTCCCAAGCACAATCCGTTTATCATTTTTCGTTAGTTCTATAAATAAGGTCTCAATATGTTCATGATTCATAGTTGCACTTAAAATGACTTTCGAAGATATATGTTTAGATATGTACGTACTGATGCCACCACCACGTTTGTTACTACGGAGTAAATGATGGCTATTATAGTTTTGAATTTGAATCAGGTCTTTAGATGAGTCGTCTAGCCAACTTTCGGTGAAACTGAGAACATCAAAATTGCTGTTCAGCTCAGTGATAGTACAAGATATTTCATCTATTTTCGGATAAATGGATCTACAGTTCCAACCTAATAGAGAAAAATCGTTACAGGTCTTCCTCATCGATTCATTGAGTTTTTTAATATTTAGGTATTTACAGTTTCCAGTTTCATTTAGGTTTGGGTGCAGTCTATTCAAATGTTTGAGATCTGGATCAATATTGTCGAATATGTCAACATGGTCAGTCATTAGCATTAAGAGACAGAAGTAAAATGTAACGTAAAAATAAAAAATGATAAAAACTACAGGATCAAGGTAAAAATAAGGACATTTCTACTTAGAATTAAATTAAAAAAAAAGAGAAACTAAAAACACACAGATTATTAGTCTAAATTGTTTAAAACCTAGAATGATTTCATAAGGAGAGCGCAAATTCAGTCCATGAGCAGGAACATTATGGATCATAAATGGCAAATAATGTAGTTACAAGGCTGTCGTACCAGTGGTTTCCGCATATAACACTTATACGATGTAGCAAGGACGAAATGGATTTAAAAACGAAGTGACTGTGAAGTTATTTATGGAACTTAAAAAATCTTGACTATCTAAATAATATTGTTTCCAGATTCAGAAACACATACACGAGTTAAGTCTGAGCAGCAAGTTCGGTATGAGCATTCGATAAAAAGGAGAAAGAAAGAAATTGAAAAACAATTTAGTAAGCAGCAAAACAAGGCTGTAAGGTCGACGTGGATGCCTTGAAGAGGTAAAGGTAATTCAATCAAAAATCAAGAAGAAAACATGTGGACAGATATCAAAATAATATTAAACTCAATACGTCAGTCTAAAAAAATACTAATCACGAATAATTTCCTCTGAGGACTTGCCGACATGTTGCAGCAAGTACTTGTCTAGTTCTTCAGGTGTATTGATGGTTAGAGGTCTCTGAGTTACTTGCCCAGGTATCTTTGGAGAGAAGACGTTGATATTGCCATCCAAACTTCTTGCGGGTCCTATTTGTTCCGGAAATTTTCGTTTGGCCAATCTCAGAGTGTACATTATACTTGCTCGCGAAGGTACTAAGTATTTATTCACGTAGAGTTGTTCCGGTTTTGTAACACGGCAGGCTGTCAGAACTTCTTGCTTCTTTTCGTATTTTCGTAGCTCAAAAGAAATGTTTCTTCTATCGACGTTTCCGGGTGGAGTTTTTTTTTCCAATCTACTCGCTGTGGTGATGTCAGAGTTACTCAGGTTGATTTTGAGTTGGTCCTTCAGGATCTGGCACACAGTTTCTATGCAATTTTCTTCAGGACGTGATTGCGGCAGTTCCCCTGATATAACCAAAGTGCAATTTTTGTTCTCCAATTCTTCACGCTCTTCTTTCCGTTCGAGTCGCTCTAGACGAGAGACTATGTTATTTACCTTCTTATCTCGTTCTTCAATCCTTGCATTTTGATTTGATTCTTTCTTCGTTAGTGTTTCAATCATCGTTTTCAAGTCACTAATTTCGCTTTGAAATTTCTTCATTACTGATTTGAAGAGATCAATTAGGATGGAAACTACTTGCTTAGTCTGTTTTGGCAGGCCTTGTACGTCTGGATAGTCAAGCTCCAGCATACCCTCGCTGTTGTTGTCCTTGGTTGGGCTTGTCGCCATCTTGTGAGAGGGGAGACACTCTCAAAAAGAAGCATGGGTTGAGTGCTTGTTCTGATGGAATATCACACTTTTTGTTCGATTTTTTCAATTTGGTTAGATAAAATTTATTCTTGGATTCTCATGGTCTGAGTGGGCACTTTTTTTTGGTTAGAAATGCATGATCATTAACCAGTTGGGCACTTTGTTTCGGAGCAAAGACACAGACGTCCTCACTGCCTCACTGCACTGCACTCACTCAACTGTTGTTGGCACTGGGATCACATGGAACAGACTTAGGCTTACAATCAGACATCCTAAATTTTGACAAAATTTTCTCAACATACTTTAACTGCTTCATCTGAATTGATTCTTGCTTCACAACAAATTCAATGCCCAAAAAACATGAAATTTGTCCAAGATCTTTCATTTTGAACTTATTTGATAATAAACACTTGACTTCTCTCAATACAATAGCGCTAGAAGAGGCCAAAATTAAATCATCAACCCATACAATAATGATCAATTTTCCAGAATCGCTTTCTCTTACATATTCACAAGTACCTATCACTAAGCGATTGAACAAAATTTTGTTCTACAAGAAATTGATGCAAGAGGTTGTTCCAGTTGCGGCCACTTTGCTTTAAGCGATACGAAGATTTTTTTGAGTTTGCAGACTAACTTCTCTCCATTTTTGCCAAGTTCAACGAATCCCTCAGGCTGTTCAACAAAAACATCACAATCTATTTTTGCATGAAGGAGATCATCCCAGTTGGAAAACTTTTTTCGTCCGATTTGTTTGAAAATTGGCCAGCATATGTCTCTTGTGAAAGTAAACCTTTTTTACTAGTGTCATTTTTTCGATTTAGGCCTTATTTTTTTGACGATAAATGTGTTTTTTGGTATATTTTTTTTGATATTTCAAAATGGGACTCCTTCAGTTTTTTGCTAGAACAAAAAAAAGACAGTTTTAGAATCCTTGGGACATTTCTAACAAACTCAAATTTTTTTTTAAATTCAAATTTGTTCTATTTTTTTCAAATATTTTTGATATTTCAAAAATCAGAAACAATTTTTTGGGTTCAGAGCTATATATTTTTTCAAAGAATTCGAATTTGAAAAAAAAAATTGAGTTTGTTAGAAATGTTCCAAGGATTCTAAAACTGTCTTTGGATTTGTTCTAGCATCAAAACTTGAGGACGAGTCCCATTTTGAATGTTGAAAATTATTTTTTTTTTGGGTATAAGCCATAACAAAATTTTTGGTGAAGTGTAATATAATGAACAATTGATGTAATTGAATGCAGTTTTAATTTTTATCTCGATAATTTCCACACATAACTTCATATTCACACTGTGAATTGTGATTTCCAAAAAAAAAAATTTCTTTTTTCCGAAAATATGAAATTTTTTATTTTCAGTCTGATTCTTATGAAATTTGACTATGATATGTAACCTTTGAAAAGAAACACAATTGATTCCATTCATTTTTTTATTCAGGCCTTAGATTTTGCAAAAATTTGACATATTGTTTTTAGGTGTTGATATTTCACTGATATTGATATGTCAAAATAGGACTCCTTCTTCAGTTTTGTTGCTAGAACAAAAACAAAGACAGTTTTAGAATCTTTGGAATATTTCTAACAAACTCAAATGAGCTTTTTTTCCATTTCCCATTTGTTCCCTTTTTATATGTGGTCAAAATCGGGAAAAAATGAAAGATTTTGGTCCCCTCACCCCCCCCCCCCCCCGCCCTTCCCCCCGGAGTGGGGGAATGATTGTCCGTAGCGCCATAAAATTTTAGGACCGAATAGTCCACCAACTAAGGGTTTTTTCCCAACAAACACATGAGAAATGACCCCCGGACCGACAGGGGCCTGGGATGATCTCCTGAAGATAAGCTCTGCACACATCTATCTGGTGCACAATGTATGACTCTTGCACAGCAATATCCATCAGCATTCTAACAGAAGCTAGACGTGCTGTTGGAGAAAAAGTTTCTTTGAAGTCTACATCAGAAGCACTTTCTGAGTCTGTTAATACCCTAAAACAATAAGAGCTTTTTACATCTTTGCTACCAGTTGCCATTGCAAAAATTAGTATCATGAGATGCATTTTTACAAATAGAACACCACCGATTTTTTTGCACTTTTGTAGTATTTACACTCAAATTTTTTGTGACCTGACGGACCAAATAAGTAACAAGTAATTTTAATGTCTTTCACTTTCATGATTCTTTCTTCACTTTCACTGTGGCCTTGTCAGGTTTTCTTTGTTTCCTCTTCACTCATGAGCGACGGTTTGAATTTTTGGAAATTTATTTCTGTACTGTCACTTTGTGTGATGACGGTAGAAAACGCGTTGTAGGCAGCTGGCAATCCTCTGATAATCATGACGATTATCAGTCCATCGCTGATATTTTCGCCGGCTTTCTTCAGGTAGGATGCAATTGTCTCTGCCCGCAGCAAGTAGTCGGTTACCGCCTCGCCATTTTTCATCTTCAGCGCGTCCAACTCGCAATACAGAGAAATAATTCTCAGTTTACTGCTACCGAGGTAATGATCACGCAGAATCTTCATGGATTTTCTTTCATCTCCATAGACGTCTCTTATAATCAGCGAGAGACTTTTATCATCGAGCCGTTGTACAAGCTCGGAGAAAACTTTCTTGTTCTTCTCAACATCCAGACTTGGTTCTTCGCCCTCGAGGACGGCACCCAACGATTTCAAGTCTAGGTAGGCCCGAAATTTCACTTCCCACAACTCATACCTTTCATCATTGCCATCAAAAGTTAGGTTACTAGGCCCATAACCTGTTAGAGCAGAGAGGCCTCTTTCCATCTTGGAATAATGGAGTACGGCAACGATTACAAGTATGAGGTGTGGGGTAAAGAAACACAATAGTTAAACTAAGAACTACTGTATTGTACGTCCGTCTGGCATGACGGTGAGAACAAGAAGAAGGAGCACCGTCGCTCTCCACATGAGGTTTACACATGAACATAGAAAACGGGACGGACGTAGTTTAATGGGTGACTGCGATAACCTATATATATATATATATAAAAATATGTACTGAAGTTGGATCTCAACAAAAGTCTATTAAAGTCTATACAATTCTTCATGTCTTACCATTTCAGTAGCTTTATAATTCATCCGTGAGTGAAAAAGAAACCTGGAGAGCGATGCTCTCTTACCGTCTACACCTAGACTGGTGTGCTGTATAATGAGCAACCCAATACGAGCAACCGACCAGAAAAATACAGACTTGAATGTTTCGGACTATTATTTAAGCGACAAACCATTTTCCAGTATTACACGTTATCACTTCAAAAAAATTAAAATTGAAGCTCAAAACTTTTTTCGATCAAGTTCCATTGGTATTTAATAACTCAATAAGCATGTTTTCGCGAAATTTTTATTTGATTGGCCACACCATTTTTTCTTCTATTACTCATGAAGCCTCGATAATCTCTCTTCTATTCTCTCCGTCAACCTTTGCTCATTCCTTAAAATCATTCAAGACGGTATCTTTTCAATTCAGTAGAGTATTGCATTAATTTTCTCTAACTGGTAGAGAAAAAAAGAAAAAGAAAAAAAAGAAAAACCGTTTATTTCCAACGATGTTGCTTCATGGGATACATGCCAACATATTGGCTTTTAAAAATTTCTTAATATAAGATATCCTAAGACAAACGTTCCGTACGAGGAGTACTTATAGACAAACTATACGAAGTGTATAAATATATAAGCCATACGAGGCGTACTAATAGACAAACCATACGTGACGTGCTAATAGTCTAACTCTATCAAGGGATGGTTGAATAAAAAATGAAAAATGTCATCCCTTGGATATTTTATATTCCAAGAGATGGCCGTCAACTTATGAATAATTCTAATACTACTCAAGAATTCGTCGGAACTCATAAGTTATTAGTGAAATCGAAGTGAGAAAAAGACAAAAAACGCTATACCGTAGCAGATTGAAATACCATCGTAAATGACAATCAAGTGTTGAGAAAAGGTTAGTTGCAAGGTAATTTTTTAAGAACATCGTGCAACACAGCGCGCACATCTAGAAACGCGTAAACAAACTTACACGCAAAAATGAAACGCTTGGCTTGTTCAGCATACGGACATAGGGATGATTTTTTCACGAGCGCTTTATTTCATTTGTCTGTTTATACTCTTAATTTCTTCTATTCACAGATATGCCCTTCGGGGTCGTGATAGATCTATTTATGAATCATTAAGCAAGCGCAATCAATTTATTTATTTCTGGAATTTACTTCAGTGTTAACTGATCGCAGAGCTTTAGGTGAAATGTAATGTGTCTTGAGGTTCTGCTTTTACGTAAAAAAATAAAAATAGAAACATACATATGTATATGTATATATATATATATATATATATATATATATATATATATATATATATATATATATATATATATATGAGCGAACGTGTACATGTGCACAAAGATACATAGACATTCATATTTGCGTGCGCACACATACACATGCATACACCTACACACACATATTCATATATATACGTATTGAAAATGAATATACGGAAAATACTAATAAACATAAAAAACAATATTGCTCTTTCAACATCTAAAATGACAGTTAACCTCTGTGTAATCATAAGAAATAACCTGAGGAAAAATAAAGAATAGGATAAAAGACTTACAAAAAACGTATAAATAAAATGGTTTTTAATTTCGGACAATATATTTGAAGAAAACTCAAGTTACTGTCGAGGAACAACAACAAAAAAAAAACATATTTCATATCCTCTCGGTATTCTCTGCAACATCATGCGGACATGGGTACATGGGAAAAAATGGAGATACAGTGTAAGCCGGATATCACTCATGATTAGCAGATATCTACAAAATTTTGGAGGAAATGCGTAGACAAACAAACATATTTTCAACATCAAAATTCATGCCTTGTTCAAGATACGGACAGAAATAAATTTTACTACGATTCATATGCTCAAGTTGCACTTTATTTCACTAATTTTATTTTTAATTTTTCCAATTCACAAAAACGCCCCTGGGGAATTGATAGATCTATTTTTTAATTGTTTCACTAGAGCAATAAAATTAATTAACCGGATGGTTTTCGAGTAAAGAAATTAAATAGAAACATATGTATCTATTTATGTAGATATAGATATACCTAAATGCGTACACACGCATATTAATATATACATACATATATATACTTATTAAAAATGAATATAAGAAAAAAATCTGAATATAAAATAGAAAGATATAAAACAACCTACCATCTACTACATCGAAAATGATAGTCGAGCTCACTGTAATCGTAAGAAATTATACGGAAAAAATAACTAAAAGGAAAGAAGACTTCGAAAAACGTAAAAATGAACTGATTTTTAATTTCCTCATAGAAATTTTCAAGAAAACTCAGGTTACAGTCAAGGAATAACACAACAGCAAAGAAAACACCTCGGGATTCACATCTTATCGGTATTCTCTTTAGCATTATACGGACATGAGTGCATGGGATAAAATGGAATAACATTATGACTGGATATCACATCTGAGTGGCGAATATTTACAAAATTTAGCACGAATAGGTAAATTAAACAATGGTCCACAATGACAATTTTAATTATTGAAATTTTTAGTTTTTTTTATTTGAAAGTTCAGTGCTAGTGTGCGCTGAAACGCACTGGAAAGTAAAAAAATAAATAAAATGCTCAATTACGCCCTCCCCCCAGCTCAGCTGAAATCGATTGGAACATCTTCGAGAATTATTTTGAAATAGTGAGACAGTGTTAGCCAAAACTTAATTTATTAAAAACATAGCACAACCCTCACATCACAACCCTCATCGCTGTGCTCTCCGTGGCACAGCGGTTAAGGGATCGGACTTGTATGCTGGAAGTCGCGGGTTCGTTCCCAGCGCTGGCGCGAAGATTTTCCCCGTTGGGTATAAGGGAAAGCTCAAGCACAATACCCCACTCAACCCAGGTGTCGGAAATGGGTACCGGCTTTACGGGGGAACCGTCATGGTGTCCTATATATAGGCTTAGTTATAAGACATTTGAAAAACCAATGCTAAGATCATATGTATCAGGCTTGATTGGAAATAAAGCATCCCAAAGATGCCGATGTTAACCTAACCTAACCTTTAACCTATAAACCTGTATATTGGTGTACCCACAAAATGTATTTCAGAGTTTGTTTGGCATACGGATGTTAAATTTAAAAATAGAAAAGGAATAAATAAAAAATAAAGATGAGGAAATACTCCTAATTATGGAAATAACGACCTTCATTCCGCTGCATTAAACTGAATGCTGTGGTGCTCATTATAGTCTACAGAACTAAGTAAGATCAATATCAGAATGGCTTAGCAAACGTAAAATGAAATTTTTTTTAACTTTCTAACAGAAATTTCAGGAAAATTAAAATTACAGGTAAATGGGAAATTCACACCGAAATGCTGCAGGCCCTATGACAGAGATGCGAAATGACGTGACACATTTACTCTAAATTCTTTTACAGTTTTAGAGTTTTTGATATGCTGGGAAAGCTTGTTCCACAAAAATGCTCCAGAAACTGAGAGAGCTTTTTGTCCCACGTTAGATGAACGGTAACTGACCAAGACATCATTCCTCCGATTTTATTTTTTGTTTGGGATATTAGATGGAATCTTTTTTTACATCATCTGCATTACTCTGAGGGAGGTACAGAGAGGAGAACACTCGTCGAGCGTTTTGGTTCATGAATCTGTTCGGTATTGGGATCCAGTCGAGTTTTCTTAAAAGAGGGGTGGCATGATCGTATTTATTGAAATTTCCTTTGCATACCCCTTTGGCTGCAAAGTTTATACTTTTTTGCAACTCTTCTTGACGATATTGAGGTAAATCTCCCCACACTAGACTGCAGTGGTCTAGACGCGATAAAACTAAAGACTGAATCACTAATAACCATGATTTTTCATCAAGTGTGTTCTTAATGCGATGAAAGAATATAAAGGTTCCGTTAATTTTGTTGCACATTGTTTCTACGTGTGAATTGAAAGTCATATTTTCGTCAAACCAAACACCAAGATTTTTTACCTTATCTACTGGTTCAATTTTATCTTCTCCAAATGTTAGCGTAAATGGGGGTAAATTTTTAGTCGAATTCTGTGATCCAAAAATAATGCTGTATAAAGTCAGGGTATGAAGTCAGATTCATCCCATCTTTGCCGTTAGCATTGCCGAGCGAAAAGAATATATTTAATGTTAAGACTGGATCTTAAATGACACGGGTCGTAAAGTTTGTACCAGCTTTCGTGCTATGGTCTTGGGAAAGATATAAGAGAGACGTTCTCATTACGAAACACTGCCATAGTAAATTTAATAATTGGATGTGCTTGGGCTGCGGCGGTCACACCGTCATAAAGACGACGCAGGACTCGTAGAGCGCGACCACGTAGATTGGTCAAGGGCACTATAAGTTATTGGAAATATATAAAAACGACGGCCAGCTTCGGTCGCGGGACGACGGGCAGAGCGGGAGGGCAATAAGGGCTGAATACGTCATGGTCGGAGAAAGCGGGGCCCCCACGAGAGCTCACCCCTGCATCCCTTCTCCCCACAAAACCTACCCCCCTTTTGGGAAGGAGGCGCGAGACCAGGGGAGAGCGGGCTCAGAGAAAGGACATTCGGTCGCCGGTCGTGAGTGTGAGCAGTCAAGGGCTCGAGTCGGGAGGGACCAGAGACGGGTAGAGTAAAGTAAATAACACGTCGAGCGGAGTTCGGGCAGTAGAGGCTCCCGAAATTGCAGTTCATAACTTAAGAGCGGCGTTTCCCTTAGTGTATTTCAATACTGTGATTGTGGCAAAGCGTATGCGCGACGTTCACCTTTGGATCGTGTCCCTTGGATTGTTGTCGGCGTTTGTGATACGTCACCTTTGGATCGTTTTCCGTGGATTGTTGTCGACGTATGCAGACGTTCATAGGAAGAGTCGAGTTGTGTTCAAATACCTGTTAAACTGTCCGTGATAAGTGTCGAGACTTGCTCCCGTTTAGCGTGTTGTGGGAACAAGCTGATTGTAAAGTCTGGGTAGAGTACTCGCGGATCAGGTTAATTACCGCTAGATCTTGGCGTCAATCTCAACTCGTGAATGTGTTCAACCGGCTAGCATTGACCTAATAAATGATTAAATCGTCAGTCGTCGTCCCTTGCCTCTCATCTCTCTCGTAAACTAGCGCCAGAAACACGCGCCTACTGCCGCCATTGCTACCAAGAAATACGCACGTTCCTTTCATATCTAATTTTAGTCGAGGCTATCTAAGCCTCGTGGTGGCAGCTAGCTATCGTCATTAATTCTCCTTAAATGATTCATGATTTATTCAAAACCATCGGAGAACTCAAATAACAGAAATCATATCGAGAGCGGGCAGAAAATAACCCGAATTACATAGTATTGACAGTTTTATCTTCAATAAAACTCATCAGATACTTCATGATTGACGCGGATTAAATGAACTTTAAGGCCATAAGGCAAGAAAGAGCGGAAGAAAAAACCCGACTCATACACTGGTGGCAGCGGTGGGATGAGGAACGTCGAGCACGTCACAAAAGTGCGTCACGAAGAAAGCGATTCGGACAGCAGCGACGACGAAATCTATGTAACAAGACCCGAAGCTCCCTCACCCCTACCCACCCCGGCAGCGAGGCGTCCTTACGCCCTCCGATCTGCAGGTCCAGTAGAGGAGTAGAGGAGAAGACGACATAAGCAAAAGCCTATGTAACAAGTGGAGAGTAAATACGCTTGCTAATCTAATCTCCTTTACAGAATAAACTAGCAAGTAAATAGTAGATAGGCCTACAAATTTAATGTTCCTTTTCAGATTTACCTAGCAAATAAGTAGTAGATAAGCACTAATCTAATTCCTTTACAGAATAGCTTAGCCACAACTAGGTTGGCAGGAAAATTTCTGAGTAGTCGACTGCTAGGCAAATAACTTTTAGGAATGCTAGCAGCCAGCACGAGCGACTGTGCGCAGAGCTTTAGAGCCGGCACAGGACGAGTCATAAAATCGAGAGGCATAAAGGATCTCAAGCCGAGCCCGGAAAAGATGAGCTCAACCGCCTGAAGCGAGTGCGACGCGCAGAAAAGAGGCTAGTAGAGACTCGGCATACATATTATAGTGGCGTACTTGACGAAGTTTCATTTTTTTTGGTAGTATTGATAAGTACAGTCTTACTAATAAAAATTGCCTTTCAGGTGTAGATTTGAAAATTCCGCAACTTGGATGGGAAGTAGAGTTATCCTTACTGTGCATTGTGCTGTTTGGGGTGAAAAAAAAAAATTCCTGGTAAAGGAATTTTCATGTATCGTCGGAGGGGAGGAAAAATTTAAAAATTTTATTGCTTCAAAGGATGTTTAAGACAAAGACCAATAGGCACAATGCAGTCGCTCAGAAGAGAGACGGCGAGTTGAAATTATCTGGGGATGAGTCTTGCTCCATTTCGAAGAAGGAAACCTGAGCCGGAACTGATTAGAGACCGATAATAACGGCTCGAATAGCAGAAACCCTGAGAGTTGAGCAGAACTTCTTCCGAGACATCTAATAATTAAGTCCCAGTACGGACATAGTATAAAGTTTAGCAAATACGGCTCTTTAATAATAACGTAGCTTAGTGTGGAAAGGCAGGCTGGACGAGCACTTACGAGGCAGAGACTCGAGGCGTAAGCCCACGAGACAAGGCAGCCACAGAGGGACCATAAAACTTGAGATGCGTTCCACGCTGGAACTCATGTAATATGAGCGGCGACACGCCGGAGATTAGAGAAGGCAGTCTGAGCAGAGAGAAGCGCACAGCGATTCGTGTGCGATGCTAATTACGAGATAGATGGGAGAACAAAATAAATAGAGATGAGCAAAAAGAATATAGATAACAGAGATGGACGGCTCCTGTGCTGAGAAATCAGAGCGTGAACAGCACCGAACCGACGCTAGAGCTGAAATATATAATGATAAATGTACTAAGGTTATTTTGAAGATTTTCAGGAAGGCGACAGCGAGCGAGGTGCGGGCGTGTGCGCGGTGCTAAACCAGCACCACAGCGGCCTCCAACGGAGACGGACCGGAACTGCGGTCGACGTAAGAGAGACGGAGAGGCATTCGGCAATGGTAAGATCGGGAATACCCCTGCGCGTAGGAAACACGTGCGTGAACTGTGGAGGGTGTTATGAATATCTGGTCTGCTGACGAGCGGATAAGGGCGATTACGGGATGCATGACCGAGGGATTTTGTAAGCATGTCCAGAGATATGTGCGCAATGCTTGAGGCATCGCAGCGGTTACCGATACCATGAGATTTGAAGATTAAAAAGATAAGTCGTGTGCGACTGGTACATAAAATATATAGGCAAACGAGGGACGCCTCCGTATTGCACCCATACGAAATTGATGCTTGCTTCTCACGAGAGATTAGCAAATGCCATTCAGTAACAAAAAAAAAAAAACAGTCAGCTGACACGGAAAGAATAGGAAGTAGGAACAATTCTCATCATTTAATCATAAGGACCTGCACCACGAGTGAAAGACAAATGAACAGGAGGTGTGTGTGTTGTCAGAGTATGTGCGGTAACGTGTGCAGGAGTATGTGCTGTATAGTGTGCAGGAGTGTGGGGACCTAGTCATTCAAGTCTGCTAGGACTTGTTAGGTTCATGAATCCCAAAATCATATATCATTCATCATGTGACATACGCGCTTATTATGAGGCGAAGAAAGGAAAATTTTTGAAAATAGGCTCTATATTGATATCTAACCCATGTAACAAAATTAATGCCCGACCGTGTGCCGTAGGAAACGGCGACGTACATGCATCGAGGGCGGAGACGGAGGCCGAGCGAGGTGGTGCGCCAGCTCGGGACATACGTCGCAGCGCGCAACTACGAGACGTCATTGTGGCTTCCAGACGGGAGTCTGGAGACCGTCTCGGCCGATACGGACTGGGCGCGAGCGGCGGCGACCCTGGCGGGGCACCCGCTCATCGTCCACTTCGTCCCGAGGCCGGGAGTACACCTAGCGGGGACGACCCTCAACGAAGTCATCAGACATCTGGTCGTGCCCCGCGATGATGGAGAAATTGAAGCAAGGACGTCAAGCACGCGGATCTCATCCGCATGGGTGTTCCCCTACTACCTTTGGACAGAACAACTGCGACATCAGGAATTCCGACTGATGATCAGTCGCTAACAACGGTTATAGCGCGGAACACTGTAATGCAAGATTCATGGTTGTAGTAGCTGCGAGTCGCTGGGCGTCACCCACGGCTGTAGTAGTGTCTCCGCGAGCTAGGCGAAATACTGAAATACGTGTCTCATGTTAAAGTAGGGTCATTGCAATTTATTGATGTCTTCGTGAAATATTAGGGGCACTCGCGAGTCATATCTTCATTGTCTGTCGTCGTGTTGTTCGGTGTCGTTTCGGGGTGCTTTGTATCAGTGTTCGCCAGTCGGGTAAGAAATGCATTGAGGCCAAGACATAGAAAAAAGAAATTATTACATAATTCTTTTTGCGTTAGTGGGGGAAGGGTGTATAAAGTCAGGGTATGAAGTCAGATTCATCCCATCTTTGCCGTTAGCATTGCCGAGCGAAAAGAATATATTTAATGTTAAGACTGGATCTTAAATGACACGGGTCGTAAAGTTTGTACCAGCTTTCGTGCTATGGTCTTGGGAAAGATATAAGAGAGACGTTCTCATTACGAAACACTGCCATAGTAAATTTAATAATTGGATGTGCTTGGGCTGCGGCGGTCACACCGTCATAAAGACGACGCAGGACTCGTAGAGCGCGACCACGTAGATTGGTCAAGGGCACTATAAGTTATTGGAAATATATAAAAACGACGGCCAGCTTCGGTCGCGGGACGACGGGCAGAGCGGGAGGGCAATAAGGGCTGAATACGTCATGGTCGGAGAAAGCGGGGCCCCCACGAGAGCTCACCCCTGCATCCCTTCTCCCCACAAAACCTACCCCCCTTTTGGGAAGGAGGCGCGAGACCAGGGGAGAGCGGGCTGAGAGAAAGGACATTCGGTCGCCGGTCGTGAGTGTGAGCAGTCAAGGGCTCGAGTCGGGAGGGACCAGAGACGGGTAGAGTAAAGTAAATAACACGTCGAGCGGAGTTCGGGCAGTAGAGGCTCCCGAAATTGCAGTTCATAACTTAAGAGCGGCGTTTCCCTTAGTGTATTTCAATACTGTGATTGTGGCAAAGCGTATGCGCGACGTTCACCTTTGGATCGTGTCCCTTGGATTGTTGTCGGCGTTTGTGATACGTCACCTTTGGATCGTTTTCCGTGGATTGTTGTCGACGTATGCAGACGTTCATAGGAAGAGTCGAGTTGTGTTCAAATACCTGTTAAACTGTCCGTGATAAGTGTCGAGACTTGCTCCCGTTTAGCGTGTTGTGGGAACAAGCTGATTGTAAAGTCTTGGTAGAGTACTCGCGGATCAGGTTAATTACCGCTAGATCTTGGCGTCAATCTCAACTCGTGAATGTGTTCAACCGGCTAGCATTGACCTAATAAATGATTAAATCGTCAGTCGTCGTCCCTTGCCTCTCATCTCTCTCGTAAACTAGCGCCAGAAACACGCGCCTACCGCCGCCATTGCTACCAAGAAATACGCACGTTCCTTTCATATCTAATTTTAGTCGAGGCTATCTAAGCCTCGTGGTGGCAGCTAGCTATCGTCATTAATTCTCCTTAAATGATTCATGATTTATTCAAAACCATCGGAGAACTCAAATAACAGAAATCATATCGAGAGCGGGCAGAAAATAACCCGAATTACATAGTATTGACAGTTTTATCTTCAATAAAACTCATCAGATACTTCATGATTGACGCGGATTAAATGAACTTTAAGGCCATAAGGCAAGAAAGAGCGGAAGAAAAAACCCGACTCATACAATGCATTGCGTTTTACTTGCATTAAGTTTGAGGCCATTATGGTCATACCACAATTTCAGATTTCCCAGACGGTTTTCAGCGTTGGCTTGTGTTCCTTTTAAATCCGCCGTTGAGCTTGTCATGGCAATTTGTACGTTATCAGCATGCATTGTGATTTTTGTGTTTGCCGGCATGGTGGGAAAATCATTGATGAAAATTGAAAATAGTAGCGGGCCGAGAATTGAACGTTGCGAAACGCCAAAATTATTTGGCATGAATGGTGACATTTTGTTATTCAAGCACACTGCATGAGAGCGGTTTGGCAGGTAGCTTTCAAACCACTGAGTGTCTAGGCTCAACACTGTCGAAAGCTTTGGAGAGATCAAGCAATAGTAGGAGAGTTAATTTCTTCGGTCAGTATCATTGTAAATTTTTTCTATGTTTAGCAGGGTGTCTTGAGTGCTGGTATTCCTTCTGTAATCATATTGATTGCGGTGAAGTAGATGTGACTCGTCTATGTAAGATGAGAGCTGGTTTGTTATTACTTTTTCTAATATTTAGAACATAACAATCAGGAGACTGATTGGTCTGTAGTTTGACGCTATGTCGATATCACCAGATTTATGTAATGGCTTAATAATGGATAGTTTCCATTGATTGGGAAGCTTTTCGGTGGCTATACATTTATTTATTATCAAGCGAATGAGGGGTGCTGTGACAGAGAAGCTGTCTTTTATGTATTGGAGGCTAATGCCTTCATGTCCAGTCGCTTTAGTATTTTTTAGGGAGTATAAGATTTTTCCTATCTCTATGACGCTAACCGGCTTTGGTCTCCATTTGTTTCCAGTATTTGGGGATGAAGCATCGCTCAGATTTGCACCTGTGGATGTGTCTGAAACTATCCTGGTTACTTCATTGAAAACATCTTCGCCAACTTTTGAGAAGAAAGTGTTAAAGTCATTCGCCGTTTTTGAGGAATTGTCAAAAGTGCTTCTGAAGTTTGAATTTTTGCACTGAGCAACTTCTCTAATGATTTCCCAAGTTCTTTTTGGGTTTTGTTTTGCCGCCAATAGTTCTTTGTGGAAGTAGTCTCGATTTGCTTCCTTAACTTTTCTTCGTAGGATCTTCTCATGATCTTTATATAATTTTCGACGCGTACTGTCTGATTTGTTCAGTTTGCACTCACGCTGCAAATTTCTTTCAGTTCTGCTCAACTGTTTCATCTCATCTGCTATCCATTTAGAAATTCTTGGCTTAACTTACTTCGTAGTGAAAGGTGCGCATTCGTTAAGGGCTGATACGAAATTTTCCATGCCTTGAAATTCACTCCATCTGTCGAACAGCTTTCTTGAAATATTTCAGGGGAATAGGGGTTTTTCATGTGATTTGTAATGTAACTAGATTTCTGTTTCTCTTTTGCAATATTGATCATTTGATAGCATTCTACTGAATGGTGATCAGAAAAGGACGGTGAGATCTCTGTTCTGAGTACTGCTTTGGGTTTGTTTGAAATTGCTTGGTCAAGAAGAGATTTAAGTGTTGGTTTTGCGCGTTGGTTCTTGGACTATTTGAGAAAGATTAAGTCTGTGCAGCATCCTACTCAGCTGATTGTTTTTATTTGTCAGATCTACGTTATAATCTCCGAAAACATTGAAAGACTTTTTAGATGCAGAGATTAATTTATGCGTATTTTCAATGAAATCTAATGTTGGACGTAGAGATGCTGACGGATGTCCGTAAAGACTGCCGATTATATTATGAAAGACTTGAGTTTGTTTGCTTGAACATTGAGCCAAACCATTTCTATTTCTTCGCATTTTTGTTTTATCGGATATAAGTATGTAGAGTAGACATCTATGATGAAAATGCATGAACCGCTACCTTTTTTACTCTTGACTCCGTCATAACGATACAATGTGTAGCCGGTAATGCTGAAATATGAGCTTTCGACTCATGAATCGAACCATGTTTCAGATATGCATAAAATATCGATATAGTTAGTGATCAACATTACCCATACGTTATCTATTTTACCATTGAGATTGCGAGCATTTATGTGCAATATTTTGATATTATTTATCTCCATAGGCAGATCTTTAGTGGAGCTATTGCATTTGTTAGGTCTAGCAGGGCATTTAGTATTCGCCTCTAGGTCGTTATTGTCGCGTTCATTGTTTGTGACTTCAGTTTTAGGAGAAAATTCAATTTGATCAATGTTATTTAGCCACGAAATGGGGGCGGGAGCAACGCGATTTTCAACACGCATTTTTAAGAGGGCATTATAGTCCTGTTTCCGGTTTATGCTTACCGGAGGACAGTTTATCAAAGCATTTTATGTAGGGGAGATTGTTGTCTTCCAAATCCCATTGCCTCTTTCATCAAATATCTGAATTGGTGTTCTCGTCACATTAGAAAGTACTTGGGGTATGAGTTCCCCAACTGCGTGATCGAAGACTTTTCTATCGATGTATTGATCGATGAGTTCGAAATTGCCACTGTTCTTCTCAAAGAAATTTGCATACTGGTCTTTGTTCCTGGAGCTCTCGGTTTTGATGGCATTTTTCAGAGATATATAATTCCATTGCAAGATTTGTTGTGATGCAAGCTGTGTCGTTACTGCGTGGAGGAGACAGTGTCCGTCACCTAAAGTGTAAACAGGCTCCATTTTGAGCGATCGTTTATTTCACTGCTGATTTTGCGGTGGCAGTATTGGTTTGGTCGTACCATGGAAGCCTGGCAGAGGCAGGAGATTTTTTCAGGGGTTGTTTTCCATTGCAGTGATTCTGTACGTGACTGCGCAAGGGATTTTTATTTCCGGAAATGGGCTTGTTGGCCTATAAATTTTATCGAATAGTTTGATTTTCTTTGGAATGGTTTTGAATATCTTTATTCACTTGATTTTCCCATGTTTCTGCGTACTTACTGGAAAGTTGAGGATTGGTTGAAAAGGAGGGCATGTCACAGTCACTATTCGTGTCTGTTGCAAGTAGCGTAAATTTATTGTTCGTACTCGTACTTAAATTATATTGGTCTGACATCGAGTTAGGGAAAGGCTCAGGTTCATTCACGTTCCTCACGCTGTGGTTAGGTGAGTTACTCAGAGCTCTGCTTGATGACGCTATCAATTTTGAAGGATTTGGTGTACCATGTGCAGTGATGTTCATAGGCTTATTCATCGCATTGTTGAATTCATCGAATAAGCCTATGAATTCAAAACTCATCGCATTGTTGAATTCTTTCGCACTGCAGGCATTGGCAGTATAAATACGAGAAAGTGCGTATTTCCGTACAATTAGTTTTTTGATTCGAGCTAGGTCTGAGGGCGATTGGCAGAGACCATCATAACTTATTATATAATTATTAAATCTAGGCATGCGATTTATAGTATGGGGAAGGTCATCAATGCGCCCAGAGGGAACAGTTTGGATCCAACACGAACGATCGATGTCCTTCCTACTGATTGTGCTTAAGATATTGTCACCTAGCAGCAAAGTATCATAAGGTTCTCGACAATTGGTGTCGACTTCAGAAGAGATACTAGCAGGTACCACAGGGGCAAGGTCTTAAGAACTTCTATGTGAATTTAAAGCAAAAAGTTGTTCGGTTAAGTTCTGAATGTTTGATACTGTAGAGAAAATCGACGACGGGCTAGGAGGCTCACGTACGTTGTCTTAGGGATTTATTGAAAAACGCTGCTGTTAGAGACAAATTGTGAATAATTTCATGAATTTTTTGAGAGTTTGTTATTTGAAGCGGATGCAAGTACCCATTAAAAGCAGTAACAGTTTTTTTTTGTATTTCTCTGTGCTGGAAATTTTATTTTGTTCTCGCAGCTTACGCTCTGGGGTAATTTACTGCCAGTATCGGTTTGTGCGCGAACATTATCGAACATATATTCTGGAGAATAAGGAAAGTCTACTACGCTTTAAATGTCCTTATTAATAACAACTATTCTGTCCTGTACCACTGACGAGGATGGTGTTGGTGTCCCCGTTACAGGCGGACAATTCGGAACGTTGTTGGTGACGCAGAGCTGGGGAGCTGACGCGCTGTTTAGCTCGTTGAGATGAGGCGCAGCAGGCGGTTGTGGTGCTGCGGCTGAGATTTGACTGCTTTGAACCTTCAAATGATTGCTGGAGGTTTGGCAGATATTTTTTCCCTCATCGGGCGATATTGGTTGCATAGTCTTACTGACGTTGCTTCGGAAGGTGACACCCTTCCTCTTACGGGAGTATGTACTGGCAGCTGTTTACGAGTCTCCTGCCATTTGAGCAATAGAATCTTGTGAGTGTGAGGATGTAGGTCTCCTACTTGCAGGCATTTTGCTTGGTAAGGCCGTATTTTTGCCTCTGAGAGAACCATTTTTTCGGGATGTTGTTGGGGGCAACGTTTGTTCGGATCATGCCACTTTCCGGGCTGCGAAGCGAGTCCCGTAAGGAAGCATTGTGTGTTATATTTGCCAAGCTATAACTGGATACTGAGAACGAAGTAGATTTTGGTATATATATCGCTGATATTGATTTGCTAAATTTTACCGCGCTCTGCAAGTATTTTATGAAAAGTGAGGTAAATCCAAGTCATCGACGTATTGAAACTTACAGCTGAGAGAAGATAGGGTTGCCCTTTAATGCTGGAGGAAGGAGGCGAGGAACAGGGTGAGTGGGGGTCGGCCGTGAACAATGAAGTCTTCATGATGAATTTTGGTTACGCTCTGTGATGCTATGAGTTCAAGATGTCTGTTTTTCGAAATTTGTTGTACGCAATTTTGCATTTTGTATGACCAGGTCACAGTCAGTTTTGTTGTACGGTCTCCGACACGAGTTATGATTTTTTTTAGTTGACCGAGAGTTTCTCCCTGTTTGAGGGACACTTTAATTATTCGACAGAATGAGATCAGGAGCAAAATATGAGATGATTTTATTGAGGGGCGGCAAAATTATTACGTTTTAGTCTCATTAAGTATAGAGGGAAGCGTATCGTAGCGTGCAGTTTCATCCTCAGTCTTTTCCGTCCTTCGGATGGGCTTCCTTTCGCTGCGGTAATTTTGTATGATCAGTAGAAACATATCGTCAAGTAATCGTCGAGTAGACTCCGTGAGTCCGTGCAGTGAGGACGTACTCTGCCCTCGCTCTGAGACACTATTGGTTAGAAAAAATGAACTCCTAACCTAAATGGGTACCCACTTTCACCATGAGGATCCAAATGTGATTTAAACATACCATTCATCAAAATCATTAAACTAAAAGTATATTACACCTAAAATGAGTATGGAAGTGGAAGCGTTCAACCCTCAACTAGCAAGGAACCGAGTACTCTCAATCTTCAAAATGGCGCCCAAGAAGCGAGGCAGCAACAGCAGCAGCAGCAACAGTAACAGCAGTGAGCTTCAATCGAAGTTTGGGCCTTATCCTAATGTGTCTAGCTTAACGAAAGTTGGCAAGGAAGTGGTTTCTGTCCTAATATAATACTTCGACTCAGTGATGACAAAATTTAATAGTAAAATCGGAAATATGGAAAGTAAATTAAGGAAGATTAAAACACTATTTGAAACAATAGCGGGAAAAGAATTAAGTAGAACGCAAGGAAATTATCCAAGAACAGACAGAAAAAATTAGTAGCTTAGCCTCCCGTATCGGCCGCTTGGAAAAAATGATCAGCACCGAGATTTAGAAGACAAAAAATGCACTCTCGTCATTTCTGGAAGCGAACTACCGCAATCACACACAAACGAAAGCTGCAAAGAAATACTCTGCCAGCTTCTGAAAGACAATATCAACATCGACCTTTGCGACACTGACATCACGTCAGCTACCAGAATGGGGAAAAAACAGTAACTGGGAACGCATATCGAAAAAACACTGCATTTGAAGTAAAAAATTATATCAAGAAAAGTGAAATTCTCACCGCCTGCCGAGAAAAGAAACCAAAGTTCTTCATAAGTGAATACCTCATACCTTCACGAGCTAACACCATGTACATTCTGAGAGTAGCCAAAAAGAAATTCTCGGAGACAATTGGAATCCCGAGAACACAGGACGAAAACATCTTCGTATCTAACCCCGGAAACCCAGATTCAAGACGCCACCAGATCAACACGCCAGAAAACCTCGAGCAATGCCTGATGCTACAACTGAACATGTCATCGAAACAGGTCATTAGTGACTAGTCTTGGGTGATCACCCCAATTAGGAATCATGTCAGTTTCACCTCAATTAGATATCATGTCAGTTCTCCTCAATTAGATATCAGTTTAACCTCAATCTTCACAAATGTACAACAGATGTGTGTAAACATTTATGACAACTGTATGTGAACTTTTGTAACAACGCCATCAGGTATTTTTAACAAGCAACGTTACTGTGGAATTTATATTTCCACCTTGTTTGCTCTCCTACCTTATTGGTACGAAAATTTTTATTTTTTATTTTTTACCACTAAAGTTATTATTACGTGTAAACCATATTAGCTGATTATGTCATTATCGTCAAAATTTTTAAAAACTTATTGCTAGTTGTATGCTAACTTTGTGTCAACGCCTTCAACAAGTTATACGTACGAATGTTGTGATTTTGAACTCCAATATTATTCGCTCATGGATTGAGTTTATGTGTACTCTCTTACTTCCTAAGCTAGTTTTTAGACGGGAATATCCTTTTAATTTTGACTCTGTATTTCGTTTATAAAGTTATATATTACTTACTTCTTACTGTTTACTAATTTTAAATGACTGATCACACTGATGTATTCGATAAAAATCGACACAGATCTCAATCATTTGAACAGAATATATCCAAACCTAAACGACTGGCACGACTATAGGTATACTAATATATCAAAATTCAACGAAACTATACGAATAACTCGCCATGATTTCTCACTCCTATGTTAGAACTCTAGGTCACTCTATACAAAATTGAAAGAGATACAATGTACTATTACTGAACTTGAGTATAACCTAGATGTGATTAGCTTCATCGAAACCTGGCTAGATGACTCAACCAGAGACATGATTCGATTTGAAAATTATCATAGTTACCCTTCGCTACGAAAAAACCAGCGAGGCAGAGGCATCAGCACATATATATCTAACCACATAGACTCGAGAATCATAGCAAGCGCAACAATGAATCGGGATTATATAGAATCACTCTTCGTAAAACTGTCTAGAGTGCTCGCCGTGGCACAGTGGTTAAGGGATCGGCCTTGTATGTTGGAGACGAGGGTTAGTATCCCGGCGCTGGCGCGGCGATTTTCCCCGTTGGGTATAAGGGAAAGCTCAAGCACAATACCCCACTCAACCCAGGTGTCGAAAATGGGTACCGGCTTTACGGGGGAACCGTCATGGTGTATTATATATAGTGTTAGTTATAAGACATTTGAACAACCAAGCTCAAGATCATATGTATCAAGCTTGATTGGAAATAATCATCTCAAAGATACCGATGTTTGTTTGTTTGTTTAGAGATGGTAAACAAATTGTGCTTGGAACGGTGTATAGACCTCGTACAGCCTGTCCTATATCCTTCCTGAATGAGCCAAATCGTTTTATTTCTCAATTCAACAGGTCCTTATACAATGACATAATAATATGCGGTGACTTCAATTATGATCTTCAAAAACACGAAAGCTATGAACCAATCTCTAATTTTCTAATAGCCTTTCAATCTCAATCTATCCTTCCAATCACAAAGCATACACGAATAACCTCAGAAACTGCTACGCTGCTTGACAATATCTTTATGACAGACCCTACTGATTTTCATGCTGGAATAAACACTTCTGACTTATCAGATCATTTTTCAGTTTTTCTAATTAAGAAAAATGCTTATATTGCTTGCACCAAACTACGGGCTAAAACTTACTGTAAAGTAAGCGAATCAAATTAAGAAGAAATGCGCACCGTTCTAGAAGAATCAATGCCAATATTGCACATCTCTGAACACAATAATGCAAAGAGCATTGATGACGCAGTAGTAATGTTGGCTGAAACTATAATGGCCGCATACAATCAGTTTTGCCCAAAAGTAACTCGTACAGTTACCCCGAAAAATAAACAAAAGCCCTGGATTACTGAAGACATCCTGATAAATATAAAGAAACGTCAAGCGTACCTAGCCCTTCTTTGCGAAGGGCGAATATTTAGAGAAACATATAACCGATTCAGAAATTGTGACAAACCAAATGACATAAAAAAAACTCTTAACGCTCAAGTTTATTCAATTTAAAGCTGACGTTAAAAATGCTTGGCACTTCCTTAACTCATGCTGTCAGCCGAATAACGCCGATAAAAAGAAAATTGAATATGTTGTTCAAGATAATGTAAAATACAGTGAAAAGAAAGAAATTGCTAATCTCTTTTAACAATTTCTTCGTAAACGAAGAGAAAACTATAGCTGATGGTATTCCAAGTGAACCTTCTGATCACCTGGAATACATGGATCATATTCGAGAACACAACTTCTTTTTCTTTACGCCTACCAACTCTTCGGATGTAATTGCGTGCATAAACAACCTGAAAAATAAATTGAGTGGGTGACAAACGTTTCTGACAAAATTACTTAGAATTATTGCTGATATTGCAGCCCCGCTGATATCCAATATTACAAGTAACCAGTCTCTCTTCCTAGGCACTTTCCTGAACTCCCTCAAAGTTGCTAGAGTAACCCCTATCTTTAAAAATGGTGAAAAAACCTGTGTAAACAATTATCGACCTATCTCCGTGCTACCAATTATTAGCAGGGTATTTGAGAAAATTGTGTATAAAAAGTGTACTCTAATTTGAACAAAAATCATTTCTTTATGATAAACAATACGACTTTCGCTCTAAAATATCAACAACACAGGCTATATTCAATCATTTACAATTCCTTTATTCTAATATAGATGAAGGAAAGCCTGTCTTCTCTGTATTTCTTGACTTTCGAATAGCATTCGATTGTGTGGATCAGAACATATTACTCTCGAAACTACACTGTTATGGCATCCGAGGGGTTGCCCATGGTTGGTTCAGATCATACCTAACAAATCGGAAGCAATACGTTGTCATTGACGATACAAAATCAGACCCACAGACAATTAGCCATGGAGTTCCACAAGGATCGGTTCTTGGGCCTCTCCTATTTCTGATTTTTATCAATGATATTATCAAATCTACATCATTCTTCAAATTCATACTTTTTGCCGATGACAGTACGCTTTCTGCAGTCCTTCCGAACCAAAATCCCGCTATGATTGTGGAGAGTATAAATAATGAACTTCATAAGGTTTCATCGTGGCTTAAAACTAATAAAATAAGCCTTAATATCGATAAATCAGAATATATTACATTCTCATACAAGAAAAATGTACTTCTCCTACGCATTACAATTGGCGAAGGTGAAATCGAAGAAACCAACTCATGTAAGTTTCTGGGTTTCATAACAGATAAACATCTGACCTTCAAAGAGCACATCACTCATATTAGTTCTAAATTATCAAAATCCATCGGAATCCTAAATAAAGTTGAAAATTTCCTGCCTGAATTGGCTTTGAAAATGCTCTACCGAACGCTCATTTCTCTACACTTGCAAAACGGAAAATAAGCGTGGCACGGAACTGATAAAAATAAAACCAATAAAATTTTTACTCGGCAAAAGAGAGCCATCAGAGCGGTAAAGAACCTAAAATATAATGCTCACACAAATGATTCATTCAAAAATTTACAAATACTTAAACTTTCGGATCTCTACAAAATCTTCATTTGTAGTTTCATTTACAAAGCATTAACAAATGATGGCGACAATAGCCTAAAACAATTATTAATTGCGCAAACCGGTCATCACGACCATTTAACCCGAAATAGAAGTAAATTCGTGCTTCCATATTATTCAAAGGCCCGATCGTAACGCACTATCTTCTTTGCTGGAACTAAAACTTGGAACTCAATACTTGCGGAGATCCGTGAAAGTAATTCCTACACGGTAGACAAAAGAAATCTTGAGTCTCACTTCCTATTAGAATACTACTTCGTGTAAGATCACCAAGTCAAATCTTGCCTTTTACGTGTCTGGTCCTATTAATATAATTTGCCATGGGTAACATCGCCGATCTCCAGTCTGCTCTTAAATCGTTTATCGAATATACTGTTATATATAGCCAAATTGACCTATATTGTAAAATTGTCTGTAGGATGACTAACTTTTAGTGCGAACATATTTGAAATACAATTCGAGGCTAGTTGCACTTTTTATCCTGTTTTCCCTGGTAATTGTGAATGTTTTTCAACTTCTCGTTCACCTGTTATTCTTACTGGTAGCTTACTTTAAACTGTCGGTGTTAGTAGGGAAACGGAGGTACGACACACAATTTAAACAATTTAAACAATTTATTTACCACAGGTGATACAGAGGTAGAATGTTTCTTAAGTCTAGTACAATGGTCAAATTTGAGTATAGCTACCTGTGGGCCCGAACATGTTCAGCGACTTCTAGGGCATCCTATCATCACATTATTCTAAGGTGTACAATAATGTTTAACCTAGATCACTTAACCTAGTTTCTTCGCATTAGACTGATCATTGAGATAATTAACTCGATATTTTATGCTGTATTTTACAATATAGGTGAAATCGGCTATATTTAACAGTATGTTCGATAAAACGATTCAAGAGCAGACTGAAGATCGGTTATATTACCCAAGGCAAGTTCCATTATTACATTATCACTAGTTACATGTAGGAGGCAAGATTTGACATGGTGATCTTACACGACTAGTATTCTGATAGGAAGTCAGACTCAAGATGTCTTTTGAATACTTTGTACGAATTACATTTACGGATCTCCGCAGGTATAGAGTTCCAAGTGTTGGTTCCAACGAAGAGGATACTGGGTTGCGACCGGGCCTTTGAATAATAAATAAGCATGAATTTACTTCTATTTCGGATTAAATGGTCGTAATGACCAGTTTGCGCAGTTAATAATTGTCTTAGGCTATTGTCGCCATCATTTCTTAATGTTTTGTAAATGAAATTACAGATGGAGATTTTGTAGAGATCCGAAAGTTTAAGTATTTGTAAATTTTTGAAAGAATCATTTGTGTGAGCATTATATTCTAGGTTCTTTACCGCTCTGACAGCTCTTTTCTGCAGAGTAAAAATTTTGTTGGTTTTATTTTTATCAGTTCCCTGCCATGCTTCTATTCCGTATTGCAAGTATAGAGAAATGAGCGTTCGGTTATGGAGAATTCTGACATTCCCAATTGCCCTGAGAGATACTTTGCAGTTTAAACTTTAGTACCTTTGCAGCTTGGCTCGGAGCAGGTGAGGTGGGAGCTGTTTTACGGCGATTCAGTAGCTTCAGCTTCTTTTCATTTCCTATTGATACTTTGGGTTGATCCCTTTATTGCATTGGTACCCGTTTGGTATCTCTTGCTTTTTTTCGTTCCATTATTTTAGTTGCGACTTCCTAGCTATGGTGGTGACCTCTACTCGCGATCTCAGCGGCTATTAATCCCGAGAGTAAAGGCGTCCCGCAGTCGTGGGTGCCGACGCTCGGTGTTCAGCCGAGGCACGTCATCAAGCGCGTGTCCCGGTGGATCGCTTCTTCACCTGCTCTCTCTATTTCCTAAAGCCATCCTTGCTTCTATTTCTTATGAATTAATCACCTTTGTCCTCTTGCTCTATTAGATAACCTTGCCAATGCTAATTGTATGACTGTGAGTGTGCGTGAGCTTGTTAAGCTACCTTAAATATCTTGAATTATTAAATCCTTAAACATTAATATCTTCGATACCTTAATACTATGATATCTTGAATTCTTGTAACCTAAATCTATTTCGAGCTTGCTCGGAATGGGCCCTTAACTTTTTTCCTTAACTTAATTATCCTACCTGGAGCCTGACTGAAAGACGGCTTACCGGCTGTCTAACTCTCCGGGTAGTACTTGACTTTTAAACCTAATTCTATTTTCTAAACTTGCTCTTTACTTGAGCCTTTTTCTTCACGTTTACCATCTTTCCAACTCTACGAGTGGCTTCCACACTGAGGCATAATTAAACTCAGGTTAGCCTTTGAAATAGTCCTGCTATAATGTTCCTGTTTGCTGCAAATCAATATGAATAACTACTTGCTCCATTGATTTCTTCATTGCATTAATTCATTTATTTTATTTTTCTAGTATCTGCATCTTCGGGCTCCAAAAGCCCAGCTTGAGGCTGCTCCACCGGGAACGATGCGAGACAGCTGGTTTTAATTCTGCGCTGCGATCTCAGAGGAGGCTGTCATTTCGGTTGTGCGGTGCGGCTACCCTGGCTGTTGACCGGCCTACTGAGTTGCGTAACGGCCAGTCCAGTGGGTTCCCCCGCAAGCTGATTAGGATCGCCGCCGAAGAGTGCATAGTTTTGCGCCCTCGTGGCGGAAACTGTGCTGCTGCGTTTTAGCCACCATGCAAGGAGTCGCCATTTTTGTTAATTTACAGGGATCGCCTTTCCTTCATTTATCTAGGTTAACCCTAGATCCTTCGTTCTTGAACTTTGTTGTTGTTAATTGGAATTAATGTAGTTTTGTAATCTTATTCGCTGTACCGGCATTAGTCTTAAGATTTGTCCTAGTTGCTTAATTCTTGTTCCTGGCTCGCGAACCTACGATTCTGATGTTCGACCTTTTTGAATGGTTCGTTTCATCTAAATTTACTGCTACTTGCAGCGTTGAATAAACTTTTTTTGCTGTCGTTCCCTGTTTACCATTGAACCTATTTGTGTGGATTCTCCACACGGTAGAGCATTTGTAAAGCTGTTTCAGGCAGTAAATTTTCAACTTCATTTAGGATTCCGATGGTTTTCGATAATTTAGAACTAATATGAGTGACGTGCTCTTTGAAGGTCAGACGTTTATCTACTATGATGCCCAGAAACTTACATGAGCTGGTTTCTTCGATTTCACCTTCGCCAATTTTAATGCATGGGAGAGATACATCTTTCTTGTATGAGAATGCAATATAATTTGTTTTATCAGTATTAAGGCTTATTTTATTAGCTTAGAGCCACGATGAAACCTTATGAAGTTCATTATTTATACTCTCCACAATCATAGCAGGATTTTGGTTCGGAAGGACCGCAGAAAGCGTACTGTCATCGGCAAAAAGTATGAATTTGAAGAATGATGTAGATTTTACAATATAATTGATAAAAATCAGAAACAGGAGAGGCCCAAGAACAGATCCTTGTGGAACTCCATGGCTAATTGTCTGTGGGTCTGATTTTGCGTCGTCAATGACAACGTATTGCTTCCGATTTGTTAGGTATGATCTGAACCAATCATGGGCAATCCCTCGAATACCATAACAGTGTAATTTCGAGAGTAGTATTTTATGGTCCACACAATCGAATGCTTTTCGAAAGTCAAGAAATACAGAGAAGACAGGCTTTCCTTCATCTATATTAGAAGTGGCCGAGTGTATAGAGCGCTTGCGTTCTATGCTTCATGCCAAGGTTCGATCCCTGTGAGCGGCAGTTGGCGTGAAAAACGCTGATGCGGCAAATCAGGGTCGTTGCCTGCAGTATGGTCACTGTCCTCAAGGAATGTTACCGGAGCACTAAACGAGAGAAAAATGAGGCCTAAAGCTCGGGCGTGACTAGGGCCTGGGGAACCCCTATCATGTACATTCCCTGTAAAGTATCATGTAAATGATGCTAGCCACCCTCTACTTGAAATGAGGAAAAGGCTTGGTATATACCTATATACCTATATTAGAATAGAGGTATTGTAAATGATTTAATATAGCCTGTGTTGCTGATTTTTTAGAGCGAAAGCCGTATTGTTTATCGTAAAGAAATTATTTTTGTTCAAAATAAGAGTACACTTTTTCATACACAATCTTTTCGAAAACTTTGCTAATAATTGGTAGTATGGAGATACGTCGATAATTGTTTACACAGGTTTTTTCACCACTTTTAAAGCTAGGGGTTACTCTAGCAACTTTGAGGGAGTTCGGGAAAGTGCCTAGTAAGAGAGAACGGTTAACAATATTTGATATCAGCGGGGCTACAATGTCAGCAATAACTTTAAGTACTTTAGTCGGAAACGTTTTTAACCCACTCGATTTATTTTTCATGTTGTTTATGCACGTAATTACATCGGAGGAGTTTGTAGGCGTAAAGAAAAAGGAGTTGGGTTCTCGAATATGATCCATAAATTCCAGGTGATCAGTAGGTTGACTTGGAATACCATCAGCTATAGTTTTCCCTACGTTTACGAAGAAGTTGTTAAAGACATTAGCAACTTCTTTCTTCTCATGGTATTGTACATTATCTTGAATAACATATTCAATTTTCTTTTTATCGGCATTATTCGGTTTACAGCAAGAGTTAGGGAGATGCCAAGTCTATTTAACGTCAGTTTTGAACTGAGTAAACAGCGTAAAGTAGTTCTTTTTTGATGTTCTAATCTGGTTTGTTACATAGTTTCTGAATCGGTTATGTTTCCCTAGATATTCGCCCTTCGCAAAGGAGGGCTAGGTACGCTTGACGTTTCTTTATATTTATCACGATGTCTCTAGTAATCCAGGGCTTTTGTTTATTTTTCGGGGTAACTGTACGAGTTACAATTGGGCAACACTGATTGTATGCGGTCATTATAGTTTCAGTCAACTTTACTACTGCTTCATCAATGCTCGTAGCATTATTGTTTTGTTGAGAGATGTGCAATGTAGGCATTGATTCTTCTAGAACGGTGCGCATTTCTTCAAGATTTGATTCGTTTATTTTACGATATGCGTAAGTTTCAGCCCGTGCCTTGGTGCAAGCAATATAGACATTTTTCTTAATAAGAAAAACTGGGAAGTGATCTGATAAGTCAGAAGTAATTATTCTAGCAAGAAAATCACTTGGGTCTGTCATAAAGATATTGTCAAGCAGCGTCGCACACTCTGAGGTTATTCGTGTAGGCTTTGTAATGATCGGAAGGAAGGATTGAGACTGAAAGATTGTTAGGAAATTAGAGATTGGTTCATAGCTTTCATGTTTCAGTAGATCATAATTGAAGTCACCGCATATTATTATGTCATTGTATAAGGGCCTGTTGAACTGAGAAATAATACGATTTAGCTCATTCAGGAAGGATATAGGACAGGCTGTAGGAGGCCTATACACCGTTCCAAGCACAATGCGTTTACCATCTCTAGACAGTTCTACGAAGAGTGATTCTATATGATCCTAATTCATTGTTGCACTTGCTATGGTTCTCGAGTCTATGTGGTTAGATATATATGTGCTGATGCCTCCGCCCCGCTGGTTTTTTCTTAGCGAATGGTAACTATGATAATTTTCAAATCGAATCATGTCTTTAGTCGAGTCATCTAGCCAGCTTTCGGTGAAGCTAATCACGTCTAGGTTATATTTGAGTTCAGGAATAGTACATTGTATCTCTTACAATTTTGGATAGAGTGACCTACAGTTCTAACACAGGAGTGAGAAATCTCGGTCAGTTATTCGTATAGTTTCGTTGAATTTGAGATATTAGTATACCTACACTCATGAGAGTCGTTTAGGTTTGGATATATTCTGTTCAAATGATTGAGATCTGGGTCGATTTCCTCGAATATCTCAGGGTGATCAGTCATTTAAAATTAGTAAACAGTAAGAATTAGGTACTATAGAGCTTAAAACGAAATACAGAGTCAAGCTTTAAGGGATATTCCTGTCTAAAAAACTAGCTTATGAAGTACGAGAGAATAGAGTATAAAAAAATCTAGTGCGATTACGTGAGTACACATAAACTCAGTCCATGAGAGAATAATATTGGAGTTCAATATCACAACATTGGTGTAAACAGATTGTTGCATGAGGGCGTTTTTTACAAGTTCACATACAACAGGAAATAAGTTTTAAAGATTATAACGACAATGATATAATCAGCTAATATGGTTTATGCGTAATAATTTTGTGGTAAAAAAAGAAAAAAATTCACAGTAACATTGGGAGGTAAAAATTGCTGATTGCGTTGTTTCAAAAGTTCACACACAGCTGTCATAAATGTTTACAAACACATCTGTTATACATTTGTATAGATTCAGGTTAAACTAACATCAAGTTGAGGTTAAACTGACATGATACCTAATTGAGGTTAAACTAACACGAAACTGACATATCTAATTTAAGGGATCACCTAGTCTAGTCACCCATGACCTGCTTCGATGACATATTTAGTTGTTGCATCAGGTATTGCTCGAGGTCATCTGGCGTGTTGATCTCGCGACGTCTTGAATCTGGGTTTCCGGGGTTAAATATGAAGATGTTTCCATCCTGTGTTCTTGGTATTCCAATTTTATCCGGGAATTTCCTTTTGGCCATCCTCAGAATGTACATGGCGTTAGCTCGTGAAGGTATGAAGTATTCATTTATGAAGAAGAACTTTGGTTTCTTTACTCGGCAGGCGTTGAGAATTTCACGTTTTTTGTTATAATGTTTTAGTTCAAATGCAATGTTTCTTTGATCTATGTTCCCAGTTACTGGTTTTTTCCCCATTCTTGTAGCTGACGTGATGTCAGTGTCGGAGAGGTCAATGTTGATCTTGTCCTTCAGGAGCTGGCAGACTGTATCCTTACAGATTTCGTCTGCGTGAGATTGCGGTATTTCCCTTCCAGAAATGACGAGAGTACACTTTTTGTCTTCAATGTCTCGGCGCTGATCATTTTTTTCCAACTGGTCGAGGCGGGAGGTTAAGCTATCCATTTTCTCATTCTGTTCTTCGAGAATTTTTTTTGTGTTCCGCTTCTTTTGTTTCAAATGGCGTTTTAAGGTGGCTTATTTCATTTTGCATTTTATCAATATCACTATTGAATTTTGTCATCACTGAATCGAAGTATTTTATTAAGACAGAGACCACTTCTTTACCGTCTTTCGTTAGGCTAGACACATCAGGGTATTGACCAAACTTCGGTTGAAACTCGATGCTGTTGTTGCTGCTGTTGTTGGTACTGCGTCGTTTGTTAGATGCCATCTTGAAGATTGAGGGAGTTCGGTTCGTTGTGTAAACGAGGGTTGAATACTCTCACACTTATGAGGGAATATTATACTCTTAGTTTGATTATTTTTATATGTGGGGTACTTAAATCATATTTGAATACTCATGGCGAGAGTCGGTACCCATTTAGGCTAGAGGTACATTCTTTCTAACAATAGGCGCTTTGTTTCGGAGCGAGCGCCACACCCGTCCTCACAACACGGAGTCACTGTGGACACTATAATTCTTTCATGCACATTTGCCGTCTTGACCGCGTAGGAAGTGAACAAAAACTTCACTGAGAGGTAAGACATTACCAAAAATTTATCAAATCAAATTAATTATTTTGGTTGTTTGAAGCGAAGAAGTTCCGGATTTGCCATGCTCTGAACGGTCAGGAGACGGGAGGCAGAGGTACGAGCCCGGTGAGGGAAGACTGAGGAAACAAGGACACTTCAGACAGGCCTATCGTTCGAGACTGGGCTGAGCACACCATTTCACACTTCTTGCTAGCACAATTTGTTGGCTTCGCATTTAAATTGCACTGATTCAAGCAGAAGAAGACAACAGTGATTTTCTTTCCTTTTCGCAGTTCAATGGGTAGCAAACACATTCACTGATAGAGTGATTTTTATGTATGGTTAGATTTTTTCCCTTGCATTTTCAACAATTACTGCACCATTTTTCCCGCACGTCCGACAGCGACCGACCCTAAAGACCAAGTGATAAAAATGATAAGTGTTAATATTTTTGGACAAGGAAAAAAATCATTTTTACTTTCACAAACAGGACCTCCTGGAATAGGTTTCAAATACCTTGATGAAGATCAAAATTTCGATTTGATAATAGAAAACTTGCAAATATTTATTTTCTAATAGAAAAATTGATGCTGGGATTAAAAAATATGTTGACGAAGTATTAGAACATGTGAGGCTTCATCTCAGAATTATACAGAGGCAAGAAAAAATCTTATCAATGAAAATTATCAGTTCAGATTTCACCTGCAAATTCCAGCTCTCAATGAAGCACTACTGGTTGTATCGCTTCCTTTCTGGTTCGAAGTAGAAGCCCACGTCTCTGCTGATTTTCTGCCTACCCCAGTACCTTTCGTGTCTAATCAGAGTATTCTTTGAAGGTATCACGAATTAATGGACACAAACTTCTCTGGATACACCCCTTTATTTAATGATGGATCTTGCATTGCCGAAACTATCGGTTCCTCACATGCTACAGTTGTTTTACTTTCAAGGGGAGTCCCCATGAACTGGAAATTCCGTCCACATATTCAAGTTATTGAGTGTGAACTTATGGCTATCAACGGAACTCTTCGATGGACACTGTTGAACAACGACGTGGATGATAAGTATATTATTTATAGTGACTCCTTGCGCTCTTGGCACCTCATACTGAGTTGAAAGCCAAAAAATATCTCCCCTTAGCATGTGAAATTCAAGCCAAGCTGTAGACCACTGCTTCTTGCCACGGCGCTTACCTGCGGTTCTGCAGTTCTTTCCAGACCATAAAGGTGTTCCTGGAAATGAGGCTGCCGATAAGGTAGCCAAAGATGCCCATCTGCTTCGGTACCGCACGCTGACGCCGACCTCACGTGAAGAAACGAAGAGTCTCACATGTGAAGCCTTTGAATTAAAGTGGAACCGTGAATGGATAAGGGGGTTCAACTAACGGGAAAAGGACGTCATGTACTGAAAATCAGAGATAATACGGCGAGGTGGCCGTGGGCTGCACCCAAATCCGCTGCGTAGAGACAACACTTGCTCGTCTGCGTGTTGGGCACACGGGGCTTCGGTCGCACGTACACTGCTTCAATATTGTTGATGATCCAAATTGCTCTTGTGGTGCGGGGAAAAATATTGACTACCTTTTTCTACTGCCATTGTTACAATGCAGAACGTACCTCCGTGACAAAAATCCTTGATCCTATAAAATGTATTTTCATATTCTGCTTCAAAAATTTGCTTGGAGGTGGCTCCTTCGTGGAACTCACCCAAAAACAAATTGTCATTATAGTTTTGAATTATCTATCATCCACAAAAAATTAAAAATATCTGAAAACTCGTTAAAATTGGGGCATTGCAGAGAAGCTACTGAAGACGTTATGAAATACAGACCATCTCACACGATATGTATAACAATCAAATCCCAAACCGCCCAGAGTGGAAAAGTTTTTTTGAGCTGGGTGCCGTATCATTTTGGAGTGAGGGAATGAGAGGGCAGAGAGCTGCTCTGCACTCACCACAGCACTGCTACCCATAGGGCTCTCCCCTCGGCAGACCATATAGTATGAATTAGAAACATTGTGACGGATGACCAGTTAGAGAAGTGGGCGGCTCAGACCAACAATGAGCTTAGAAATATTCAACTCGCTACGAAACTATTTGCCACCAGTTACACACGTCAAGGGCTGTGGGAAATAAAATTGTCCCACATGGGCTTTGGACACACGCAATCCATAGATACCCAATGAAGCAGAGCTGCAACTGAATGAGAGGAGTGTCGTGTCGTGACAAACTTGCTGGATGTCACGTCATCCATGAATGTCCCATCAGTGTGACACTGATGGGACATTCAGGGCTGCCAAAATTGGTACGTTCGTACAAATTTGGTACGATCTGCTCCTAATATCACTCAGTTGTACATTTGGTACGACGGTAGCCTACAACGCCGAATTTTGGTACGTTTTAAAGATTTTCATCGTTTAATTGAAAAATTATGCCCTAACAAGGAATATCACCCTTATTTTGGGCAGTTGCAACACTTTTGATACCAATTCTAGGTAAATTAAACGAAATTTGTTAAAGATTATCAGCAAATCAAAAAGATTCCCTAACAAAAATGTAGTTTGCTTTCACTGGAGTGAAAATTATTATGGGCGACTTCATAAAAAGAATCTGTTGACATCGAATGACAATTGCAAAATAAATGTTGGTAACCCCTCAAAGTGCCTCAATATAAATGAGATATACAGGGTGTTGGTGGAACTCTTGGTAAAAACTTCGGCTACTAGTAGAAAATACAAATTTATACACTTTTTCATTAGTGAAAAAATATCGAAAAACGCTTAGTTTTTAATTATTGGGCTTAGCAGTTTTTAATGCTGCGCTTCAAGAACTCACGGCGATCCTAGTTAACCACATGCACTAAGTTTCAATAATAACACACGAGGGTAATGAAAAACGTTAAATAACACGAGGTACTCTAATAAATTATAGAAAGTAACGCATCAAAGAAGGTGATCAAAATTTCGACCATTAGCATCGATACACGCACGACACCTTCGTCGAAGCGAGTTGTGTACGTTGCCAAACATTCCTGGGTTGTCAGCGATATCTCCAGCAGCGACTGCAATTCGAGAGACAAGGTCTTCTTCTGACTCCACAGGTGTCGCATAAATCAGAGATTTCAAGTTTCCCATAAGAAAAAATCTAACGGAGTCAAATCAGGCGATCTCGGTGGCCAGGACACAGCACCACCCTGACCAATCCATCGATTTGGAAATTGTTGGTCAAGAAACCGTCGCACATTTAAAGCATAATGTGCCGGAGCTCCATTGTGTTGAAACCAAAGTCGTCTACGAATACCTTATGGCACATTTTTCAATAAACCAGGAAGGACTTCTTCAAGAAAGATTTTGTACACATCTCCAGTATGACGCTCTTGCAGAATGTATGGACCAATGAGTTGATTGTGCACGATATCTGCCCAAACATTGATGGTGTAGCGATGGATGGTAATGCCGTTCATGGATGACATGAGGGTTGTTCTGCTGCCATGAGTGAAAGTTACGATAATCAAAAATTCCATCTCGGGTGAAGGTTGCTTCATCCGTAAACAACAAACGCTCTCCAAAATTGGCATCTTCTACCCCCGATCTAAAAACCACTGCGCGAATGGCTCACGAGGACCATAATCAACGGGAAGGAGACCCTAGGCTCTCTGGAAGTGATACGGATGATAATTATTCCGGTTCAATACATGCCACACTGTACTATGGTCACGAATACACAAAGATGGGTATTCTCGTACGCGGGTTTCTACGGAAATGTTCGAACACTCCTTGCTCTCGATGATAATTTATTGGGCGACCAACGTTTACTCTGTTCACACTAAAACTGCCGGTTTCCGTCACTCCTCGGTGCAATGCAGTGAATAATCGATGATCAGGGACTTCTTGATTAAGGTAACGTTCGTGATAGATTCTCGCGGCACGTCTTGTATTACCATTAGCAGCACTATAAGTGAAATGCATGTCTGCCATTTGTGTATTTGTAAGGCGATACATCTTACCACTTCAGTGCCACGGTGTTCACTGACAAAAGATCCACATAAGCTTCTCACCAGGGGTCGCTAACGTTGACTAGGAATTTGTAGAAATTTCCTGAATCTGTGAATTAATGTTTTAAACTGTAAATAAAACATGTTCGATTCTGCCAACGCTTGTTCATTCTAATTCCCCATATTGCCCTTATTCTTGTCTGTTGCGCAATCGCTGTTGTGTTCTTGTAGCGTAGCATTAAAAACTTCTAAGCCCAATAATTAAAAAACTAAGCGTTTTTCGATATTTTTCACTGATGAAAAAGTGTTTAAATTTGTATTTTCTACTTGTAGCCGAAGTTTGTACCAAGAGTTCCACCAACACGTTGTATTTTGGTGCAGTTGCAGAAAGCATTCTCCAGAAAAATATAAACACAATATGTCCTGAAAAACTACAAGAGTTTGAGTAGAAAGGTCTTGACTTTAAGGTGTGCTTGGAAAACAAATGATACAGCGTTTACTGTCTCACGGTTTGTTCATCAAGTTGAAGCTATTGGAAGCTTTAGATCCAGTAGATGTATATCAATTTGAAAGTAAATGTAATTCAATAATACCTTATTCAATGCATTTTTCCAATCTCTGGAAAGAAGGGCAGTATGAAAAGATGGATATGAAGTTGGGAGAATATTTGTTCAAGATGCTCCTTTCAAGACAGAAACAGTGCATGCAAAATTCTAGTACGCCATATATCCAGAAACGTGCGGCGATCAGTCCAGATATCCGCTGCTTCCCGAGTTCATGATGCAGCTTTTATCAATGCTGCATTCTTCTGCTGAAGCTATAAAATTTTTCCGACCCGTAACTTCCTAAACAAATAACATGATTTCCTTAGAAGAGACTAAATGCATGAATGTGATGAAAATCTATGTTACAGAACATAGATTACATAAATTTGAATCCACCACGGTAGCTTAGTCAACAATTGAATAAAAAAGGTCAATATTTACTTTAATGTTGTCAACGATTTTCATAATTTCGGTGCCATAGATAGGTAATATAGTCGACTTTAAGACGTTTTACATGAATGATAATGTTCTCGCAAATGCTTAGTTTTCGAGTTATTTAAGTTTGAAGTTATACGAACGGCGCTCCTGAATTCATGAAACCTATTTCGAGTACATATTTAAGAATGAACATGAACGGCAGTTACGGTATTGCTGTTGTGGTGGAAGGTGCATGCAAAGGCTGTTCTTCGACATTATTTGAATGCATCAAACGTTACTTACTATAATGACGATAGTGCTAGTTTAAAAATCTTCAATGCGCATTCTGTTATTCATTCCAATGAAAAAAGTGAAATACCTATGTGCCCTTGCTGTGGCCACAAATTAGTGTATTTGCAAAGTAAGAAGCGTAAAAAATAACGTCAGGCGCACATACAGCATTATTGGAACACACTGTTATAGCGCGGAAAAGGCAATTCATGACTGCCGTTCCTAGAACTTCATACATGAATCGGAAGCTAATCCCATATTACAAACGTAAAGAGGTTGGGTCGTGAGGGGTAGCCACAGTTCTTCTAGTGAGAATTATAAATGAAGGTTTCTACTGACGTCCGTTTGCATCAACTCCAAGATGGCGGCCGCCATCTTGGGTACCGGGTGCCGCCATTGGTGAGATGATGTAAACGGACATCACTAGAAACCTTCATTTATAATTCTCACTAGAAGAACTGTGGCTACCCCTCACGACCCAACCTCTTTACGTTTGTAATAGGGAGTTAGCTTCCGTTATTAATTACATTCCGCTCGCCGCATTCGCTTCCTTAGGCGCATCCGCTTGCCGCGATCGCTTTCCTGGCGCGCGAAAGCCAACTTCAAAGTTGAATAATTCGAAAATAACGCATCAGCGAGCAAAATGTCATTCGTGTATAACATTTTTAAATGTGTTCCTTTATTGATCCTTGCCAACGAAATTATGAAAATCGTTGACAACATTAAAGTAAATATTGACAAAAAAAAAACATTGATAGAAGAAGGAAGAAGAGGAAGAGGAGGAAGCTTCATTCTAACTGGAAAAGTAGGTAAAACCTTTGAATTTTGCGTTTTATAGATACCTAAGTAGATTTGGTACGTTTTAATAATTTTTGGTACGTTTTCATGGAGGTTTTGGTCATGGGTATTGGTACGATCAGCAGAAAAATTTCGGCAGTCCTGTCAGTGTCAACCATAGAGCTAGAATTACTGGAGGGAGCATAGCCGATTTCGATCGGATTCAAATTGGTAGCAAAAGTTGAGAGAATGTGGCATACCCAAGGCCCCACACGTGAGCCAACCACAGACGCTTGGCTGAAGTTGGCTCCTCCCACCTCCTCTACAACTCCGCCTCGTATTTTCTAAAGCAAGGTTAGTACCACGCCACAACTCAACAACTAGGGTGTGCGTGCAAGTCGCTGTGTAATTTTTTATATTCAAGGGCCTGTAATCTTTAGAGGTTTCAACTCTTAATGCTCCCTCCATATATACTCCCTCCACGGTGTCAACAGTGACTCCGTGCAGTGCGGATGTACTTTATCTTTGCTCCGAAACAAAGTGCCCCTTTGGTTAATGATCAAGTTTTACCTCAATTAGGTATCATATCAATTTCACCTCAATTAGATATCAGTTTAACCTCAATCTTGACAAATAAATAACAGATGTGTGTGTAAACATTTATGAGAGCTGTGTGTGAACTTTTGTAACAACGCAATCAGCGATTTTTTACCTACCGATATTACTGTGAATTTCTCTTTTTCTACCACTGCAGTTATTATTACGTGTAAACCATATCAGCTGATTATATCATTGTCGTCATAATCTTTAAAACCTATTACATGTTGTATGTGAACATGTGAAAACGCCCTTAGCAATCGGTTTGCACCAATGTTGTGATATTAAACTCCAATATTATTCGCTCATGGACTGAGCTTGTTTGTGTACTCACGAAATCGCGCTAGATTTTTTTATTACTCTACTCTCTCTTACTTCATAAGCTTTTTTTTAGACAGGAATATCTCTTTAAGCCTGACTTTATTTCGTTTTTAAGCTAGATATTACCTACTTCTTACTGTGTACTAATCTCAAATGACTGATCACGTTGATATATTCGATGAAATTGACCCAGATCTCAATCATTTGAACAGAATATATCCAAACCTGAACGACTTTAAAGACAGTAGATATAATAATATATCAAAATTCAACGAAACTATACGAAGAACTCGCCATGATTTCTCACTCGTGTGTTGTAATTGTAGATCACTCTATCCAAAATTGGAAGAGAGACAATTTACTATTACTGAACTTAAGTATAACCTAGACGTGATTAGCTTCACCGAAAGCTGGCTAGATGACTCGATCAAAGACCTGATACGATTTGGAAATTATCATAGTTGTCATTCGCTACGAAAAAACCAGCGAGGCGGAGGCATCAGCACATATATGTCAAACCATATAGACTCGAGAATCATAGCGAATGCATCAATGAATCAGGATCATATAGAATCACTCTTCGTAGAGCTGTCTAGAGATGGTAAACGCATTGTGCTTGGAACGGTGTATAGGCCTCCTTCAGCCTGTCCTATATCCTTCTTGAATGAGCTAAATCGTATTATTTCTCAGTTCAACAGGTCCTTATGCAATGACATAATAATATTCGGTGACTTCAATTATGACCTACTGAAACATGAAAGCTATGAACCAATCTCTAATTTCCTAACAGCCTTTCAGTCTCAATCTTTCCTTCCGATCACCACAAAGCCTACACGAATGACCTCTGAGTCTGCTACGCTGCTTGACAATATCTTTATGACAGACCCAAGTGATTTTCTTTATGGAATCATTACTTCTGATTTATCAGATAATTTTCTAGTTTTTCTTGTTAAGAAAAATGTCTATATTACTTGCACCAAGCCACGGGCTGAAACTTACTCATATCGTAGAGTGAACGAATCAAATTTAGAAGAAATGCGCACCGTTCTAGAAGAATCAATACCAACATTGCACATCTCTCAACCCAATAATGCAAAGAGCATTGATGAAGCAGTAGTAAAGTTGACTGAAACTATAATGGTCGCATAAATCAGTGTTGCCCAATTATAACTCGTACAGTCACCCCCAAAAATAAATACAAGCCCTGGATTACAGGCGACATCGTGATAAATATAAAGAAATGTCAAGCGTACCTAGCCCTCCTTTACGAAGGGCGAATATCTCGACAAACATATAACCGATTCAGAAACTATGTGACAAACCAGATTAGGATATCGAAAATGAACTACTTTACGCTCAAGTTTACTTAATTTAAAGCTGACGTTAAAAAGACTTGGCGCCTCCTTAACTCATGCTGTTAACCGAATAACGCCGATAAAAAGAAAGTTGAACATGTTGTTCAAGATAATGTAGCATACCATGGAAAGAAAGAAATTGCTAATTTCTTTAACAACTTCTTCGTAAACGTAGGGAAAACTATAGCTGAAGGTACTCCAAGTGAACTTACTGATCACCTGGAATACATGGATCATATTCGAGAACACATCTTTTTCTTTACGCCTACCAACTCTATCGATGTAATTGCGTGCATAAACAACCTGAAAAATAAATCGAGTGGGTTACAAACGTTTCCGACTAAATTACCCAAAATTATGGTTGATATTGTAGCCCCGCTGTTATCCAATCTTATTAACCAGTCTCTCTTACTAGGCCGAACTCCCTCAAAGTTGCTTGAGTAACCCCTATCTTCAAAAATGGTGAAAAATCTGTGTAAACAATTATCGACCTATCTCTGTACTTCCAATTATTAGCAAGGTATTCGAAAAAAATGTGTATAAATAAGTATCCTCTAATTTTGAACAAAAATCATTTCTTTACGAAAAACAGTACGGCTTTCGCTCCAAAAAATCAATTTAAAATTCCTTTATTCTAATATAGTTGAAGGAAAGCCTGTCTTCTCTGTATTTCTTGACTTTCGAAAAGCATTTGACTCTGTGGACCATAAAATATTACTCTCGAAACTACACTGCTATGGCATTCGAGGGGTTGCACATGATTGGTTCAGATCATACCTAACAAATCGGAAGCAATACGTTGTCATTGATGACGCAAAATCGGACCCACTGGCAATTAGCCATGGAGTTCCACAAGGATCTGTTCTTGGGCCTCTCGTATTTCTGATTTTTATCAATGGCATTATTAAATCTAAATCATTCTTCAAATTCATACTTTTTGCCGATGACAGTACGCTCTCTGCGGTCCTTCCGAACCAAAATCCCGCTATGATTGCGGAGAGTATAAATAATGAACTTCATAAGGTTTCATTGTGGCCCAAAGCTAATAAAAAAGCCTTAACCCTTTAACGACCGAATTTTTGTACTCATATTACCGTTAACACAACCACCGTCACTAAACTGGCGCTGGCATCAGGCAGTCACCAATATCAGGATGGGAAAGGAACTGCCACTTGGCAGAGAACTTCAAAGAACACATTAGGGAACTAATTGAATAAGAAATACAATATATTGAGGGTATTTTTGAAAGAGGACACTGGTTTCCTCTGGGGCGTTAAAGGGTTAATATGGATAAAACGAAATATATTACATGTTCATACAAGAAAAATGTATCTCTCCCACGCACTAAAATTGGCGAAGATGAAATCGAAGAAACCAACTCATGTAAGTTTCTGGGCATCATAATAGATGCCCCAGATGCCCATAATAGATCTGACCTTCAAAGAGCACTTCGCTCATATTAGCTCTAAATTATCAAAATCCATCGGAATCCTAAATAAAGTTAAAAATTTCCTGCCTGAAGCAGCTCTACAAATGCTTTACCGAACGCTCATTTCTCCATACTTGCAATACGGAATAGAAGCATGGCAAGTAACTGATAAAAATAAAAGCAAAAAATTTTTACGTTGCAAAAAAGAGCTATCAGAGCGGTAAAGAACCTAGAATATAATGCTCACACAAATGATTCATTTAAAAATTTACAAATACTTAAACTTTCGGATCTCTATAATATCTCCATTTGTAATTTCATTCACAAAACATTAAGAAATGATGGCGAAAATAGCCTAAAACAATTATCAAGTGCGTAACTGGTCATCACGACCATTTAACCCTAAATAAGTAAATTCATGCTTCTTTATTACTCAAAGGCCCGATCGCAACACAGTATCCTCTTCGTTGGAACTAAAACTTGGAACTCAATACTTGTGGAGATCCGTGAAAGTAATTCTTACAAGGTATACAAAAGAAATCTTGAGTCTCACTTCCTATCAGAATACTACTTCGTGTAAGATCACCAAGTCAAATCTTGCCTTTTACGTGTCTGGTCCTATGAATATAATTTGCCATGGGTAACATCGCCGATCTTCAGTCTGCTCTTAAATTGTTATATCGAATATATTGTTAAATATAGACGATTTGACCTATATTGTAAAATGCAGCATCTAATATCGAGTTAATTATATTATTGATCAATCTAATGCGAAACTAGGCTAAGTGAAATTGGTTAGACATTACTGTACACTTAGAATAACGTGATGGTAGGATGTCCTAGAAGTCGCTGAACTTGTTTGGGCTCACAGGTAGCAATTGTACAGAAAACTTACAGGATATCCTGTAATCGTTTACAGTTTATTAACTTTAGGCTTGTTGCTTCGTGAACTTAAAATTAAGGATTAAAATTAAATGAACGGTTAACTTATCAGTAAAACTTTATCTCTGAATATTAAATCTAAAATTAATGAAGCAAATTTCGTGATCTTAATATATAAAAATTTCTATAACCCAGCTCTAGGCTTGTCTTTGGTTCTTGAACTTTAGTTTACCATCCTGAATACAACCTAATGAATACACCATTTGAGCCAAGCTGCACTGACCTCTTAAATTTTCTGGATGCCAATTCAGATCGCCTCCAGCCATTGACCACACAACTTGATCATCAACTTTATAGCTGAGCCTACACAGCCTTCGTCTTTTTCACCGGCCTCCGCATCCCCGACGGAACCTCCCGTGCTGCCAACGCAGGGATCGCGGTGGATTTTCATCCGCGCCGCTTCGCTGCGCTTCCCCTCCATCGAGGACTGAGCGGACGGAGGATGAGAGGCTGAGGCGCCTTTAAGTGCTGCTGACTGCACCGCTCACCATCCACTCGCCTGACTGCGCTTCCCGGCATGTTCCGGAGCTGACGAGTACTTGTGGAGGTTCGTAAACTACAAGTTCACGACCAACTTTTACTGGCCATGCCGTGAGCTGGGTACTTAGGACCACGTTTCCCCATGCATTCATAAAACTTATAACTTGCCTTATAACATAAAAACTTATAACTTGCCTTATAACCTAAAAACTTATAATTTGCCTTATAACATAAATACTTATAATTTGCATTATAACATAAAAACTTATAACTTGCCTTTTAACATAAAAACTTGTAACTTGCCTTATAACATAAAAACTTGTAACTTGCCTTATAACATAAAAACTTGTAACTTACCTCATAACATAAAACTTATAACTTGCCTTATAACATAAAACTTATAACTTGCCTTATAGCATGAAACTTATAACTTGCCTTATAACATAAAGCTTATAACTTGCCTTATAGCATAAAACTTATAACTTGCCTTATAACATAAAACGTTTAACTTGCCTTATAACATAAAACTTTTAACTTGCCTTATAACATAAAACTTATAACTTGCCTTATAACATAAAACTTATAACTTGCCTTATAAGATAAGACTTATAACATAAAACTTATAACATAAAAATTATAACGATAAACTTATAACTTGCCTTATTACGATAAACTGTACTAAACCTGTGATTAAGCTGAATCCCAACTAACCGCAACTAACTCCACAGAGCACGGATTGCTTCCTATGACGGCACAGTCGCAGACAGCAAGTTCAGCGCCCGCCTGTCTACCTGAAGTCCTGCTCCGAGGTGTTTATAGTTCCTTTGTTGCATTTAACTTAAGCGCTTTGTCCAATTCGTCCAAATGTCGTGCCGACATTTATCTTTATGAATTAAAGCAATTTTTCCCATTACGGAATTCAGTGTATTCACTCTCTTATATATATTATTAATAAACCGTTTTTTCTATAGCTATACTTGTTGCGAAATGGAGAAGAGGGTGGGGTTTAGGACCCCCCCCCCCCCTTTCCAGACGCTGAGGGAATTGCAACCCCCGCATAATTTGAATATTGTACTTTCATGCTTGCGTACACCTGCATACCAGACATGGAGAATAAAAGAATTTGTAAGATTAACATGAATTTATTTTGAAACACGTGGATTTGAATATGACACATGAAATGAGAGATTCCGGCTAGAAAATTATTGAATGCCAGCGAACGATTACATGATTAACGCGAAACCCCATTTCTTGGCTACCGTCAAAAGGGGATTTTACGCACAAAAACAAACGAAATTAGAAACATGAAGATGAACATCCTGGCTAGCACACACATGAAATAAATGGTTATGCTAAAAAGAATAGAACCTTGACTCACCGCAAGGTGTCAAATATAAATGCTCGCATTATACACAACACAGAATTCGAACATGAGCCAATTGCCCGCATGACACAAATTACATTTGATTGCGCGCCGCTCGGAACGTACTATTCCATGTGCTGGCTGTGCTAGAACTCTCACACTTAAAAATCACCTTTCTGAGTTTTCAAACAGTAACTGGGTATCAAACTTTCTTGCTATTGTAGATCGCGATGACTCACTACACTTCCAAGACTGCCTAAAGAATTTACGTAGTGCAGCTCAGACCGCACCGCGGCACCGATGTTCCCCCTTCGCTCGTCGGCCGGTCGTGGCACCGAAGCGCTGCGCCGCTTCCATGTTTTTGTGCTGAAGTTACTTGTGCGCCCGGGATTGATGTAGAAGCGTTTCGAATGCTTTCATGATGCACGGGTACTAGGTGGCTTCCTCCGTGAGGCTGAGGCGCTTAGTGTAGCCGTTGTCGCAACATTGACGCTTCGTGGGGCTGAGGTGCTTCAGGTAGCCGTTGCTGCAATGTTGACGATTCGTGAAGCTGAGGTGCTTCGGACAGCCGTTGCTGCAATGTTGACGCTTCGTGAGGCTGAGGTGCTTCAGGTAGCCGTTGCTGCAATGTTGACGATTCGTGAAGCTGAGGTGCTTCGGATAGCCGTTGCTGCAATGTTGACGATTCGTGAAGCTGAGGTGCTTCGGATAGCCGTTGCTGCAGAATTGGAGCTTCGACGATTTATGATGGACGAGGGTTCCTTTCTTGAAAATTTCGATGTGCTCACTATGCTCAGATCTTTGATTTGCAGATTATGTTGAAGGCACACCAGCAGTGCGCCGGCGCGCCCGCTTGCGCGCCCCTTAGATACGTGCACCTCTTCCGCCCTCGCTTCCACGTAAAAGAACCTTGATTATCCTCTTCTCACTCCTTTTAAGTGTGTTGCCTCTTTCTTCCTCGAAGGATCTGGCTTCTTCCAAGCTACAGCGAAGTCACCCGATTCGTTGGAAACTTGCTGGTCCTGAAGTTTTGCCTATGATTGGTTCGCGGTCGACACATGTCCACGTGTGATGTCTTCGCGAGCTCTCGTGATTGGTCCATGTGTTGCGTCCCTCTCTTGATCCCTCACCCCTTCGAAGTTCCCCCTCGCCTTCGCGGCGCTGTCTTACATTCTCTCGCCTAGTCGACGCCGGCTTTAACGGTCAACATTCCTTTGTTGTAGCCCCGCATAATGTTATATACCAAAAATGTCCTAAATATGTTGTCGATTTACGGGATTTAGCCAAAAAAAATTATCACGTAAAAATAAAAATATCATCTAATATGAGCACAGCTTTCCGTGATTTGTCCCAAAAAATGTCATGTGAAATAAACATACATATTTCGTAACACATACCCCTCTCGTCCCAGAAAATTTGGGCCAACTGCGAGGTTGGTTCAAATTTTATTTAACCGTTAATTATATATATCGCGAAGTAATTCATTACATTACAAAATTAGGAAATGTTCCCCTATGATTCAATACCTTCAATTTCATTTTAACATCAAAATTCCCTTACATATATCTCGTTGTGGTCTGCCTACTGCGATACGCTGAGGGTTATGCGTTTATTCCTACAAAGTTTTCATTTATTAATACCTGACACACTAACCATTGGTTTAAACCAGATTTCTCACACACATTATTATACGACGCAAAGAAAAGAACACCGCAAACATAACACATATATCGGACACCTAAACACAAGAATATTGAACACACACATGACATTTAATATTGAAACACAGAGATGACATTTATTATTTTCAGCTTGCCTCCGGCAACCCAACGAAATGGCCGATCATTCAAATAAGAGGTCGTTCAGTAGACGGATGTGTTACACAGGGACATCATTCCCGTATCCTCGTTTGCAATCCGCATAACAAAACCTCAAAAGGGGAGGTGATTGTCAAACCTCAAATATTTCTTCAATTCATTTTCAGTTCAGTTTACGTGCACATAGTCATCAAAGTGGGCCCTGCTGAGGATAGGTTTTCTTTTCAAATACATAAGCTTTTCCTACTGAATCCATCCTGCGTCGCGTACATCTCGTGGAAAAATTAGTATATCCATCCTTTGCGTCGCGTACATCTCGAGGAAAATTTTTAGTATATCCATCCTTTGCGTCGCGTACATTCGCGGAAAATTCAGTAGGTTTCCATAGTCGGGGCTGCACAGGGTCTAATCTCGCAGGATTTCTACACCGCCCAGCCCTCTCCCTCCACCTCCAACCAGCTACAGCACCACCTCCAAGCAGCCTCAGAAATGTTAGGTTAAATTAATTTAGGTTAGGTTAAGTTAAGTTAAGTTAGGTTAAGAGGTTAGGTTAAGTTAGGTTAGGTTGGGTAAGGTTAGGCCAAGTTCAGTTAGTTTAAGGTTAACTTAAAAAAGTTAAAAAATGCCTGTTTTGCGCGAGATGGAATTGGCGCGAATGGCAACCTCAGTACCTGCTCGGAGGTGGAGGGAGAGGGGTGGGCTGTGTAGAAATCCTGCGAGCTTGGACCCAGTGCGTCGGGGCTCGTCAGCCCTTTTATAATTATTCGAGAATGTGAAGCATATTTATCTACGAAGACCGTCAGGTTAGGTTCCCTATTTACTCGTCGACTAGTAAACATTAAACCCCTGAGGTTCGCGTGAGATCGCTCGTCATTGCCTTCATTAATGCGCAATAGAATGTCTAACAGTTTCATTTTCATGACAGAGAGACAGCGCATTATTTTCCTAGTACAAGTAGAATTCCTTTTTTGCACCATCTATCAAGTCTGCCTTGATTGTGGTGGAAGCGATTTCATGCAAAATTTCCTCCTACATAGAGAAATAAGACATTGTGGTTCTGAACATACGCCTCGCCCCGTTTTTATTCGCAGGTGGCGTTGATCACCTTGCCACAAGATTATATAAACATTCACACAAATATTGTACGCAATCGGGAGATTTACCAATTAGGCTGAAATCCCTAGCGCACTTAATATAATAAAATGTATACATAATGTGTCATCACTGTCAGACTTTACATCATACTTTTGCTGAGAACAGCCGTTCTGATGGTCTGACATCCTGAAAACACACATAAGAAAAATTGCAAAAAAAAGGACATGATTATTCACCTTATTCTCAGCCTTTGAGACCTTGCCATCATTTTTCCAACTGTTTCCTTCCACTCGAAGAACCGTCGATCACATTCATGATTTTTATATGTATTTACACAGCTCGGGAACCTGCAGTACATATATGTGCCGTAAAATACGGATTCTGTGTTGTGTCGCTTAAAAAAAACTATTTCTATTACATAAATTAATTTGCATATCCGTCGATGTTGGAGTACAAACAGTGCGAGTGCCATCAGCATCCCTATGGGAAGAGAAACAACCAAAACTTCCACACATGAACGCTGAGACAACTCACACCAGCTTGCCTCCGAAGTTAGTTTCCAAGTCCATGAGTCAAATTCGTTAAACATCACAATTACGCACCTCAGAAAATAGGATGTGCTTTTATCTTCTAAGTTGCGCCACTGCAAATTTAGATCACATCCCAAGTTCCTATTCTCATCCCTCACACAACGTTCACCAGGCGGAAGAAAGCAAAAGTTCCCAGCAACGCTCATAAGAGATTCAGAATTAAGGAACAGTTCTTATTCTATAACACTTGAAAAATAAAAAAAATGTAACGTTCCCAGTACATCAAAATTCACGGGAATTCCGCTTCAGTAAGAAAACGCAAAAACACACCGAGCGAACATACCTTCATGAAATCTCGCTACCCAGGAATGAGTTACATTTCTTTTATGCAACTTAACATACTACAGTTTCGTGTCTTGTGTTATCAATTTACAACGTCTGCATTGAACCCTTAGTTAAAATATTAATCATCCTACGTATTCCTTGTCAAGCCTGCCTAGAGTCTGACCTTCTATTCAACACTGACATAGGAAACGATTTCTTTATTGGCTCCGCTACTTTCATTACTCTGATGAAGGAATGGCACATGGGACTTTTCCATAACTATACAACTCGCAAAGACAGAGCACAGAAAACGAGCTATATTTTCGAAGAAAAATTCCCTGCCATTGAGGTTCGACGTATTTTTGAATAACAACACCAATAATATTTCCACTTCATTTCCTATAGCATTCTACATTCTTGCATTCACATAATACCACACTCGAGCACTTAAAAGATGAGACTCGACGAACGAAAATTTTTATTGCCCTGGGATCAGAACAGTAATAAAACTTACACACGTCTCCTCTGCTTCGCATCCTCTATCTCTAGCACACGCATTAACACAAAATTCCCGTTTATCCATTACAGTGCGCAACTATCATTCATCATTAAAAATTTTTCAACAAAGTCAAGGCTTCACTTCAACATATTGTATATTTTCATCGTAGAAAATAACATATTCCAACGAGCTCAATTTATTCAATACAGTTATGTGGACACATTCTCGATATAACATCGCAATTCACTCGGAATTACGGACGAAATTGTTACTATCATTTTATTTAAAAAAAAAACATGAAGATTCAATTAAAGATCCCCACTGAACATGATATTCACACATAGAGCATTGCGGACGAATGCATTAAATTATCGATTTGACATCGTAACTCGTGAGTTTTACTGAGGCGGAGTGCATAAACGCACCTAGGGGTTCGTAGATTTTCACATCAGTAACGTCAAAAGGAATCCTGTTTTACACTTTAAAATAATATGAAAGCTTCATTAAACCACCCACTTGCAGACGTAGTAAAAAAAATTGAATCTTGAATTCAATGTACGAATCAGTTGATAAAAATGAAAATTCCTTCCTCGCTTATATGCGCCTATTTAGTCAAAAATGCATTTTAATCTCTCCACGTGTTTTCCGATGATACTAACTATACTTAAAATGTAAAATTCCTTCCCAACTAGAGGAACACGGATTAAACCACACTTAAATTAATGTGCCTCACACGGTCGCCATCTTCAAAATTATGTTTTCCCATGAATTTGAATAAACTGGAGCATGACACAGCAAAGATTTTGCGCCCAAAAAATTGAGAAAGCCACAAACAGAAACACAATTAAGTAGAACTTAGGTCCGTCACTGCATCAGTTATTCATCTCACGCATAAACAATGTGGCACCTTGTAATGGATGAATTTAGCTATCACTTATTAACAAGAAATGCAAATGCTCAATCTTCAATTCTGGCGTCCTCATTCTATTGTGACCAAAGAAAACTTGTGAAATGAAGCTCTGCTTTAATTACGACAATGTGTAGGCATTATTTCTATTCTTAAGTCACTAAAATTATACCGATAAGTGAACGCGTAGCAACTTTGAAAATTGCCAGATGCTCCTGAAGAAGCACTACATTAAGTTTATTATTCTAAACCTAATCAATTAACTCAGCTTTAATGCGGAAATTCATTGAACTCCTCTCTATTGTACAGCAAGAAAATTTGATTTGAAGGAAAATTCTATCACCGTGGGTCAGAAAATATAAATTTTAGAATTTAGTTCTCAAATGTCATTAACAAAGGTATGCATTACATTGCTAAGGCTTGTTAGAAAATCACTATGAAAACAAATTCACACGACGGCGCACAAAATTTTCTACTAATTATTTTAATTTAATGCATACGGGATGGTAAATTTCAAGTTGAATAATTACCAGAAATTCCTAGACACTGCAAAATATCAAATTGGTTTCAAAGCTTCAACTGAGACTACTAGGTTTCATTAAAATTAAGGCATAAAATCCGGAGCCATCGCTACAAACTCAATCTTAAGTATATACTATAAGTGGATAATCCAAGTAAATGCAGCTCATAGAAAGTTCTTATCCCACACATGAACAAGAGATCATAAAAAAAGAGAAAAATTCTAGAGCCAGTCCCTGCGCAACAAAATGTTACTGCTTTTATCTTTCAATGCACTCAGACAAAATTCTAACAACACTCAAAAAAAACATGAGGGTTTCTCAATACCCAAAACCATGCTCAGAAGACTCGACAGCCCGATAATTGAGCAACATATGTAACACTGTTGATATGAGCTTATTAACTTCCCATTGCATTTAGCAACTTAAAGGCAGCTAGTTATGAGCTTTACATTTCTCTGTCGAGCACATTCCAATCAGTCAGTTACTTCTAGCGGACATGAGTTGTGGTGTAGCCCCAACCTGGCTTTTATGACTTCAAAAGCCTGAGATGCAATTATTTACGGAAATCGCCGCTTCCCAAGGCAAAACCAAAGACCAAGTACTCTTACAGCTGCCGCCCAACGGTCTGTTATTTAAATCTGCTACGGCTGCAATGAGTACGCGAATATTCAATACAAGGCAAGTTTAAATTTTGAGACAACTGAAAATGCTTAAAAATTGTAAAAATAAATTTTCATGCAGAAATGCAGGTAGCACGCTAAATAACACGAGCAAAAAATGGTACAGGAAGAAATATTTGCTTAATATCGGGCACTTGTTCGACTAAATTCAATGTTTAAGAGAGCATCACACACACACACATGATTTTGAGATATTGAACCGATTACTTGAGAAAATTTTCGTGCCGTTCACATAAAATATTAGGCTCACACTGATTATAAGCCAATTTTTATCCTGCACTTGATCAACCAGATATCAAAAAAAAATTTTAGCGATAGCCCTGGCTCAGCAAAATGCGGCAGATTACTTTTTTAATGCACTCCGATTAGTTCTACTTACTAAGTATTTAACGGTGATCTTCCACTGAGGAATCAAAATTTTATTGCTAGTGCCGCAGTCAGAACCTGACAAGATCATAATGGCTTTCCATGCCCTAGAAAATAGAATATACTTATGCAGCTCAACGCTGTGATTGCAAACGGGTGAAATTCACAGAAGAAAAGCTTAACCAAAGCAACTGGCCATTCTGGTAAATTTATACAACTCATGTTATACTGACGAAATGAATTTCTCATTGCATTCATAAAGATTACTGGCAACACATGATTCACATTTCTTAACTTCTGAAGTGCACTTCAGTTATCCTACTTTGAGCTAGACGAGCTGCGGTTACGTCGCTGAATCTCACATCCTCATGCGTTTATGACTCAGAGCAATTCTATGCCATTACACACGAAGGGCAGTTTCTCGAAGGTAAGACCAATCGCCGCCACAAGGAACTACACTGAGCAAGCGAAATACAATGCCGGACAAATCCTTGCTAAACGACTGGACCATTATTTGAATTCCTTCTTGAGGGACCGTTATGAAATTATATAAAAAAAATTTTAAGCAACTGAAATTGATTGAAGAAAATTTCCCATGCCAATATACAGTCAGTACGCTCGCATAGTACAATGAATATTTAACCTGTTGCGAAATGAAGAGGGTGGGGTTTAGGACCCCCCCCCCTTTCCAGACGCTGAGGGAATTGCAACCCCCGCATAATTTGAATATTGTACTTTCATGCTTGCGTACACCTGCATACCAGACATGGAGAATAAAAGAATTTGTAAGATTAACATGAATTTATTTTGAAACACGTGGATTTGAATATGACACATGAAATGAGAGATTCCGGCTAGAAAATTATTGAATGCCAGCGAACGATTACATGATTAACGCGAAATCCCATTTCTTGGCTACCGTCAAAAGGGGATTTTACGCACAAAAACAAACGAAATTAGAAACATAAAAATGAACATCCTGGCTAGCACACACATGAAATAAATGGTTATGCCAAAAAGAATAGAACCTTGACTCACCGCAAGGTGTCAAATATAAATGCTCGCATTAAACACAACACAGAATTCGAACATGAGCCAATTGCCCGCATGACACAAATTACATTTGATTGCGCGCCGCTCGGAACGTACTATTCCATGTGCTGGCTGTGCTAGAACTTTCACACCTAAAAATCACCTTTCTGAGTTTTCAAACAGTAACTGGGTATCAAACTTTCTTGCTATTGTAGATCGCGATGACTCACTACACTTCCAAGACTGCCTAAAGAATTTACGTAGTGCGGTTCAGACCGCACCGCGGCACCGATGTTCCCCCTTCGCTCGTCGGCCGGTCGTGGCACCGAAGCGCTGCGCCACTCCAATGTTTTTGTGCTGAAGTTACTTGTGCGCCCGGGATTGATGTAGAAGCGTTTCGAATGCTTTCATGATGCACGGGTACTAGGTTGTTCCGTCTCTTTCCATGTACAGGTCGAAACTAACGCGAATGAGGTTCGGGAGTGACTAAAATGCAGTAACGTGGTTATCCTTTATTGGTACTCAGGAATTGGCACAGGCTTCGGTATTGGCAAAGAATCTGTTAGATCGGACGGTAGGGGCTAATACGAAGTGATGTTACTTCTATAACGCATCTGTGATCTGTACAGGTGCTTCCTCGACGGTCACGCTTCCGCTAATGAACAGCGACGACTCTTATTAAGTGCTACCTCTTCGGCAGGCCACCGCTAATGAACGGCGATGTCTCTTGCCGGTTCTATTTATATACTCGGCGGGCGCACATAATTGTTCCCCCCACGTAAAATTCTTTATTACAATAAAAATTTTAGCAAAGCATAAATTCAACAAAATTCAACGGTAATCCTACATCTCGTTAAACATTAATTTTAGTTTCAATTCAATACTTGATTTATTATCCAAAATCAACTAATTAATCACTCTTCCCACTTAGCTTGAAACAAATTATTTATCAACTTATTCTTATTAATTCAATTCAAATTCAATATTGGATACACCACACAATTTTATTAACTTATCGAAATCAAAAATCAAATCACGTACGTAATAAATCATCTCTATAAGGTACACTTTTTTGAACAAACTGGACACATACCGTCAAATCGAGAAACAAAAATTTTAATGAAAATGAAAATTTAGAAGGAAAAATCCATCATAAATCTATATTATCTAAAGATATAGAATATAAGTTTATATACGCAAAACAATACATTACATTACTACAAATGGCAAGGTAAAGGTTGATTTGCTTTTCCGTACGATTCAAATCGTCCTACGATTCAAATTAACTTATTTCAATTCAACTAAATTAAATATTGAAAGTAAATTAAATAGAATAATCAATAAATGAACTAATTCAATTCAACCAATCTACAAGCGTGCAATTTGTTTTTTTTTTATTCGCAATAAATATAATTCGTCTCCTTATCTCGCGTGAAACATGCACAAACATTTCCATAGGGCGAGTAAAACGACATCACGGTTTATAATTAACGACACCAAGAACAAGTAATAATCCGTATAAAATAGAAATATTCTAAGACATGGAAGGTGTCTACTCCTCGTATATCACGCGTAATATGATATTCTGTCGTCTCCATCTTGTATGTGTAAGGATCCATCTTGTAGGGACGTGCACGTGGACTCTGTGCATGAGGCACGTGTGTTTTGTCATGTTAATGTGAATGTAGGAGTCTAGCGTTGTAATGTTATGCGCTAACTTGAGGTGGAAGTGCAAGTATTTGCCTAGGACTATTACTGATTTCTTTCCAAGCGGTTCGACGCAAAGCTACGTCATCACTACTTAGTCGTCCAATAACTTTGTTGAGATCTCTTTTAATATAAATAATCATTACAGTAGTTATAATCGTGATTAACGTGTAAATAAGCAACAGTATGTCACTCAATTGATCAGGAATGAGGTCAACTCTCGTTTCCTCTGTATGGCGGATGAGTTCATCCGATATCTGACCATTATTGGCTTTAATTGCAGTTAGAATGGCGTCTACGTTATAATTGGATACCTTGTTACCCATGTTAGCGGGCCACAAAGCGACTAACAGAGCAGGAAGTAAAATGATTTAAGTCTTTGAGGTGCTTCTTGAAATTAAGTAAGTAGTTCTTATTGATTATTAATTGTTATTGAAATTAGATAAGTGCGCAAACCAAGTAGTAAGTGAAGGTGTAAAGTGTATGTGTATATCGTAAATCGGAATGTGTAATGTTCTGGAATTGTTCAGGAGTCGCCCAAAGAATCTGAAAAGAAACGACACAGCAGATTAGCATGGCCACAAGTTTAAAGTAAACAATTGTCGTTTCATACTAAGGCAACGCTTCCTTCTCATTAAGACACACTCATTCCAACTAAAATGCCTGACATTGTTTTCAAACAAGTTGCGGCAGATGCGATGCAGTCTCGCGGGTTTCGCACTCGCACTCTCGTGTCGACATTTCCACGATTGCACCTAAGTTTATCAACTCTAGCTTACGACTTGATGAACACAACCTTGAAGTCGCAATAACAGTATGACAACATCCTAAGTTCAACATCTCGTCACAAGGTGTTTGCGCAACAAAAATATTTCCTAAAGCAAGACATACATAAAGCCTTGAGAAAAAAAACTCATAGAACGCACTTACAAGCTAAAAACCATTTAAAAACATATATGAAATGGCAATTTCGGAATATATGAAAATGAACAGTTCCAAACTAGGTTGACAATTTTACCCTTTTAACTTATCTAAAGGCAGTACATGGTTTAAGTTCGATCGGATAATCTTGTTACCGATCTTAATATCTGCATAATTTTTACCTAGCCTTTCAATGATACCGGGACCTAAGAAATTTAGCTGTAGCTTGTGTTTTTTGGCATGGTTTTTCACTAGTACACGGTCCATCACCTTTAAATTTTATTCGCGACGTTTCACGTTTCTATAGGTAGTTCTTTCGATTGTAGCGTTAATGATTGCGTTTCTAATATTATTCACTACAATAGATGACTCTTTAAATTTTTGTTTTTGAACATCTTCATATGTAGTCGCAACATTAAAGTCTTCTAAATTAGTAGAACTAATATACACACACGTATCTCTACCGAAAACCGTGTATGCGGGGGTATCGCCTAATGTTTCATTAAAGCTATTGTTAATCGAATTCTCCACAATATCCAATAATCTATCCCACTCATTATGAGTAAGAAAATTTAGATATAACTTGAGCAGGTGTCGAATTTTTCCATTACATCGCTCAACAATGCCATTAGAAAAAGGGGAATAAGCCAGAACTTCCCTTTTTAAGATAGAAAGTCCTTTTGTGAAATTTCTCACATTAGATGATTTAAACTCTAGAGCATTGTCGGACAACAATACGTCCGGGGTACCGAACAAACAGCAAAAATTCCATAGACAATCTGTAACAGTCTCTGTACGTCGGTCACTAGTCGAATATAATTTAACAAAACGCGAGAACAAGTCGATAACGACAAGAATAAATTTGTTCCCATTGTCTGTCATTGTTAATGGACCGTAGAAGTCTATGCTGACCGTTTGAAAGCATCGTGTTCCAATTGGAGCATTTAGAATTTTAATCGGCGTCGATATTCGTGATTTTAGAATCTTACAGATGTCACAAGATTCAACAATTTTGCGTGTAATTGTCCGTTCGTACGGATGAAAATATTTTAATTTGAACTTAAACAAGGTATGATTCAAATCTGTGTGGGACAAATTGTGAATAAATAAAATTGTCTTGTGTAGCAGAGTATATGGCACCACAATAGTCAGAATGGTGCTGGGTCTGTTGTCAATTCTTCGTCTTTTATACAAAATGTCATTCATAATCAGAAATTCATTCATGTCAGTATTAGTAACTTTTGTTGCGTTCTCTAGGGCATCCTTTATTTCAGAACAAAAAGGATCACTATCTTGTTCACGTTTAAATTCGTCTAACGACCAGTTGTCGTTAATACTTGAATGGTCTGTAGTCTTGTTAACGTTATCCAGTCTGCATAAGCACGTTCTCTGCCTGCTATTAAAGTCACTGGGTTCACGTCTGGGGTCTGTCTGCTGTTCAGCAGTACTGTTGTTGTTTCTTCCATCCTCACTTCCTGGCATTGTCTCCTCGAACTCTCCCTCAGTCACCGGCTTGTTACATTCGTTACCCGCAGCAGCGGCTTGCAGCCTGGTTACAACGGGAAAAGTCTCTACATCCGGGGTTATTTCAGAACACTCTAATAGTTCTCTTTCTGTTAAAGGATTTTTGTCATGATTTAATCTACTTAATGCATCGGCGGCACTATTCGCTTTCCCAGAAAAATACTTTAATTTGGCATCAAAAGCTTGCACATAAATACTCCATCTAGCGAGCGTGTTGTCTTCAGGCAATTTCTTTGAAAATAAAGGGACCAAAGGCTTATGATCGGTGTAAATGACCAGATCATATCCTAAAACAAGATATTTAAAGTACTTCAACGCTTCAACTATAGCAAACATTTCTTTTTTTGTTGTTGAGTATCGTCGTTGGGTGGAATTCACCGTTTTAGAAAAAAATGCGACAGGTCTCATGTTTCGAATCTTATCAGTAGATGACTGGAGTAAAACAGCTCCTATGCCGACGTTTGATGCATCACAAAACAGATGAAAATTTTGATCGAAGTTTGGGTGACTCAAGATTGTATTTTCACACAGTTCATCCTTTAATTTTTCAAAAGCGTTTTGACAATCTCTAGACCACTTGAATTCAACATTTTTCTTCAGAAGGTTATAGAGCGGGCTTGCGATACTCGCAAAATTTTTTATGTACCTACGAAAGAAATTTACTAGTCCTAGAAATGACTGTAACTGTTTCACATTCTTAGGAATTTCTAAATTCTTCACTTTGTCAGTGCCGGTGCTTCTGGTTCCCATTCCGCTAATGGAATGTCCGAGATATTCAATCTCATCTCTAAAGAATTCGCACTTTTCCGTCTTTATTGACAATCTAGCGTTTCTTAATAGTTCAAGTACAACTTTTATATCGGCAAGATGCTGATCTTTTTCTTTTGAAAAAATGAGTACGTCGTCCATAAAGACGAAATATAGTTTTCCTAGAACAGGAGATAGTGTTTGCGTCATTACTGACTGGAAATATGCAGGTGAGGTTTTTAAACCAAAAGGTAAACGATTGAACTCGTATTTTCTGCTACCAACGGTAAATGCTGTTATTTCCTTACTCTCATCGGTCAGTGTAATATTATGATATCCCGACCTAAGATCTAATTTCGAAAAGTATTTTTGACCATTTAGACTATAGAGAATCTCATCCATTCTCGGTAGAGGGAATGATTCTTCATAAATTACCTCATTTACTTTGCGAAAGTCAACTACCGGACGTATGGTTCCATCTTTCTTATGAACTACAATTATCGGTGAATTATAAGCTGAAATCGATGGTCTAATAATTCCGTCGTCTAACATTTTTTCGTTAACGACTTTCAAGTCTTCCATGTAACGGTGGGCAATACGATAGGGAGGGACATTTACGACATCCACGTTAGGTTTCAAACGTATTTTGTATGGTTTAATCGCAGCAGCGGAGATCGATTCATTGTCTATAGTAATAACGTCTCTGAATTCATTCAACAAACTCAGCAATTCAGGCTTCATTTCGTCATCGTTACACTTGATATCATCATTATTTAATTTCCGCCGACCACGGGCTATTTCTTTGGAATCAGAAACGTACCCTTTGTCGACAACTCCTGTGATCCCGACAGATTCACTATTAGTGTCTTTCTTCTCGACATCTAAATGACTGTCCTGAACAACACTAGCTGCCTGCACAAAGGTACTCAATCCTCCTTTTAATTCTCCTTGTACATCTGACAAGTAAACTTCGGATTCAATGTGATCCTTCTCCACTTTTTCTAAAGTACTTATAATTGCATTCTCTGGTAAAACAATCGCTCTGTCGGAGCTATTAATTAACAACAACGGAATCTTTCTCCTATTATTAACTCTCACGATTGCTTCTGCGACACAAATGCCTTCTTTTAAAGTTGCTTTCTTTATTATGTATTCTCCATTTTTACACTTTCCAACATGTCCAACATGTTTCAAAATTACATGGGGAGCAATTTCCACTCTTTGAGTATGAACTCATAACGGCCTTGGCCCTGTGTGGGAACTGGTAACTGCAACTACGCCTCGAACAGGCTGATTTTCTCTCTTACCATCCCTTTTTACTTCCTCGCCTACTCTCGCAGCATTACACGTCCTGAGAATTTCTCTCTTCTCTCTTAGCTTATTTAGGACTTTTTTCTTAGCTCTGGACGTAATCGTGTCCGCCATGAGACACTCAGTATTCTCGATTGAATACTCGAGACACTCTGTCTTTCTCTTTTTTCGTCGTTTTACCTCTGCAAAGGGAATTTTCTCGTCTTTGATAATTAAACATCTTTGTTTTAAGTCTACAACGGCGTTCTTGTCTAATAAATCACGCCCAATAATGACGTCATAATTGTAAATACCATCTTTAATTATTAAAGCATTTGTCTTTAAACTTACACCGTTTTTTAACTTTAGGACAAGCTCCACCTCGCCTTCAACATTACTCTTAGCGTTAACGCCTTTTATAGTCAGAGAACTTGGCTTCACGTCATTACTTATCTCACTAATTCTGTGGTAGCTGATTAGACATTTTTCTGATCCTGAATCAATCAATGCATTCCACAGGTCTGCATCTTTTCTAAGCACAATCATGGGCTTATGACTTTTTCGTATTACAAATAATTCATTTTGTCCTGTAACTTCAACTTCTTCATCTTCTTCGTATTTACAAACGTTCGCCGTCACATGGCTTTCAAATTCAGTGCCATGAGCATTCAAATCATTTAAATCGCTTAAATCCGCCTCTCCCAGCGATTCATATCTATTTTGGCACTTAATTAGTGGATCGATCACCTCAACATTTTTAACGAGGGAACCTCCAGACATGTTTAACACATCAATTCTCTCGACATTTTTAACGAGGGAATCTTCAGCACCAGAATTCTCCTCGGGTTCACAGGGAGCTACTGACGTAGAGTCACACTTAGTTATTTCAATTCCATTTTTACCATTGACGTTATTTCTATCGGAAATGAAATCGTCTCTGCAGTTTACGCTAAAAAACTATCGCCACTGTTAGTTTGGTAAGTTTCTACCTGGCCTTTTTCTGGTACACGAGTTTTATGCTGTCCTCGCGCACGGACACGATCAGGTCTACCTGGTCTGTTGAAATAGTCTCGTCTGGACCTACAGTCTCTTGCGTAGTGTCCTAACTTATTACAACGAAAACAAGCTACGTCACGCAGTGAATGCTCGGTGGCAGTCTGATATGAACCTGGTTTGTACCAATCAGTCGGTTTCCTAGCCACAGTGGTTACCGACACACCTTGTCCTTGACAGATACACATATTACTATTACAACTCGAGCAACGCCTCGCTTTAGTAGCTGTCTCTAATGCTTGGACTTCGAGAGTTCCTAGTTCACGATCTCCAACAAAAGATTTTACGTGAGGTCTAGCACGGAAAATTGGTCTTGGGAAATTTGGTCTCGAGTAGGGCCTACGCGTCCTACCTCTACCTTGAAATCCGCCTCTTGTCATTGTATACACTTCGGCCTCATCATAGGCTGCATCAAAGTTTGATTCGGACGAATGGTCATCCTCTGCACAATAGATTTCCACAGATCTCTCAGATCGAGTCGCTAACACTTGCTTATCCTCGGGAAAATTCCTAATGACAGTCACAAGTCTTTGAAGGAGCTCTTCCGACGAGTTAAAGGGTTTGTTAACCCGCGCACGGTCGCGCATCCCTCAGAAAAGTAGTCAATTTACCCGCGTTACTCTGCCGTTCCCTGTTCACTTACCGTAATAGGCAGAGATGTAAAAATATGAAGTAATGAGTAAAAAATGTTGCTTTACACTTTGATGTTGTCAGATTTTTGATAACTTGAACCGTTTCTTTGTAATATGGAGTCAAACTCCGTAGATTTTTGCACAACATTGCTTCAAAGAGATCAATGGCCATTTTTGTGTTTTGGGAACAATGTAATGTTTTTCACTGCTATTTTATGCAGAAAATCCTTCCAAACCTGCTGATGTTTTTATTTTTCCTCTACAACAATTAGAAAAAAAGTTATGACCATTTATGTCTACTAGGTGTTATCCATTCTTCGTTTTAGTTCCTACATAAATGCATGTTTGCATGTCTGGTTATATTACTGTAAGTATAGTGTTTCGAAACTTGTAATTTTCACACAATATGAATAAAATACTGCTCTACACGCTACTGACTTCAGATTTGTCTTATTTGCCATTTTTACGAAATAAGGCGAAATAAGGCCCTGAGTAGTTTCGCTGGTAACTGAGGCTGCCACTGACTGTTCGCACGCACACCCTCTCACGGTCGCCTCATTTACCACACTGACTGTGCTTACCCCTCCCAACTTCCAAGTGGTTGGAGCTCTGCCTTAACCCCCACAATGTGGGGGTTTCTGGCTCCAGCTGTGTAGCACTCGCTGAGACGATCATTTTGGTGTATAACAACTTGGGGTTATGCCTTACGTCTGGCAACCAGTGAGCCTGGTAAATGAGGCGACCAGTTACAGTGCGCGGGTTAAATAGTTTTTTGGAAAAATCTTCTGTAACTAGGGGGTTGATGATGGTCATAGCTAACGCAACAATTAAAGTATTCTCGACATACTTATCGAGAGCAACAGGATCGGGACAATTTACTACATAGGGGTGGGCTCTGTTTGAACACTCCGGGCTGGTCATTATTCTGTGGGTTAGCTTACGGATTTTGGACAGTATGGCAACAAACTGGCTCGCTAAAGCATCATTACGTTTTAGGCGTACGTTATTTAGATCACAGGCGACCGCGTGCAGAGATCTTTCACCCTTTGAGACGTAGATATTCTCCAACAGGTGTACGACTTCTTCGAAACTTAAATCATAACCTTCACTAATTATGGAAGCGACAACAGTATTGAAGTCTCCTACCCGCTTGTCTGCAGTTCGCAACAATAAATTTAATTTCGCCTCCTCCGAATTATCTGACAGCATATTGAAATATGCTCGCACATTCTTTATATGCGTTTCTAGTGACTTATTTTCTATAAAGTCAGGGTCATTCCTTCGTTTTCTACCCCTGAACTGCGGCAGATCCTGCCCAGCAATTACAACACTAGGTATCAGACCGACAATAGAAGTCGTCACAGTTGTAACAGTACTAGTGACAGGGCTAACTGTGGTAGTGACTGCACTGGTAACAGGGGTGACTGTGGTGGTCGTCATGGTGACAGGTATTGAAATCGACTTCGCGGAGAAAATAGGAATTGATAATCTTCCAAAGCTAGTCACATACGGTCTAGTTCTTATGTACTCGTATCCGTCAGAGTCACTGTCCGACATAAACACAAAATGCTCCTATATTCTTAGACCTCCAATTACCTTTAAGAGAAAAATGTTCTACACACATTTAATGAAAATATTCTACATACAATAAAATGATAACTCACATTTTCAGTGGACCTAAAACAGGTTATTTCAGCACACAAATGCTCGTGAAGTCTGGCACCACACTGGACAGAGACAGACTGCTTCAGCTTACTCTTATGTGCTCGAGAACAATGGGCTAGAGAACAATGGCTACAACTTCCTTCAATTGTTCTCACAGACAATGGACTACCGCCTCACAAATGCTTCCGCATTCAGGCTATCCCACTCCCAAGAATCAGCGTGCTCACTGCGCTTGCAATGCCTATGCTGCTTAAATAGTTTTACATAGAGAACTTCTTATTTATTAATTTTATAATGAAACATTATCAGCGTATACTCAGCTTGCTATGCGAAGCTAGTTGGTGACGTTGAACAATATTTTGGCGATGCGTAGATCTCGTCGATCTTCTCGTTGCAGATGACGGTGCGTAAATGCGTTGCGTAGATCTCGTCGACAGATCAGGTTGTTGATCTGGACCCTTTCAATTCATCTTCTCCTTTGAGTAGCGATGATCCAGACTGGTGAAGACTGGGTAGCGTGTAGATTTTCGATTTTTTCTTCCTCGAAGTTCTTTCCAATAACTTCGATTTTCTGCGCTGACGTCCTTCTTCCTTTTCTCGATGCTCTGAAGTAATGTGATAACTATGCGACGTTACTCCAAACAGGGTGACACTCCTCACACTTAAAATCACGGATCAGCAGAACCGAAGATCAATTCTTGATATCTTTCTTCTTCAATGGGCAATGTGGCAATGTGGCAATGTGGATATCTTTAATGTGGCATCCCCATACATGGGCCACCAAATATGTTCCGTCCCTTTCCATGTACAGGTCGAAACTAATGCGAATGAGGTTCGGGAGTGACTAAAATGCAGTAACGTGGTTATCCTTTATTGGTACTCAGGAATTGGCACAGGCTTCGGTATTGGCAAAGAATCTGTTAGATCGGATGGTAGGGGCTAATACGAAGTGATGTTACTTCTATAACGCATCTGTGATCTGTACAGGTGCTTCCTCGACGGTCACGCTTCCGCTAATGAACAGCGACGACTCTTATTAAGTGCTACCTCTACGGCAGGCCACCGCTAATGAACGGCGATGTCTCTTGCCGGTTCTATTTATATACTCGGCGGGCGCACAAGGTGGCTTCCTCCGTGAGGCTGAGGCGCTTAGTGTAGCCGTTGTCGCAACATTGACGCTTCGTGGGGCTGAGGTGCTTCGGGTAGCCGTTGCTGCAATGTTGACGCTTCGTGAGGCTGAGGTGCTTCAGGTAGCCGTTGCTGCAATGTTGACGATTCGTGAAGCTGAGGTGCTTCGGATAGCCGTTGCTGCAATGTTGACGATTCGTGAAGTTGAGGTGCTTCGGATAGCCGTTGCTGCAGAATTGGAGCTTCGACGATTTATGATGGACGAGGGTTCCTTTCTTGAAAATTTCGATGTGCTCACTATGCTCAGATCTTTGATTTGCAGATTATGTTGAAGGCACACCAGCAGTGCGCCGGCGCGCCCGCTTGCGCGCCCCTTAGATACGTGCACCTCTTCCGCCCTCGCTTCCACGTAAAAGAACCTTGATTATCCTCTTCTCACTCCTTTTAAGTGTGTCGCCTCTTTCTTCCTCGAAGGATCTGGCTTCTTCCAAGCTACAGCGAAGTCACCCGATTCGTTGGAAACTTGCCGGTCCTGAAGTTTTGCCTATGATTGGTTCGCGGTCGACGCATGTCCACGTGTGATGTCTTCGCGAGCTCTCGTGATTGGTCCATGTGTTGCGTCCCTCTCTTGATCCCTCACCCCTTCGAAGTTCCCCCTCGCCTTCGCGGCGCTGTCTTACATTCTCTCGCCTAGTCGACGCCGGCTTTAACGGTCAACATTCCTTTGTTGTAGCCCCGCATAATGTTATATACCAAAAATGTCCTAAATATGTTGCCGATTTACGGGATTTAGCAAAAAAAATTATCACGTAAAAATAAAAATATCATCTAATATGAGCACAGCTTTCCGTGATTTGTCCCAAAAAATGTCATGTGAAATAAACATACATATTTCGTAACATACTCTAGTTTTGACCATTGTACTAGACTTAAGAAACGTTCTACCTCTGTATTACCTGTGGTAAATAAATTGTTTAAATTTGTCACGAGAATGTTACCCTTCACCTCCTTGTTAACAATTCATTAACAAGAAGATCAGGTTCTCGGAATAGAGGAATGGCGCACCTCCAAATTATATAAACAACACAGAAATTAATGAATAATAATTGGCAATCACAGTACATATACTAAAAAGAATGGTACTCACCGATGAAAGCTGATACCACTTACTCAGCGCAATTTCTGAGCGCTCTTATTCTTCGGTGAGCTGTAATGCTAGTGCTGACGGGGGTTTTAAACACATTAAAATGTTAAGGAATTTCTTATGATGAGACCCTGGTACAAAGCATTAATTGACATCTACTGGAATTGCAAGTAACACATGTTTACGAACATCACCCTGCCTAATTGACCGGTCAATATCTTTAAGTTAATTACACTCGGGACATATACATGAAACAATGCCTAACTGATGTGTTGGCACATTCCAACTTCACGATGGCTTGCCATTCAGCCTCGGACCACAAGTTCGGTTAACCAAAAGCAGCTTCAGTTCAATTCCTATTTCTCACACGGTGCATGTACTGTCTTTGGACGTTTTTATGAAGAAGTCGTGCTTGCAATCAATAGGAGCAAAAAGGAAAGCCGCCCTCCTGTGGAGCAACGAAAATTTTAACAATTACTTTAATTCTGCAATTCTCTCATACATATATATATATGCACATATTCCACATTTAATTCAACTGCTCCAATTTTCTTTTTACGTTATATGAACCTATCGTTTCTAGCGGTATCTATTGTAACAAAAGCACGAGCCTTACCCTCCCTTACGAAGTAATTAACATTTTTCTTTGAACAACCTCCACGTTACGGAATCTTCTTCTTTCTGCAAAAGTGAAAAAAAAAATGTAAACTTATAATTCGTTGATTCCCCAGAAAAGTATATATATCTCAACAGGTTTCGTTTCTCACTTATTTTCCAGAGTATCACATTTAATTCAACACCTATTCACGACGCAGAGTAACACAAATTTTTAGGTATAATAATGCCTAGCCGCGAAGCACCTTATTGAGAGGCCCGCAACACCTTACTGACTCTTGTTCTCGTGTTAGCCAAAGTGTTCTTTTTGGGACTGCCCTCTTTCGAATAATGACCAATAGTCCCCCTCTTACTTCTTCTAAACAATCGTCTGCTCCGTACCATTGGCTGCTCTCGGGGTTATACGCTTCCTATTCGCTGTGCGCAGAGCACGCCTTTTTCGCCCTTATTTTGTGTGTTAATTCTTGAAGTCTACGTCCGTTGGCGGGAAAGCTTTCTCACGCCTCAACCCTCTGGCCTAGGCCTCGCGGTCAACAAATTTTGCCTTTCGCTGTAACCCAACACTGCCTTCGTTGTTCGCACTCTTGAGTTTTGATTACGACGCACAACCCTAGCCTCAGCTCGAGTGCCAACATAAATTTATGTTGACTGTAAACATTCAGTCCTACACACATGTCAGAGTGATCCCCTCGTTCCGTTGGAATGTGCCAAACACAGTTTTATAAACTCCCAATTTGAGTTCAAAAAAAAAAAGCGCACAAAATTCGTCACACACAATTACAAGAATTTTTTATTGATTAATTCGCAAAAATTGATCATTCTGAACCGATTCTCGACAAATTGTTTAAATTCTAGAAAGAGTGGCTTTAGTGAAAACCCTTTCAGTGAGTGGTAACTTGAAGAACCCAGCGACTGTGCGCAAGCTTTTCCAAAATTTTGCAACTGCAAAATTCAAACTAAGTATTGTCAACGTATTCAGCAATCCGAAACGAGAAAACACATTAGATCAATTCCAGTTTGTGCTTTACCTGTAAAAAGTTAAATCGCGTTAAAAGTGAACTTACCAAAATCACAGGAAAAGGTGTTTTCAATCCTTACTGCCATTCTGCCACGGCATCCCTTAACCACATTCAGGATATATAGAAAAATTTTTTAGACCATTGTCCTGTTTTGGTAAAAGTGAAAAGTACGTACAAAAGGACAAAACATTTTCCATAAGTTAGATCAACGTGCACTCAAAGTTTTACAGCTGCTGAATTCAAACGCAGGCAATAATGAAATGTTAAGTTCCACGTAAAGTAAAAATAAGTAAAAGAATGAAAGAGAGCAACCAGTGTGGAGAACTATACTGGATGAGGAATACGGACTTAAGCATTACAATTCCAGTATTGAATAAATTTAAAAAAGGGTAACAAGCTTCAGTGATACAAATGATTCAAGTGACTTAAATACAATCACCGAAGAAGATAATTCTATAAGAAAATAATTGAATCAACGTCAATAATAGCTCCTAGACCAGCTCAATTTCCTTTTTTTCACTTCGATTTAGCTCTCTCTAGATCAGCATTTGAGAAATCTCGCTCTATTTTTTTTATTTTCATTTATCAAAACCGCACTTAGCAACAGACAGTCCAGCACCAACGTTCGAGCTTAGCGCTTTTCGCTAGCGTAATCATGTTGCCCGGTTCTTCAGGGTGGGGCAAATCAAACGGCCCAGTTTTGAAAGGCGGGCGCAGCGGCTGTGGTGGTGATGGTAAGATGTGTGTGGTCACCACCATCTTCCTGATGCCATCTTCACTAAGTGAGCACACAAACGCCGCTCTATACTGATTCGAATAAAACGACAAAGAATTCTGGTACTATTTTACTCTTCCTAATAGCCTCTCAAAGCGCGGACATTTGATTTGCCCCACTCTGTACTAGCTATTCGTCCGTGGAAACATCACGTAACTTCGAAACTTATAACTTGATTGCTCAAAACTTACCCTACAACTTTTTAACCCGAAACTTCGTCTGTAACTTACCCCTTGCGTAATAACTTTTATCTCGATAGCTTAAAACTTGTTTTATCAACCTTGGGGTCTTAAAACTCGCATCAAAACTTGTTAGTTAATAGGAGTAATTTAAGCCTCCACTTTATGAAAGCAAATTTTATGGAAGCAACTTTCCATAGAATATGATGTTGCACTTGCTTTCAGTAACGCTGAATTTCTGTATCTAGGATATGACACGAATGGCTATACCTACTTCTATTGCGGCTCAAAAACACTGTATTCTAAGTGTTTATTACTGTCGCTAGAAAAATAAGTTACCTTTGAAAAAAGCTTAAGCATGGAAACTCCATTCGAACGAAAAAAAGACTGAATCGAGAGCGAAAAAGAAGAACGAGAAAAGGATTATCTCAAGATCAACAAGCTGTTGTAAGGCTTGTAACAGAGGCGGGATCAGCAGCCAAGTATTTCACAAGAAAGACTATAGAGGCTATACACTAACCTAAATTGTCTTCTTACCTTGCCTAATAATGATACTCTTGGCGTATTTTTATATTTGTTTGGTGTCCGCTTCTTCCCTTTCTCCGTGATGCTCATAAGGATGATTGATGACCATACTTGGAAAACCAGTTTCACCAGTGCACAAGTACAAGAATATTTTAATCGCGGGATGAATGTATTAGGATGAATATATTTGTTTTGCATCCTGATTTGGAAAATTTATTCATGGAAAATATTAAATCCCGTCATTTTGACGGGCCGTGTACATTGGCCTATATTATAATTCTGCTTGTCCCTCCGTAAGTTAGTTACGACCCTGACACTTGATACATCAAAGATAAGAGTCGTAGTGATGCTAAGACACTATTAAATAAGTTATACATATTTTTACACTACAGTTCAAGCTACAAAAGGAAGAAAAAGTTCTTTTACATGTTGCGTCATTAATAATAGCCTACGCGAATGACTGTAGCACAGATACTATTAGACTTTATGCTTCCGTTCGATTCAATCCTATCATTCATTCAGCAGTCAACTGTCTAAGGACTAAAAATTCTTCAACCACTGATAATTCATATCTTCTTTAAGATGAGAACTGGAAACTTTTAAATGAAGTGTCTGAAAACTGACGAATTAAAAGCAAAATAATGATATTCTTTTCAATGTTGTTAAACCCATGAAATTAAATTAAATTTTTTTCCTCAGGTGCATGTTACATCAGGAAAGCAATTACTTTTGACCTTCGAAACCTTTCTTTTATCTTCGAGGGAAAGCGATTTTCTGAAGACATTTTGAGTGTCGTGAACAAAGTAGGGAATGTTTTATCATTAATGTAGTGTCCACACAAATTTAGTTTGCCCATTGTTTGTATAGACAATCTATTTGAAAATAAATCCGGAAATTCTTTTTTAGTTCAGATTCATTCTACTAAAGTGTAAAATTTGTGCTAAGCCTTGACACGTTTAATTATTTCAATACACTAAGCCGTTGAAACTCAACGACTCTCACAAGTTATGATTTATTTGGGAAAAATTATTCTCCAGCCCGAATGTATTAGAAAATTTATGTTTCCTTGTACATTTTAAGGTTGAGCGAAAACTAATGAGTACATTTCCGATCGAGAACATTCCAGTCTAACTTTTTCGCCGAAGCATGCATGTTTTTTGCCGCATAAACGATTTAATAACTTGGCGGCGAAAAACATGCATGCAGGATGCGAAAAAGTTAGACTGGGATTAGTTATGGTCGTAACTAGAGAGTATCCGGTGACGCTCGGCTTCATAACAGCAAAATGTTGAACACTAAATTCATGCCCAAATTTAGAAAGAAATCGGAAGACTTTCCTAAGGTCGTCATAGAAAGCATAAGGTATCCAAGCTTCGTTAGTATGTTTTCTGGAACTTGATATCAAGATAATGTACCTCATAAATCCTTGCAGAATGATGATGATGGACATCGGCATAAAAGCCCGTAGAAATTAAAAGAAAGTCGCACGTCACCATGCTCCTTCTGGACGAAATGCGCACAGAACTTCTGTGTGAATTGGATGAACTTTGAAATGCCAGTTGAATATAATAAAGAATAGTAAAAAGTGGGTCGGGAGAAAAAATTTAGCTCGTCTGGATCTCGGGGGCGATAAGTAAGAAGGTCAGTGCATCTTATCGCGGTTTGGTGTGTATGGAGGCAGGTAGTGGAGTTAGGGTCGGAAATTTTTTCATGCTGCTTAAAGCTGTGACCAAACAAAATCAAAAGCCTCACCCACGTTCTCAACGCAAGTGTTCAAAAAAATACCTTTTTGTTATTGAATAAGATTTGTTATAATTCAGGGATGTTTAATACGCATTTCAAAGCTTGGAATTTTATTTCAACGTCAAAAATTAGAGTGTTAATTTTAAATATACTGTTAACCATATAAGTTTTGGTTATCAATTTTCGACAATGATTTTCACTTATTAGCCAGAAAAGTAATACGACGCACTAATGCGCATTATGATTATGATTTTATGATTTTACTAACGACTCATGATGTTCTATCTTAGTGACGAGCGATGCCTGATAATGAAGACCATACAGCGCCAGATAGCCTACATATGTGGTCACGTTTGTGGTCACGCAATACGGAGTGAATAGAGACGCTCTGAAAAAAGCAAAACTAATCAAACGTTTCTTGTTTACTGCAAAGTTTCACCATCAAATACCTTCCCGATCCATTCCATCATGTTCTATCATCAAATGCCATCATAATGTTTTACAAACATTTCTCATCAATGTGTTCCATTATCTTGTCAAGAGACATCGTTAAGTGTCTCCATTATTTTACGTTGTTCATTTAAAAACGTTTTACTCTAGTTTTGCTCAATTTCATCCCCTATTCCCTGAGTGCTTATCTACGTAACTTCAGATTCATGTTACGATAGATCGAGCATACCCGAACCATATTTACCAGCCTCTCTTCCTTTGTCTGCAGCATGTTCGTCACGCATTGAAAACAGCGAACCATTCGTCATTAAGAAAGAATAGGCAAGTAATTATCAAGCACTTTTTTCCATCAAGACCCAAGCCTTCCTTTTTTTCAGACATTGTAGTACATGTCCGTAGATTTCATTTTCTGCTTACGGCAGCTCTCATCCGCTGCTGAATTTTGGTAATGTCTTGCGTTGACCGGAGACGAATCTAACTGCTACCAGATTAGAGAGTATTATGAGTATGATGTCATAATCATATGATCAAAACGATTGCTGGCTTGGTGAGAAAACGATCAATTGCGCAGGTATCAAATTTCATTTCCTGATTACAAAACTTTAATTCGGTGTCAAATGGATTATTTACTACCAAACAAACATGAGGAAGTAGTTGTCAGGTAAACAAGGATAATCTAAGGAACGAATACCATCTCGATACGATTTCAACCTTGGCCAGATTTTAAGCTTAAGCTCCAAATGACCAGAGGAATCCTAAAAAGAATGCTCCTTACCTCTGTTGGGCAGTCGGTCGATGGGGGAAGGGAAGTTATGAAGAGCAGTTTATGAAGCGAGAAAATTTACATCAGGCTGAAGTTTAGCAAGTTTTAGTTCTGTTCCACGTGGGCCCAACTGAGTATTTCAAAGTGAGGAACCATCCAATTTTATTCGTTTGTTGAATCGTCGTATTTCAGCATTTTATTCCATCTTGCTGCATTATCATTTTCCATGATTTGATATCATCATAATCTTCCATTTTTGAGTTTTAACGCTTTAAACTATCATCATGCTGCATCATGTTCCGACATTTTATTTCATTATCATCTTGCATCATCATGGTTCAAAACTGTATAACATCATGTTACATTATGATATTTCAACATTTAATACCATCATCATATTATGTCATTACGTTCCGGTATTTTGCTCCATAATTATGTTGCAACAAAATGTTGTTGATAATCATGTTGCATTATCATTTTTGAAAATTTTATTTCATCGTCATGTTGTGCTATTATGCTCCATTATTTTATTCCATCATCATTTGGGATCATTGTTCCAACATTCAATTTCATCATCATTCTGCGTTATCATATTCCAGCGTTTAATTCTATCACCATGTTCCAACATTTAATCGCTTCATCGTAATCGATCATGTTTTATCACAATCCTAATCTGACCATGGGAAGAATCCAAAGAAAGAAATTTCCAAGCCCCATCCAGTTTAAAAACCACGCCTAATGTGACAAATGAAGGCGTACGTGACCACACTTCTGTTTACTGGAACCTCAGCACAGCCAGGTGTGAGTGCGGGTCCCTGCGCTGGTCGCTAATATTTGTCAACACTTCATTATTTTCGCTAATATAGCTCACTGATTTTGATGTTCTTATTGAGTTAAATATTTCGATTTTACATTAAATTCAGCACAGTATTTAATTAATTTATTATGTAATAATCTATAGACGTTCGCTTTCTGCAGTTAACATCCAACACAAATTGGAGTCCTGCTCCCCAGTCATGACGAGCTCTCACAAGACACGAGCGGTAAGACGGTCGTGTCTGAGCGCTCTCCTAGACTGCGGGAAATGGTGTCGGGGGCTAGCCGCGTTTTTCCACGTGACGCAAGAAATATTGCTATTTTTTCTTCAATCGCGATAATATCCAAATAAAAGTTTACATTTTGGTCATGTACAGTTATGATTAGTGACATTTTACTTTTTACCTGTCACTACTTACTTTTTTACCTAAAAGATGTTTCAGTCTCTGAGACACTTATTGATTATGTTATCGTTCAATTTTTATTCTACGTCGAACCTCACCTTACACAATTGATAGGTGCTCCTAATTTGCTTATTGAAATATATGGTAAGATATTTCTTAGTTATTTGCAATGGGTAATACAGTGTGTGTCTTGTGCATACTGCGTAGTTCCTTTAAACCGCTGTGTACGTATTAATTGATAGCCATACTAAAAATTTCGAAAAAATTACTTCTTCATATTCATATTTTCTAAAACGGTAGCTTTTTCTGGGTGTTTAGATTGCCGAGATTGTCGTCAAAGTCAATGCATTACAAATGCAAACGAAGTAAATATATTTGAATTTGATACTTTGAAACTTTAATCTCTCTGAATTACATAATCTTCGATTAAGTAATACGCTAAAATTGCAGTCCGAGGTGCTAATTAAAAACGAGGTACATGTAAAGAAAGCCAACAATGCGTAAAAAAGCTAAGTTAATATAGAGTAACTAACTGCACAGACAGGACATGCAATGCTTCAAAATTTAATTAGAACACAAAAATTCAGTGAGTTTCATTACATCAGCAGTATCAAGGGCATGCGAATTTATGCGGCCTCTTCCAGGGATTTTTATTGTGATTCGTTCAACAATCAAAACGTACGAAATCAAGGAAAATGTTCAATGTGACGGCTCATTTTCGTTACTAAGTCTGTGAGATTACTTAGAATTTTCATTTTGAAATATCATCAAATTTGAACGTAACAATTATGCAGTAGAAGACATGACTGAGGAAAATCTAGAGATACCACGATGTATCAGACATATATTGTCTATTATTTAAATTAGCTTCTTAAGGCGATCTACTACCCTGGATGACCCTTTGACTACCAAATTTTACAAATGTCTTTTTCCAATTTCTATCGCAACTAGGTGAACAAAAATGCATACAGATATGTAAAATTTAACGCCAAACACATTTGCATCTATAAAGTTTTTCAATTTTCGCAAAAATTAATAATTTATTTCGCGATTATTAGAAAAATATAAATCCTTGCGCAAAACCCTACTCACTCTTTAATATCCAACCTAGAAGCGTGATTTTTGTCTCATTCGACGCGGAAGGACTGTACCAAGACCGTAACGTAGGATTTTTTGATTTTCGACCAAGAAAAAAAGTTATAGGTACACACATCCAACATCTGAAAAAAAATAGATTTTTTTTTAAGTTTTTTCCTAATAAAATTTTTATTTAGAATTCAAACAGAATTTTGTTTTGCTACGCTGTTTCCACTGTCAAACTGCATCGAATGAGACCAAAATCACGCTTCTACGTTGAAAATTGTAGAAGGGATGTGGTTTTGCGCAGAAAATATATATATGTGTACATGTATATATATGTTCGCCCAATCACTTCTTTCCTATCGAGAATTTCGATATTTTTCATGAAATCAAATGTGTTTAGAATTTAATTTTACATATCGGTATTCATTTTCATTCACCTAGTTGCAATAGAATCCTGTATTCTGAGATTGAAAAAAGTATATTGAATTTTTCTTTTTTATACACTTATTTGACATTTGTAACCATAAATTTTTTTCTAATCCGAAATTCAAAAAAATCCTACGTTACGATCTTGGTACAGTCTTTTCGCGTCAAATGAGACCAAAATCACGCTTCTACGTTGAAAATTATAGAGTGAGTAGGGTTTTGCGCAACTATATATATTTTTCGAATAATCGCGAAATAAATTTTTTTTTTTGCGAAAATCAAAAAATTTGATGAATGCAAATGTGTTTGCAATTAAATTTTACATCCACGTGTAAATTTTCGTTCCTATCGGTGCAATAGAAATGTGTACAGTGAAGTTTGATCGAAGAGGTCGAGTCCAGGGTAGTAGATCCCCTTAACGAAAAGCACATATTTAAAATTCTGTATTGTGTTTAAATCGATGTAGCCGCTGAAATAAACATTAATCGGATTGATATTACAAACCATGCATAAATTTTTGAATTTTACAAGCTGAATAAAGTTACCTAGGTCTCCTGTCCGATCATGGATCAACCAAACCATACTCTGCATTGTTATCTAGAGGAATCCCCAAAATGCCGAGACATGAGGGCAAAAATCCTACCAGACATGCGTTTTCGGTTCACTTTTTGCTGCTCAGAAATATCAAGTGCTGGAAACGACGGCGAAGGAGCGAGCGTGTTCAAGGCCTGGCCACAACGTCTTCTGGCCCAACTACGCGAGATGATGCTGCAGCCGCAGCTGATTTTGTAGGTATATGAGCAAGGAGAGATCAACCGTCTTTTCATTCTATTTTTGGAACTCAAAGCGGTCGATTCTCAGAAATAGAAGCTCTGGCGTCGGTTCAAGAACATCGAGACAGAAACAGAAAGAAACAAACTGATACTCAATAGTCCTACTAAAAGCGTTTGCCAAAGTCCACCTCGAAGTTTGTGTGCCTTATTTTCCACTTCAGGTAAGGCAAATAAAATTTTTCGACATGGAGCCGGCAAGCCCGCTTCTACCTAGTTTGTTGTGCTCCTTCGCGGACTTGAAGTTCACTTATGTCAATAACGCGTGGCTGAACGAGGCAAATCCAACGGCAGCGCAATACTTATGTTTGGAAACCAGCGCGTGTCTCTTGCTGGTCAGGCACGTTATCAGGATTGTGATATTTAAGGAACCTTCAACGCAAGTAATCCATGATTTCCACAGGGCATGGATGTTCATCATCTCGACCGCCAAACATGACGAAAAAAAATCCATTAGTTCCGCAATAGACGTTGCCTATCTGAAATGGATCCTATCAGCTACGGTTAAACCGTTGAGGGCCCTTGATAGCGAGGAATTCTTTCAAAACGCTGACCGACAGCTGCTGTTGGTGGTTGAGGACTTCGGTCCCAACAGCACACGGCGGCCTATCCAGATATCAATGGTGCAATTGCCGCAAGGACGAGAGCCGACGAAGTGATGACATCATTAGTAGGAAATCTAGCGGAGGAACTGATGGGCGATGTGCTTCCTCAAGGAATGCTGGACCGGGTCAGATTAGTAGCTGAGTGCCCAGTGTGTATAATAGAACTCCTCAACTCAGAGGTGGACTGCGCGGTGCTCAGCGGCTGCACCCACGCTTAATGCGTTGGGTGTGCCGCATCTTGGTTTAATTATCTTGGTCTTATGTTTACCGATCGCTGAGTGTCGCCGGAAGGTACTAGAGTCTGGTGTACCGAAAGGCCCCAGACCACCTGGGCAAACCCCATTACAGTAGGGGGGAGCGGTTACAAGTAGGGCACCAGCCGCCTTCCGGACAAATCCGACGCCTGCGACACTATACACCAACACCTAGGATTAACACCTCTACCACCATGTTCCCCCTTCAGGGAGGACAAGGCCCGGGGAGAGCCGGCTGGAGCCGGTTTTCCCGCGGCCTACTACCAACACCTCCCCAAACAAGACCTAACACTATGCAACAAGACATCAACACACGCACCAACGTAATCTCTGGCAACAACACCCAACCACGAACGACCAAGCAAACTACCACAACCATCCCAACACAGCCTGCCAAAAAATCCAACACTACCTACAAAGTCCAACTTCGCCAGGTCGGCCCTAGCCAACATACAGACCGACTACAAGTCTTTGAAACTACATTCAAACATCTGGAAGCTCCTTTCATACGACTCATTAGCAACTCAAGCGGATTCTACACCATAACTGATGACATTACTGAAATTGATAAACTGACCTCGGACAGAGCCACCACACGCTTCAGTAACATAAACCTGAAACTCCTCATCCCCCCAGATCTTCGAGCCAAAAGAACCATTTACATAAGACAACTGGACAGCAGCATTGGCCAACTCCCACCGAAACAAATGCAGCAAGAAATAACACGACTGCAAACATGGGCAAAAATGACGGAAATCAACAAAATAAAACACTACACACACGTAATCAAAGTAACCTTTACCGACACTGCCATGACACAGCGCGCTCTCCAGAATGGGCTTCTCATATTCAACATAAAGATCACCCCATCGCAAATGGAACTAGAAAAATACACTCACCCACGGATCTGCTTCAAATGCTACAAATTTGAGGCCCACTCTACACATCAATGCACTGTCAAGACACCAAACTGCTCTGAATGCGCTGCACACGACCACACCTACCAGGTGTGCGATTCAGCGTACAAGATGTGCCTCAACTGCCAAGGAAACCTCCGCACCCTTGCAGCCTCTTGCCCCTACAGGGAAGAAGCTATCCGCAAGAAGAATGATGAACTCCAAAAACAAGAAACAGACCAAACGATGAGCACATACATCGAAATTGCAAAAACAGCCATCCAAAAAACAGCAAAAACAGAGCACGCACTCACACTCACCAGTCAGGTACACATAAAATTGGCCGCTATCATCATTGAAGCTCACATTACAAACCTCACCCAAAAAGAAGACTTCGGATCAACCTTATCGAAATCTCTCAAAGACAACTAAGACGTAGACACCAAGTTCCCCGACCGCAATTCACAAAAACTCTTCAACATGTTCTTCGAACCCAATAAACAACCCCAAGCAAACACAACGGAGGCACCTGCCAAACAAGCAAGTACCGACCCCAACGAAGACGAAATGGACACAAGCCACCACTCATCAGAAGAGAACTCAACCGAGGACGAAACCAGCGACGTCAACTTGACAGAAAATTGGAGAACGCAGTCCAAGAAGAAGAAAACCAAACAAAGGAAGAAAAAGAGACAACCCTCCTCGGAAGAATCCCCTGCACACGATGACACAATCCAGGTTTAACTCTTCCACAGCGATATGAACTCACAGCCAATTCCAAGCAAACCCACCATTGAACAGATAGATGAACTAACCGCAAGCCCTCCTAGCCTTAAAATCGCTGTCGCACATCCAAACCCGGACAACATCTGGCAAGAAATCATTGACTACACCCAGTCGGAAATTTTGGTTGTGTTTTTGGCAGAACATAGACGTCTATGGGAGATTAAGGTCGATCATGGTTAGTGAACCAAGTTGGTATAACTGTCAACCAAAATCTACCGTTAATTTTGGTTTATTTTGGTCGATGTTGGCTGGGACACTTATGGTTGTTTAAGGTTTGTCAGGAAGGCAAGGACGATGGTAGGCTATAGATATTCTACAACCATAAATGGTAGAGCATAGACGAACCATTGTAATACGGAACGCGCCGCAAACGTCAAGAATTTTCAAGTTTATTCACGGTATAGGAAATTATAATCTACTAATTTGCCAATATTTAGTTTTAAGAATACTCTATTATTCCACATGTTGTTCATTACTCAATAACACTGAATAATTTTGAATACAGGTAATATTAATTGGGTGTCTCAATATAGTTTATACATACTTTGGGAATATATATGTATATATATATTTACATATAAAAAAATCAAAAGTCTCTCAACATGAAGTTAAAGGAAGTTTTAAGTATACGATATAGCAAATTTTCTTGTACAACATTGAAACGCATTCGTTTCTAATCCGAATATGCCATTCCAAACTCGTTTCAAACTGACTATTACAAGCTTGCAAGTTGCCAACGATGTGAATCATCAACGGAATACGAGTTTAGCACTTGTTCGATTCAATTAACTCCTCAAGTTAAATTAGCCATGTATTGTAGTATTTTGTAGCACCCAAATTATTTCACGCAGTTCTATGGAAAGATTTTAGCTGTATTTCAGAATTTTCTAGGACAATTACTTGCTGCATAGCTCAAACGCGTATTAATTTGCTGTATTGGTAGGCTGATGTTAAGCAACTACCTGGTTTATTAAGAAGTATTAATTCATTCTGCCAAATATGGTTTCTAAGCATCATTTTAAAATATTAGAATCGAAGTAGCAGGTTGATCTTAAAAGCTATGAGGCCGTACATCGTAATAATTTCTTATAGCTTATCGCAACGCGACACTCGCACCTCTGGCACCGACAAACGATTGCCGGCAGTGCTGCCACAGTACAGAGAAGAGAAGTAACTTCATATCCAAAACCGGCTATTGTGACGTCATAACAATTGTGACGTCACAGCGACAATCATCCACTCAGAGCACGGATGTGAATGACGTGACCTTCTGTATGAATCGTGAGGGCTTTCGCCACGGTTGTTTAACAATAATCGTGATGGCTACATTTGTGATACATTTGTGCTAAGCACTTCCACCGGTCTGATTTCGCAAGAACATTATCACCTTTAAAGGCTAAGAGTTGGCTGAATGAGGGTGCAATACCACAAAAATTTGTTGACATTCTTAAGTCTGATGAAGGTAAGTGTTTATTTGGGTACATTAGCCTGACCTAAGAAAGTTTGTTACCGTTATGGTCATACTGAAATCTTCTCATTTTTAATTTATTGTACTTTGAAATTCGTCTACATTTTGGTGGGTTTTACTTATTCTTTTTGTGGAGTATTTGTTGGCTTTCATAACATATCAGTCACTTCATAGTACAGTTTCATGCTTATTTCCCAATGAGTTGCACTTTTATAACACTTTTATTTATAGTTTGCATTTCTTTGACACTCTCCAAAGTTTTTAATGTATGTGCTAATGCATTGGTCACCACGAAAGTGTTAAGTAGTTGGTTTTCAGTTCTTATCAATTGAAAATAAAAATTTATTCCATTTAGAAAGAGTACACTACTTTACTATTATAAGTTCTGGAAATTTCAGTTCTCAAATATTACACTTCTTAATCAATGAAGAAGGACAGTTAAAGATCTTGAGTTTGATTCCTAATTTTAGTGTAGAAAGTCAAACATTGTTGGTGAACCTTTGTTTCCTTGCACTTACATTTGTATAACAAATGTACTTCTGCCTGAAATTTTGCTGATACTTTGATTTAACATTTTTTCTGATAATATGTGTTCTTGAATATCCAGCTATTTTTGGAAAACAGTCATGAATTTATTAATTTGCTTTGCAACTACCAATTTTGTAGATATTGACCTCAGAAATACCTATACCTAGCTATGATTCTTAAATCAAGGGTCATTGAAGTAAAAATCACGGTCAATATTGAATATAATGTTGTCAACGAATTTCATAATTTCGTTGGTATCGATGGGTAATATAATTGATTTTAAGACGTTTTACACGAATGACAACGTACCCGGAAATGCTTAGTTTTCGAGTTATTTAAGTTTGAAGTTATACGAACGGCGCTCCTGAATGGCCTTGTTTGCGGAAAAACAGTCATTGTTTTTGCAATGAAAACGGAAGCTAACCTCTATTACAAACGTAAAGAGGTTGGGTCGTGAGGGGTAGCCACAGTTCTTTTAGTGAAAATTATAAATAAAGGTTTCTAGTGACGTTTGTTGACATCGACAGGAAAATGGCTGCCGCCATGGGCGCCGCCATCTTTGTGCCGATGTAAACAAGATTGCGATCGTCATCCTAACGGGTGGGCTAGAAGCTTTATTTATACTTTTCACTAAAAGAACTGTGGCTACCCCTCACGACCCAACCTCTTTACGTTTTTAATAGGGGGGTTAGCTTCCATTATTGATTAAAATACGCTAGCCGCGCGCGCTTCCATGGCACGCACAAGCCAGCTTCAAAGTTGAATAATTCGAAAATAACGCATCGCCGGGCAGAATGTCATTCTTGTAAAACGTCTTATGATCGACTATATTACCCATCTATACCAACGAAATTAGGAAATTCGTTGACAACATTATATTCAATATTGACCAAAATCACAAGTGCTAATATAACATAAAGAATTGTAAACCCATTGTTAGCTGTATTTCAGGTTTAATTTCGTAGAAACAAAGTTCATTTTTCAATAAGGAGGATGAGACTTTGTCAGATATATAAACTAACACACAGTTGCTATAGTTGGTCAAAGCTTTGGGTTTTTGTCCAAACCTCACACTTGTGCCCAAAAAAATATAGTCCAAAAACTGCAAACTTTTTTGAGCTTTTATCAAGGACAGGGTCAGTATTAAAAACTCACAAGACAGAGTTAACAAATGAAAATACCCCTTTGAACTTTATCCTAGATCTGAACTCATACTTTTGCAACCAATAAAGTAACATAGCCATGTAAATACACGCTATTGTGGCTTCAAATATGCTGTGGACAAATATTTACAACTCAATCACAAATTTGCATTTTGTTCAGTGATATATGAGATGAAGAATAATACCCCTAAATGAATTTTGAAAACAGTTATTTCTTGAACAACAAAAGTTATAATAAATATGCAATATGAGCTTACATTATTGTATTAGTTCATTTTTCATCATTTTCCCATGTTTTGTAAAATATCACTGAGTTGCTCAACATGTGAGGATGACTAATTACCTAAAGGTTCTTTTAGTATAAAAGGCAAGGGATATGAGAAGATAAAAATATTCTAGCTCTGTTTTTATTATCTGCACTCATATATGTTTGTATTAAAGTAGCAGTATATTTATACAACTGTCATATTGGTTACAATGTTTTGAAAAGTTTTCATGTTAGCTATGCTTAGAAGGCACTGTGTAACAGTGATGGATGTGTTTTGTTCTTGAAGTATTCAGGCTCAAATTTGTTACCCTGATTCCTTACAACTCCTATGAAATGATAAAAGTGCAAATATTTAAATATTAGTTGTCAGTCCTGGAAGAAAAAATGGGAATAATTCCCAATGAATAAAATACTGGAATGAAATAAAAAACACTCGAAGAAATAAATATTACTGGAAAAACATGATAACCTCTAAATGAAATTGGATTTTAAAGAAATAAATTTTGGCCAACCTGATTGAAAGAGTTGTGTATATCATTTATTTCTCATTGATTGTTTTTTAAATATACTCGTTGTTCATACTTTTTTTAATTCTGAACAATGGGGTATTTAGGTTTTAATTTTGCCAAAAAATATTCAATTAGGGCAAAAGAGATTTTAGCCAACCCTGTGACAACCTCTCAGGTTTGAACAGAAGGAGAATGATTTTGCTGCAAAGAGCTAACTATGGGTTCTTTCTTCCTCACAGCTAATGCTCAACTCATGTTCCCTGCAAAGAGAGTTTCTCCATCAACCTCTGACGAGTCTCCGTTAAAAAAAATGAGGACTACAATCGGAACACCTCCCAGAGCCCCAACGAGAACGCCTGTTAGGAACCTTATCAGAAGCCTGCCCCACAACCCAAATCAGCTTCCAATCAGCACCCCTAGACTCCCAGCCAGCACTTCAGGAGCAGTCCCTGTGATTACCCCAACAAAGATTTCAGTTAGAAGTCCCATGAGGACTCCCATCAGAATCCCCCTCAGATCTTCTGTGGCAACCTAAGTCAAAGCCAGAGTCACAAGTCCTGCCACAGTTTTGTCAAAGGCCTTCATCAATGCTGTAAGTAGTAGCACTCCAGTGATGGTTGTTGGTGTCAAGAGTGGTAATTAACCTTGCCTAATAAGTGAGCCTTTAGTGGAGGAGTATGTATTTATGTATCCGAATTGTTTTATTATTTAAATTTTTAAAGTGGCCTTGAACTTTTGATCAGCAGTGTATATGTTTTCAATGTAGTTTCAAAAGATTGTAGTTCGAATAAGGACTGCCCAAGGTCAATTATAACAATTGTGTTACATTTAAAAAGTTTTTTTATGCTCGGATTGCTTCTTGTCTTAATAGTAGCTCAAACTCTTTCATAACATAAAATCAGGACCTTTGTTTTTCATAATGATTTATTCTTCAAGTGCTGAGCCTTACAACAACTGTTGTGTGGTTTGTGTGATCATGATTGTTGATGTGTTCTTGCATTCTGGAGGTGACAATATAATTGAATCACAGAAGATGTGAGGAAAAAAGGCTGTTGGGTCTCATAATGTGTAACGTATGAGACTTACGAGGTATGCCAATTATCAGCTCTACTTATATATTCTGTATTACATCTTGTTCCTGTTAAAATAAAAGTACACCGCTGTAAGCTTCTTCATGGGCATTACGTTTTAGAAAGTTCTTTGTTGCATAAGCTCAGCAGGCACCAGGGTCCTACTGGCGTGTTTAGTGTTCGTGAAGTATTTATGCTCTGTGTGTATATATGCCTTAAAGTATGGTTTTATCTTATAATTTAGGTTCCAAACATCTATGTGTAAAGGATCTTACATATAACCAGTCATTTAGCTGATTCTCAGCTCAAGAAATAAAGAGGTCTAATAAAAATCAAGAAATACCTAGGAGAGCTGGTTATTGTTATTTTTGAATTATAGAAATAGATTTTTTACTCCCTTGGTTTCTAATTATTAAATTATTCTATGAAGATTCTGTTCAATTTTCTATTAATTTCATGTCATTTCAAAGTAGATTCCATAACTAATGCCCCTCAGGGGGATACAATTATTGTATCTATGGGAACTAGCGCTCCCAGGGGGACAATGTGAGGGCCTGAGCTGAGAGTTAGGTAGGCCTTCTTTTTGTTGAAATAAAATGTTTTTGTTGTGTTAAGGACCACCTTTTTTCGGTTCACTGCTGTCCTGTTTTTCAGCACCTACTACTGTCTTCTTCAACTTTGGTCTTGTTTCGTAATCTTCTTTCACAACTAACTGTTTCTATGCCTTTCTGCGTAGATTCCGCGTTTCCTTAACTCCATACTAAATGGTGCCTTCCTCCTTCCTCTCTTTGGATCGCAATTGTTGCTGGGTATGGAGGCTAAAACTAACGACTAATCTAATCCATAACTAATGAATTTCGCAATACATGTTTATTCCTGTGCATGTGATTTAATAGAGTGTGTATGTTTCATTTCAGGTCCCTAACCCAACTTGTGTATCACAGACTCAACAAATTGCTACTCCTTCAAATTTGGGTTCAACTGAGAAAGTTGAAAAAGATTCCTTCAACTGGACAGTGAGTGTTGCTTGTTTTATACTGTCTTCATTGCCATTTAAATTCTTTATATTCATATAGAACATTTATTAAAATCACACATTAACTTTCCTCGTTCTCCTATCTCTCTTCCTTCTCTTTCCCTCTCTTTTATCCCTAACTCACCTTGCCATTCTCCTCCACTTTCCCATTCCTCTCGCTCAGGGATGGAAAAAACCATGTTTTTTTTAAAAAAAAAACAACCCACATGGGATTTTTCGGGGGGGTTTTATACATATATACACTTTTTGAGTAAATATTGTTATTTGATTACTTTATTTACAACATTATATTACATTATTATATGAATTATTACATATATGAACAATATATGAATTAAGTTTGTCCATCATAATTACCATTTACCAATTACCATATGCATAGGGACATAGCTCTGCAGTCTGTAAAGATATAAGATGTGCAAAGAGAATTGCTGTGCTTGTCAATTCATAGTGAGTTGTTTTAGCAGCAGACAGACGCAAGTCATGTGAGAGGGTAGCACCATGCAGATCATAAGTAACCACCACAAGCAACTTGAAGCAAGACAGCTGCACATCACTTAACAGGCATGCTGTTAACAACTTAACATGTGTATTGTGTGAGCTGGAGTGCTTAGCAACGCAAGCCAAGTCAATCAACCACACTGTTACATGTTACAACATGTAGTGACATGCCAAAAATTTTTTGCCCAAAAAATCACTTTTTGCCCAAAAAATCACTTTTTGCCCAAAAATCACTTTTTGCCCAAAAAATCACTTTTTGCAGTTCAGGATAGCAACAAACCCTAAAATGATAAGAAATAAATGCTCTAACAGATTCCATCGTCAAGTTTGCTCCAGTGCAGCTTGAATGCTTACCATAGGCCAGCCGTTTCTTTACTTTCTTACCCCATGATGGCTGCGGTCGTGTCTTACCCCATCTGACTATAATTGTTAAGACTTATTTCAGGCAAAGCTCTCACAGGAGACAGATATTGAAGAGTGGTTGGCTGAATACAATCCGGAGTTCATCAGCGCGCTTTATTTGTATAAATTGAAGGGCTCAAACACCTTCCCAAAACACTGGTTCAACAAGAATATCACTAAGACAATGACTCCTCGTTGATGGTGGGATATTCAAGACATGAAACAGCAGAAAGTGCAGATTCCTGAAAAAACACTGACAGAGAGTTTCTGGAGGTTTATAAGCAATCTTCATTCTTGCCCGCAAGTTCAGGATCCATTGAGAGAATTTTCTCAACATTTGGAATTGTGTGGAATAAATTGATTAGGATCGGAACGTGCACAGAAATTGGTCTCATTATATCGCCACCTCACAAATGATCATGATGTGGATGACTATGATGAAATGGCAGTGGATGTAGAAAGAGAAACACAGTAGTACTGTAGTAGCAGTCTAGTCTAGAAGACAGGAAGAATTCAGAAGTTTCTATACTCTCAAATAGTCAAACTGCATTTGTTTCTTAGTTTTTGTTTTTTACCTTGGAAATGGAACTCATGGAAGTATACTAGTCCCTCGAGTTTTGTTCTGTGATTCGAGTTTTTCTTATTTTATTTTTATAGTGGTGTTTTTTGTTTTTCAATATTTATTGTCATGGTCATGCAAATGCCTTTGACAAATTTTTGACAATATAAATATTTAGCTCATTTTGATTCTGTAAGCTTGAAAACAAGTGAAATTTAAATAGCACTAATAAAACCCAAAAAAGCTAAAATAAACATTATTTAGTGTTTTTTACGTGTTTTTTTTTTGTCTTTTTGGGGTGTTTTTTTGTTGTTTTATGTGTCAACCCTGCTCTCGCTCCCCCTCCATTTGATTTGTGTATATTCAAATTATCAAGCCCCTAATATTTCTTCTTCCCTTCATATTCCTACAGCCCTACTTTCCTTCCCTGTCGTGTACAAATAACGTATCACATTCTTCGTTACTTATTTTTGTTAGCGCTCAACCTCTTTTCATCTGAATTTTCCCTCCATTGCCTTTTTGTTTATTTGTTCGTTTCTTCCAGGAAAAGGCCTGTATGACGAAAGATGAAGCAACTCTGACCTGTAAGAAGAAATTGTTTGATCAGCCTTCTGCACTAGTAACGACCAATCGTTCGTCTACATTTTTAAAACCCAAAGCAAGGGGGCTTCTCTCATGAGAAAGAGAGGGAACCTATCATCAATCGTCGGTATAACCTGCAGAACATAGTACAACAGTTTCATCCATCATTTGGTCCGTTCATCACCTACACATCGTTTCAAGAGTGGATGGCAGTTAACATGCTAGTGAGTTGCAACATATCCGGGTACAACTTGTTGAGGATAATGCTACCACTACCATCGCCTTCTACAATTCTTCGTGTCCTGAAGGCCCACAAAATGAACCCCGGCTGCAATGAGCAGAACATATCAATGTTAAGACTCAAAGTTGATCCCCAAAGTGAACACGATAAGCTAATTTTCATCCTTATGGATGAAATGTCATTAACAAGAGGCCTGTTGTACAGTCCCGACAATAAGAAAATATTTGAGTACGCAGACGATGGTTTTAAGAGAAAAAACAACTTGGTGTCATCAGCATTGTGCATTATGGCGTGTGGGGTGAAGAAACACTGGCAATTTCCAATTGGATATTATTTAACATCGGGTGCTGTTCAATCTACCAGTCTTATTGAAATTCTTCAGACCGTTATAAAATCCCTTGAAACTGAGGGCTTTGTAGTGCTTGGAATAACTTCTGACCAAGGTTCAAATTTTGAAAAAGCTTTCAAATCCCTGGGTTGCTCACATACAAACCCAACTATTGAGCTAGGAACGAAGTCCTACTTTGTCTACAAAGACCCTCCCCATCTACTGAAAAACTCTAGAAGTCTCTTGCTCAGAAGTGACGTTCCTGTGCCAGGCTTTAAGCACGCTGCAAGCTGGGATCACATCGTCACACTGTTTGAAGAAGAGAAAATGCACAGCTTGAAAATGGTTCCAAAGCTGTCTGATAGGCATGTGCACAGTTTGAGGTTTTCATCAAAAATGAAAGTGAAACTTGCAGCTCAGGTGTTGTCGAATTCCACTGCTGCAGCTCCCACCACCACCATCACCACTCCCATCACCACTCCCACCACCACTCCCACCACCACTCCTACCACTTTTTACTATTTAAATATGGAAGTCGGCATGTGTAAATATTAAACTGTTTTCCTCCTCTGATTCAGCGACCAGAAGATGAGGATTTGTCTCCGCCGCCGGTTGTACCCAACGACGAAGACATGACTACCGCGAAGCACTTCGATGGCAACGAATCGGTTGGAACTCTGTTTGAGTCGGCCGAGGTCAACAATGCAGCAGCTTACTTGAGTGGGTATGTTGCTATGAAAGTTGATAGATATCACCGAAGTAAGAAAGGTTCAATGTTAAAAGACTGTTCTGCGTGTTAGTTAATTCTTGCGCCTGAAGACCTAAACACGCACCTCTTCGTGTCATTCAAAGAATATGTACAAAACAATGATCCGCAACGAAGCCTCCATTACTGCAGCAAATCTTTCATTGAAACAATCATGACCTACGAGAGAGTATTTTTGTTCTGTTTTGATAAGTTCAGTCATGTTCAAGGTTTCTGTGAACTAGCTCAGAAGGTCATTGGTGAAGCGTGCTCTCCGCCTGTATTGTGCGCTGCTGATGTGAAGGAGTTCTTCATCAAATTTTATGTGACTTGCAGGACTTATCAAACCATTAAGCACATCAATAAAGCCTTAGAGAGCAGTAATCCTAGTGATAAAATAAAGAAAATTACACATCAATGAAATGTTACAATAAGACTTGGTTTTGGAAAAATATAGCTTCATTTCTTTTCGTTGTTCGTTATTTATTTCTTTGTAATGAACAGCATTGGTGCACGATTGTATACATGTTCGTATTGCTCTTTCTTAAGAATTGTGTATTAAATTTCTCTTAATTTGTCAGCTAATTCCGCAATTCCTTTTCGTTTTACTTTCGTTCCACCGTATTGTATTGAATTGAGCGCAGCGATATTCGTGTTACAAAGTATCTGCAGTCGTGTAAAAGCCTGTCAATTTGTTGCATGTGATGCTGAATAGTGTCAATGATAAGATTGTCACGCATGGATGGAAGGAGGAAACTCAATCAGAATTAAATACAAGTATGTAAATTTGCTCAGAGAAAGGACGGAATAATTTACCGCACACTTGTGGTATTTCTCATAATTGTAGAAGTCTGATTGACTAAGAAAGAAAAAAGCAGGTTAACATTGAAATTATTGCTGGTGTTATCATTAGTTCTTTCTATTATTGGCAGTTCATTTATTCTTAATCTATTTGCTGACTTATTACAATTCTCGTGCAATGTCTGTGTTTGAGCAAATAGTAATTTCATATTAGTGATCATAATATATATTTTTTTATTCATTATTTACGATCTGCTGAACATATTATCGTTGTATATGTTGCCCCAGAAGTAACCGATCCTTTTAATTTGCCGATAATAAAATACTATGAATGCTAGGATTTTGAAACTAATTTTCTTCTAAGGATAAACAACATATGGTTTATGAAAGATACGTTTTGAAAACAGGACTCTTTAAGTGATAGCCATGGCCGTTTTTACAATTTGAGCTTTATTCTTTATCGTTTCAATAACGCTCCATCGCGCATTACACGAGAGATAAGCTATTTCATGAAATGTTCATTTAGTTATTGTACATTTGTTGATTTTGTTACATAACTCGTGACGAGTCCCACAAGAAAACCTTGCTTAGGGAACAAATTTGGAGAACGAGGGGTCAAGTGAATCATGATAAATTGTGGGTTTGAAACCGAAGCAAAGCGAGAGTAGCTTTTTAGTTGCTGAGTTAATTAAGTGCCACGTTATATGTAAGCATGAACATATTTTTTAGTTGAATAAATAAGTATTAACAACATAGTGTTCATAGCTCTACTTTCATCAACCAATTAAAAGGTCAATTAATTATGGGCTGCCCTCATTTTACTTTCTCTCGTTATGGACAATGTTTCATTTAATTTTCTAGTGTCAATTTTCGTCACAGAATCCTCGTTAGCTCTCATCGATAACCAACGCCTTTATTTCCTGGTGTAAGTAGCCAACTATTGAATCTGTGGGAATTAGCTCTGACATAGGGATAGATGTAAATATATGTTTGATTTTGTTACGGACCATCTTTTTTCGGTTCACTGGTGTCTTTTTTCAGCATCAGTTACTTTCTTTGTCCACTTTTATCATATTTCAATAACATTCTTGAATCTTGCTGTTTCTGTGCGTGATGTGTGTGGACGTATCTCGTCCTTTGATTCCCCATTCCCTTAATTGCACACTAAATGGCTTCTTCTGCTGTCCTTTCTTGGGACCACCTTTCACGTGGTGTGAGAGGCTTAAACTAACTCAGTATGTAATCGTCGTGGTGTAATATATTACGCACTCTTCAAAGATGCGTATTATATGAGAATTATGTTGACTACTCATGTTACATGGAGATGTTTGTTTACTTTTGTCTAGTTTTACTATTTGTTTCCGATGAGTTGCGGTACGTAGCTTGTTGTAGGAAATAATAAGTACTTACTGTTGAGTACTTTCTTTTAGGAGCAATCAACTAAGTTGAACTGGTGTTCTTCTATTGGAGAAAGAATAGTATTTATTAGTAAACTAAGCTTGAATTATGTCCATGTATTTAGTTTCATGATAAAGCGTTACTGCCATCCATTAGTAGAAAATATAGAGTGCACTTTTACCATCCTAAATGTAAATATTTCATTTAATCTGCGTCGGAATTTTGTTACCGAAAATATGTGTCATGTCGATGACCCTAACTCACGAGTCTCTAATTCACCAAAGCTCGTGTTGAATATTGTTGGTTTGGAATCATGGACATTAACTCATGAATTTGTGGATCAAAACATTGAAATACTATACCCTCATACAACACGTAAATGATAGCTTTTGTAAATTATGCAGGTACCGGTGTAAAAATGTCTTTTTGAATGCTCGTTAAAATATGATCCAGAGCAAACTAACTTATTACGATGAAGTATTCATTGAATAAATAATACAGCCCCAGCGTTTTAGTTTTACTTACATTTCTATTCCAAACGAATTTGACTAGGTAAAAGTTATGAGCAAACAAAAAACAGCTGGGAACGCCAGAAGCAGCGCAGTCGAGGTATTGTACGTCTGGCAGAAAGTGTACACGAAATAGACCAATCAGCGGCCGGTTATTGTGACGTCACGCTTAGCCAAAGCATGACGTCACACGCTGCCAAAAGCGGTCGTGCCAACCCCGCTATTTGAAACTACTTCTCTTCTCTGTACTGTGGTGCTGCTGCCTGCAGCGGGCTCAGTTTGAATGAACACATTGCGCGATCTTTATCTGTCCTCATTTCAAGTTCAGTTCAAGCTCAAGTGATCGAGCGTCAGTTCAAGTTCAAGTGATCGAGTGTGAAGACAGTTGTTTTCAATTTAACAAAACAATGGGAAAAAGAAAAAATTTCTTCGATTTATCTCAGAAACAGAAGCGGCGACGTGTGAAAAAAATCATAGAAATGTCCTTATCATGTAATGCAGGGACTGGGAGGGACAGTGACGACGTAGAAACTTCTAGTGAATGTGAGAGGTCTGGGAAAGATGACAACAATTGTACTGCCACTGTAGTGAGTGGTATGAAAAGCTTCATTTCATTAGCAGAAACGTCTTGCAGTGAACCCTCTAAACCAAACATCCAGGTGAACACATCTAGTGCAAGTGATCAATCGAATGATTTATTTGAAAATATCCAAGGAAGCACAAGGCCTAAACAAGCTGCCAATGTGTGCACTATCACTTGCACCAATTTTCTGCGATCTAACTTAGAGAACTGGTTAAACGCAGAAAAACAAGTTCCTCATGCAGCGGTTGATAGGTTATTAACTATGCTAGCTCCTAGATATACAGGCTTGCCTACTTCAGCAAAATCATTAGTTCAAAAAGAAAATGAGTTTCATACAAAAGATATGGGAGATGGTGAGTTTGCCTATTTTCCAAACTGGCGGATACAGTTAGAAGAATATATTTTAAACTCTCCCACAGATGTGAATCAATGTAAAATTATTCACATAAAAATAAATATTGATGGATTGCCGTTATGTAATGGTTCCATCAGGTATAATTCTTATCCTATCCTTCTGCAAGTATTGGAAATTCCCAGCCACATATTCTGTGCAGTAATATTTTGTACAAATAAAATATCTCTGTGTCACATGCCTCCAACTAAAGAATATCTAGAGCAGTTTTTGCTTGATTTTGTTACTCTGCAACAATCTCTTGGAGCTAAATGTTTCACAGTAAAGCTGGGGCCATTTGTATGTGACGCCCCAATAAGAGCAACACTAAAAGGAGTAGTCAGCCACAGCGGTTATTCAAGCTGTGAGCGCTGCATTCAACGTGGCCAGTACCATGATGGAACGATTGTCTGCCCTGAAATCAACTGTGTTGAAAGAACAGATGACAGTTTTTTACAGCGCATAGATGAAAATCATCACAAGTCGCCTCTAAAGTCTCCATTAGAAGAATTTGGATGCAACATGGTTAGCGACTTCATCATTGATTATATGCACTGCTGCCTTTTGGGCACAATGAAAAGATTTTTGAACAGGCTTAAGATCAGCGGAGCCAATCAGAAAAAAAATGCATATGGATACACGAGCAAAAATCAAATTCAATGAGAAGTTGGATCAGTGTTCTATGTATTTACCAGATGAGTTTTCCAGAAAATTAGAAGGTGGGATTGAAAAAATGGTGCATTGGAAGGCTATAGAATTTCGTACATTTTTATTACACATTGGAACACTTGTTTTGTGCAGCTCTAAGGTTGTGAGTAAGGATGTCTACATAACCTTTTTGCATTTTTCAATGGCAATGAAACTTGTGCTAACAAAAGAACAAGAAAATAATATTGAAACAATTGAAAATCTTCTTCATATATTTATTGAAAAATCAGCTGGCTTATTTGGGAGGGTTTCATCTCCTACAACGTTCACTCTATGGCCCATCTTTCACAAGATTACCTTAAATATGGAAATCTTGATAACATCTCTTGCTTTCCCTTTGAAACATTTTTAGGGACCCATGTTAAAGCTGCAGTGAGGTCTGGATATAAACCCCTGATTCATATCTGTAAACACGTGGTCTATACTAATGTACACTGGAAAAGTGAGACAAAGCAAAAATTTGTAACCAGATGCAAAATTGTGAACAAAGAGTGCTGTGAAAGTACACAAAATAGAAGGTGCTACAAAAAATTGTTTATGAAAAATAATTCTTGTCTGAAAATAAGGTCTTACTCTGAAAAGAACAGTTGTTTTCAGCTTGCAGATGGAAAAATTACATTGGTTATTGAAATTCATGAGCGCGACAGTGAAATTGAAATACTCGTGTCACATTTCTTACAAAAATTAGATTTCTTCACGGACCCTTTTCCATCATCAAAAGTAGGGGTTTACAAAGTTTCTGATTTAAAAAATCTCAGAACTTGGATGCCTTTCAAAGATGTTGTGTCAAAAATGATTATTTTCCCTTATAAAGAGTCATATGTTGTGCAGGTGCTGTCTTCATCATTAGCTGATAGCTAAATTTAGTCATTGCCATTATTCCATCTTGAAATAGGTAGGTAGCTACAATGATTGCACTTGAAAATGCAAAAAAATTTATTGCAGTAAAAATTTAGTGACAAGACTCATGAAGTTGTGCCAAAGATTTGGCTCCAAGAAACCAAGAACAAAACAAAATGCTTGTGGCCTGCCGATAATGACTTCAATAAAGTTCGAGAGCGGGCATCCAAAGGACTGCCTGCTGCGGATGACTGGAAACCAGTCTCAGTTAAATTACTGGCGCATTCAAGTAAGTCTTCTATATTTAGCTATTATGTATAATTTTTCACGTAAATAAGTATCATGGATCAATGTCAATAACTGCCACTTCTGAGTCTTTGCTACTTGCTGCCAGAATTGCATTAGAAGTTCAAATTTGTTTAAAATATTCAGTTGAGTACAAACTATAATAAGCAAGTAAACCTACACTAGCTTAAGATTGTGAGAAAGGCAAATGCAACAATTTGTCTACTGTCATGTATCAGTTAGGCTACCAGCGGATATTTTTGTCTGCCTAATAGCAATACTTGGTGCCTGATAGCAAAATTTATTTTTTCTGCCTTATTGCAAAATTTATGCAGTGATTTCTTGCAATTAAATTCCCCATACTTTTTGTCAGATATCCAGACTTTTTATGTGGAAATATTCTAAGTTTCACTTTAAGATACTAGGCAACTTTGCCAGTAACATACAATTTTTACTGTTAAACAAATTGTGTTTTTTTTTTCATTTTTCTTTAGTTATTGGTTTTTGTTCATTTTCAGATAATCTTGTTTTAATTTCTCGTTTCAAATTGAAAAAGTTCAAAACTATATCATTGAAAATTCACCTACATAATAGTTATTACTAATTATAGGGCAAAATGAGACTCACCACTATTTTGAGTCTTGATCTATTAATACTAAGCTTGCATTTAAAGGTTATATCGCCTGTGTATCAATATTTCAATGGTTATTTAATAAGTTGACTTGCTCAAGTAAACTATATGGGAACATATCTTGTGCACATTTTATATGTTCCACATTTTTTCTTCCCTATGTAATGGTCCAATTTCTTCTTGAGGATTGCCTTGCGGGGGTTAGGGAAGCTCAAACTAGGTGCATCATAATAATAATTAGGGTGATTTATACCAACTAACATATGCAGCTAAAGATTTTTCTTTTTTCAGAAACATTTTGAGGCTGTGAGAAAAAACTTTACGTAGCTTCAGAAACGGATGGCTATACGAGCACGGATGTGGAGGGATGCCCAAGACGTATCAACATCACTGCGTCACTTCTTCCTCGCTGTAATGCCATGTCTGCTCCGGAGAGGTAGGTAGTTGATAATCATTTACCTTGCTTGTGTCAATTCACACTGGTTGCAATGCTATCATATTTTTTAGTCTCGTATGAGATTATTTCTCGAGTTCTAATGAATTTGGCATTAGGCTCCTATTTGAATACTTTATGATTTGTTAGCATGCAAAAAATTTTTTACATCATTGAGTTATTGCATCACAGAAGCAAGTCATTGTTAGCTTGTGTATTGTTAAGACTAATCTTTTAATAGGTCTGTTCCGTAATAGTCTCATTGGTATGACTATTTTCTAAGATATATTCCAATAAATGCATCAGACTAGCTGCTTTCTAATGCTGAAGGTAGTACATAACTCTTGTCCACCTATAAATCAACACTGATCAATTTGGCAGTGGACTGGTGAATTGGAAAAACTATATAAAAGAACAGTAGTTCATGAATGTCAAATATGTTCCACTCTCTGCTTTTTAAAGTAAACATTGTTGAATCTATGTAATTTTCCATCAAAGTTAATTTGGTACATTGCTTTTTTTACATTTCTGCCGTGACCTTTATTGCCTTGTGTGCCTCCAGGAAAGTAAAATACGTTATAAGAAATTTGCCTTTAATTCCGTTGTGTTTTAATTGCAGTTCACTGGCTTCCTCAGTTCCGGAATTAACAAGTGATATTGTCAACATTAAGAAAAGTTTGCAAGCGATTACGAAAAAAGTGGACATGGCTCTCGGCATGCTCCAGGAGGAACTCATCAATCGAGAATCTACTCAGCAGCAGCAGTTGGCTCGTGAGAGTGGAATACCTCCATCAGCTGATACTGATGAAGAACTAGAAGTTTTACTTTAGAATCCAGGACTCGTAAGTTAATTCAACTGCAGAACAGTTTATAACAGCATATATTAAAAGTGAAATTCATATTTTATCCCTTCTCAAGAATAGTAAAGTAGAGTGAATGTTGCCATTGTGACGTAAATATATTGGTCTTCTGTGTACTTATTGATGATCTAATATAGCGTAATGAGACTATTTAAGCTAATTTAATATAGTTATTGTCCAATAGAATTTTTCAACGGATTATTATGAAACATTTCGTTTCTGTGTCATTCTCAGTACGATTTTGTACTATAAATTCGTAAACAATTTACTCGTTTATATTCAGCCAAAGTAGTAGCTATGTAGTGGTATTCATTCCATTTCCTCATTGATTATGCTACATCTTCTAGTTTAGTGATAACATCAACGGTATTTAATTGAAAACTACACCAAAGGAATTACAAATGATAGACACTAATTTATTTGTTTTTGTTCATTTCAGCCTGCTGCTTTGAACGCGCTCGAAGGCAGGTCATCAGTTGACACTGTGCGGCGTCTCATTAGGAGGCTGATGACTAAAAAACTGGCAGCTTCCTTTAGCTGGACCGGATTGGGACCGCACAGGAAGGCTTAAAAAAAAAGCTTCAGAGAACATCAAGCAGGAAAATGTTGTTATGGTATGACCGTATGAAAAATCTCGTCAGGTTTATAATTTTATATAGTCTCATCATTTACAAAACATGGAATTTGCATTGTAACTGATCGAACAGTCGTTGATGAAAATGATTAAGATAGGTTATTTATGCCTTTTAACGATTTTAAAACTTTTCTTCGAGTTGGAGAACCAGAAAACCATTCTCTTGGTCCGTCTTAGTGTTCTCAGGTTTCAGACAATCTATCACTACAATGTAAACTATGAGCCCTATGTAAATTTTAGCCTAGATTCACGAATTTTATCAATGTTATTGTCCAGGCAAGGTCATATCTGTTTCGAAGTTGATGTGTGCCATGATAATAGTTTTATTAATGTTGGCACACGACGGCATTAACATTAACGGTATCAATACACTGGTTTCGTTTTGATCTAACCGATCAGCACTTTCATAATCTCTCTGATTTCATCAGATGCCTGGAAAGTAATCCATCCGCGTCTGGCTGTCAACAACTTCTCCAGTGCTGTTGTCACTGTACTCAAATCTGTCCCCGACTGGGATGGTGGTCGATCGCGCTCCACAGCAATGAGGAACATAACGTAAGTTTTAATATTTTGCGTTGCGAACATAGCAATTATATCGAATATTGATGTGAATAAAGTTTTACGAATATTGGCCATAATACATTTCACTTTGTGCAGTCTTCAATACTATAAAATATTATCTACAATTGCTGGACCTCAGATAATTTCATGAATTAATGGAGGAACAGTTATTAATGCACTGACTCAAGAGGCCTGTGAATTAATGAAGCAAGTAGTTATTGTCTGGTGAAAATATTAGGTGAATATCTTCTTTCATTTACATTCGTGCCCAACCCGTGGTGAACGCAAGTAATTCGTTGGTAGCTACTCTGATAAGCTCATGTCCCAGTAGGGGTGTTATTCTTTTAGTCAATGTAACAGTCATACTTAAATCGAAAATCTTTCTTCCCCTTACCAAATCAATAACACAGTTATTTGCTTCATCACGCGTCTTTCCCACACTAAGTTCCTTCGACACAGTCTATCCAAGCAGTTGGAGGTCTCCTACTTCTGTTTCTTCTTGACTCTGATAATGTAAGTTTCTTCACCAACATCTGATCCTTCATTCTCACCACATGACAGAAACATCTCAACATTCAACTTTATTCTCTCGCCCCACCGACATTCCAACCACTGCCGCTTTATGTCTGACCTAATATCTGGGTTGATCAAAATCGTACCAATCATGCTTCTCAGACCTTACATTTCAAACCCTTTCAATATTTCGCTCTCTATTGCTCTAAAATTCCATGTGTCACATGCATAGCCAGCACAGCTGGAACACAGGCTTCTAGTTGTAACATTTTTTTTCAGCGGAGATGTGCTTGGGTCAGCAACAGCACTGGCGGGTCCATCATCTGCTACTTCGGCAAGCTTTCAGGAAGAGGAGGAGGCTTAACCCTTTCACTGCGGGCGCAATGCGGTGGTACTGCATGAGCGCGCGCTTCGAGGCCCACTGCATGTGCACCGACGTGACGAGAGCGCTGCGCAACCCGTGATGTCCCTTGATATCGAGAGCTAACCAAGCATATTTTATGTAATACATAATATTACATAAAATGCGTAAAACACCTGATATAATTAGAATAGATATTATACATATATATATATATATATATATATATATATATATATATATATTACAATATCAGTTTTCACACTCAAAAGTTTAGTTCCTTGTGATCAATTTCAAAGCAGGGTATAACACTGAGTCCAAGAAGGTTTTCAAAAGTTTTGTACTGATATCGTGATTGCTTTCTGATTCCATGTTGATAACAAACATGGCATCTTTTTCTGGAATTCTTACTTGTAGCAGAAGTTACGTATCCCTGAAAATGTATCCCAACTAGTCAAAAGTTTAGTTTGTCTCATTAAAGTACTTCTGTTTAAAGTGGAAGTTAATTCTTTTATCAATTTCATGGAAAATTTAAGATAGGGTATTTAAGTTTTGATAAGAAAATTATAAATCCCTAAGGCATCTAACACACGAACTTGAATGAAATGTGGTGCTAGTTTTTTGTACCACTTGATAGTTTTCCACTTATTTTATTATTATTATTATTATTATTATTATTATTATTATTATTATTATTATTATTATTATTACTATTATTATTATTGTGTGATAGTGCAGCATTTGGTCCGTCTTATCTCCAAAGCCCATGTTTAAATTATAGTCGTCTGTGCAACATGGAATTTGAACACATTCACGGCCTTCTTTCGATCTTCGAGTAACTGTGGTTTCTGCATTCCAATGGACATTATACGGCATAAACACATCTCGTTTGTCACTGTAAACTAGTGCAAGAAGAAGATCACTGCTTTCGAATGCTTTTTTTTGTTCTTTCGCTAATTTTATATATCAGATGGTACGCCAACTATATTTTTTCTGATTATTCCAGTAGCATTTGTTTTATTTTCATTATGAACTGGCACAGTTTGGGAAACCTGTAATAATAACCAGTGAATATGTGGTGTCCTTTTCTCAAAGTACTTTTCCATAATGTCGAAAGGGGTCTCTGTCTGGAGAAATCAACTTTTTTGTTCATCGCCCCAGTGCATATTTTTGTGTTCAGAGTTTCGCCATTTGCGTCAACTAGTTTGAAAATGTTTAACGGAGATTACTGTCGGTTACAGCGGAATTCGTGTATGCATTGTGACTTGAATTTTAAATTAGAAGCTACGATAGCCTATTTCGTATAAATAATTAATCTTATAACCTGTATAAAACCTAAACTCATGGCATTACCAAATTAAATTTTTTGTTAAAAGAGAGGTTGTTGAAGGTTTTAGGTTTATGTTCAAGATGTTCAAGATTAATTATATCTTAAATCCTCTTGCGTGCTCAAGACGTTCATTGGATGTCTCTGGGATGTTTATTTTTTGTGAGAAGTTATGGCGCTTGATATTCTTCTAGTCTTACATATCTGGCTAAATGATTTATTTGTTACAACGCGTATGAAAGTATTTTCTTATTACAATATTGAAAATGTACGGTCTTTTTTGACACTTCTTGTAGATAAACAAGGGGTTAAACGAATAAATTATTCATGCAAGATCAATAGTCTGTCTTCCTAAACATACCAACCATAATCTCACAATAACTATAATTTCATGCCATATATAGCATATGCAACTAATTTCAACCTTAATGATTTCGTACGTGCGACCTTTACCATTAAAACAGTCACAATTAACTATTTACAACTACTGATGGAACTACGAGCTATCAAGGTCAACCTTTTCCATTTTTTTTCGCTTTATATTCCTTTGCAGAACTTGATTTAAGCTAATATCACTGACCATACAATAGCGTCAAGCGGTCGATAATTTGTCTCTTAACCCCTTGACCCTACTGTTTAATCTCTAATATTAGCTCTTCAAGTCCTCCAGAGTGATGCATAGTGAAAAAAAAAATAGATTGGAAATGTTTGATTTTTGTGGTTGAGTTCTGTCAGTAATTGTGAACAGTTGATTTTGTCTGTTGTAATGGTAGATCATGGTTGCGCGTTCGAAATCTATATGGTTGTAATTAGTCGAATATGGTTGAATGTAGTATGAAATTATGGTTGTAATTAGTCTGATATGGTAGATTATGATATGGAATTAGGGTTGTAATTAGTCGCATATGGTATGACATGGTTGTGATTAGTCGCACATAGTATAATATGGTATAAGATTATGGTTCTGAATTGGTAGCATATGGTCGAATATGGTATGAAATTATGGTTGTTATGGTCGAAGATTCGGGACATATCCACACCATAATGTACCCCATAGAGGTTGGACATGGCAGATATTTCGCCGATAAAACACCGATTATCTCGACCATAATCATCGATGATGCATACCATAATTTCCGACTGGGCAACTACAGCCTCGAAAGCGCGCCTATAGCCACAATCCCGCACGATCAATTCGTCGCGATGCACAAATGCTCAAAACTTACCGCCTCCCACAAAAAACCCAAACACTCGACTACATAATGGATGCACACAATATGAATAAGACACTAACTGTCATCCAACACAACGTCCAACACTGGCAAAATAATAAAATCGCATTATGCAACATCTACCGTCAATACAATCCACACATAATTCTACTAAACTCGCAGTGCATGCAAAACGACACCCAATCAAAATTTGGAACTACAAAACATATACCACAAACAAGTAAATGAAAATCATGCTGGAGTAGCAATAGCAATTCGAAAGACCTCCCATTCAAGCTGCACGATACCTTCCACACAGATATGTTGGCCTTCACAGTAGAAACACCACAAAGCCCAATCACACTTGCCACAACCTACATACCTCCACGCATTGATTACATCAACTACATTGACATGCACACTCTTTTTAATCGAAAACCCCCAACTTACCTCCTAGCCGACATGAATGCCACACACCCCACTTTCGGATACACATACTCAAACAGGAAGGGGAGACAAATCCACTCACTAATAGACAGGAACAAATGTCTCCACATCGGCCCTAATTTCCCCACGATAATCACTCACCGTGCTTCCACTAGTCCAGATATCGTACTTACAAACACGCAAACATTCCACAACATCATACTCGAACCAGGTCCACTAACACCTTCCGACCACATCCCCATCATAGCTACAGTATCAGCCAACCCTATACAAATTCCCATCCGCCCAATACCCACCTTCCACAATGCAAAATAGAAACTACAGTATACCGCAACCTTCTCGCCTTAAGAATACACTAGAGAACATAGACAATCACCTAATCACATGGGAATCCCACATCAACGTGCCTCCAATCAATCTATTCCAACCATCACACACAGAACCACCCCAGGCAACAAACCTACTCATGCATACTCGTCCTTCAAACGAGACACAAAGACATCTACGACTATCTCCAACGACACGGCCACTCACCCCACCTATACAGAGAACTCCTCAGCCTCAGACAATAGATAAAACCTGCATATCAACGTAGGCCTATCTACTCAGCGACATGGAACAGCACTATTGCTAACATCAAAAAGATGGACAATCCCAAACAATTCTGGTCCGCCATCAAACGTATGTCAGGCAACGAAAAAAAAAGCACCCCCACATTAAAGAAGATGGCATCTTTTGCCATACACCACAATTAAAGGAACCTTTGTTCCGCCAACACTGGTCAAACATGTACTCAGGTATTGATGACCCCAACAACGATTTCGACGCTGAACACAAACACACCATAGAAACACAAATGAACGACATCGCTCCCTGAAACGAGCCACACGCGACAGGAGACACTTCCTGCCTTCACAATTTCCACTACCCAGCAATCACAATCTAAGAACTTAAAAACGCACTTCGGACGTTTTCCCAAAAAGTTCCAGGACCAACTAAAATAACCACACACCACCTTAAACACTTACCGCAAAACATGGTCTAGTACCTTCTGTACATATTTAAGAACGCCCTCTCAGCGGGTTATTTTCCAAACAAACTAAAACACGCAATAATGATCTCTTTACCAAAACCCTCCCCCTCCCAGCACGAGGTGCAAAATTACTGCTCCATCTCCCTACTTGACACCCACGCTAAGCTCCTCGAAAAGATATTAACCTACCGGCTAACAGACCATCTAACCATCAACAACATCTACAACAGCCGCCACCACGGATTGCGCCACGGAAGTGGTACACACACCGCACTTGCCCCGCTACACGAGACTCTCCACATTAAACAAACACAGAGAAACAAAACAGACATCATTCTATGAGATGTAAGCAAGGACTTCGACAAAGTTTGGCACACAGGACTCAAATTCAAACTGTCACAGCGACAAATTCACCCACTATTTACAAAAATCTTGTATATCTTCATCACTAACCGCACCGTAGTCATACGAATTGCAAACTACACTGGTCCACCCTTCTCCATCAAGTAAGGAGTTCCCCGAGGAGCAGTCCTCTCCCCAACGGTGTACAACTACTTCACACACGAACTTCCCACACCAATACCCAACACTGACTACATAGCTTTTGCAGACGACATCACACAAATTGTATCCGCTATCCATTCATATAACATGGCAGCTATTCTAACAACACGAGCCATTGCCCAAATCAACGATTACGAACGAAAATGGAAAATCCAAACCAATACAAACAAATTCAAAATAATTGCTATCAGCCGCCGCAAGCATCCAACAGTGCACATCAACAACACCCCACACCTTATACAAACTCAGGCAAAGTTCTGGGACTCACAATCAGCAAAACCGGATATGCAACCCACATCAGACAACGAGCAGCAATAGCACATCAAAACATTTCACGTCTATACAGATTCAAACACCTGAACCTAGAAGTAAAACGTCAACTCTATATCGCCCTAATCAGATCCACTCCCATCTACATAGCCGTTCCCCTACACACAGTTCCACCAACATCTATCTCAACACTCCAGCGTGTACAAAACCGAGCCACGAGATACATAACAAATTAAGAACGGCAAGATTTCTCCACCTCTGCACAACTACATCGCCTAACAAACTTGCAACCAATCAACATATCACTCCACAAACACGCTTAAAGAAACTGGCAAAATATTCACGACATGCACCCACAACTTTACTTACAACTCACATTCCCGCAAGACACTCCGCCAATACCGCACAAACAATTCCAGATCTCAAAAATGAAAAACTCGCACCCCAACCGAGACCAAAATACACTTGACACGACACCAAAGATACTACTCCACAACCCCCTATCCACTACGCCAAGCCTACCTACCTACCCACGTCCAGTACTAAAGATGCTTACTAACTAAACACCCAACTATACAAAGCCCTGACGGGTAATTAACTTTCACCACCCTCAAACTACCTACAAAAAAAACCCTCGAACACTAGCATCATATGCACAAAGCGCATCTCTATCAGTTTGTTATCTATCCTTTTCCGTTTCACCTCTTCTCTCCCCGACACTCTGCGTCAAACTCTCTTTCCGTCTTTTCTATAAGCATCGACAGACGGACAGGTTGTTCATTCTGTATTTAGAGCTCAGAGCAGACAATTCTCCGAAGTAAAAACTCTTGCGTCGATTGAAGAACATCGAAACTACTCTACAAAACATAGGTGAAAGAATACTCAACGGTCCTAGTAAAAGCGTTTGTCAAAGTCACTTCGTGATAATATTTGACCGCTCCATCTCGAAGAATTTTTGCCTCATCTCCCACGCAAAGTTTAAGCTGAGTAAATCTCACAAAATGGAAGATGCACTCCCAGCTCTCCGTTCTTTGCTGCAAAATTGCGGGTACAAGAAATTGTCTGATACTTATGAACAGATGTTAAACGAAATCCTCCGAGAGACAGCAAAGTTTACACCTACGAAAAACTTGTGTGCATGTTGCGAATCAGAAGCGCTATAGAAAATCTGATAGAAGAACCACCAACTCAAGTTTTTCATGATCTTGTACACGCCTGGAGATTCATCATCTCAACCGACAACCCCAACAACAGAAGAGCCATCTGATCAACAGTAGGCGCGGCCGCAATGCAATGGATAATATTAGCGACGGTTGATGCGGTGATCGCCATCGATAGCGAAGAATTCTGTCACAACGCTGACCAACAGCTGCTGCTGGCGGTTGGGGACCTCACACAGCAGTTGAATTGTGGACTTCTTTCCCCACAGAACATGGCGTCCTATCCTGATAGAAGCGATGCCATTGAATTTATGGCGATCGCCCACCTATTAATGGCATGTTTTGAAGCAACTGTCGCGAAAACACTGATGGGCAATAAGCGTCCTGAAGAGATGCTGGACCGGGCCAGACTGGAGCCTGAGTGTTCTGTGTGAATGACGGCACCCCTCAACTCAGAGAAGGACTACGCGGTGCTCAGCGGCTGCACCCACGCTCTGTGTGTGGCGTGTGCCCGAACATGGTTTAGGAGCAACACAATATCCCGTTTTTGCCGCACACAGGGCGTCTTTATCAAGATATCTACCCTCCAAATTATGATGCAGTTAGGCGCCTCGTAAAAATAGGAAGAAGACTCAATCAGCGGACAAGAATAAAGTGAGTTTTAATATTTTGTTAGTTTGAAAAAATTGTCTGTATTGATTTGCAACCACTTCAAATTTTTCTAAATCATTCAGTCTGAATTGTCGAGAAGAATGTTCTAATGTTCAAATTGTTTTAAAATTGATAATTGCTATTCTTTTTGATACTTTATCATGTAGCATTAATTAGTGGTGTTCAGCTCTTTCTGTTTTGATTTCGTAGTTAAAATTCTCTATATATATGGTAATGAATAATTCTAACTTAGCTTTAAATAATATTCAGCGAATATGAATATAGTTTTAAGTCATTGCGAGGATGTTTTACAGACATTACAGGGTTGCTCTCAGTTTCATGAGTAACACATCTGATGTCCATTAAGTATGAGTTTGTACGCGCGTTTGCCAGCAGAACTTTGATATTGTGGACTGCCAATGGAAACTAAGTCCTGTAATGTTTCATGCGTGTCACTTCGACAAAATCTTACTAATTCATTGTGAACATTTTGTGATCGTGTCTTTAGTTCACATCACCGTTCGTCAAATTATACAGTCAAAGTCATTGATGTGTGAATCATACTCCAACTGCGAAAAATTTATTTTTAGATGTCACGATTGTGGATACCTCCGGAGTTCACATGCGCATAATGTGAAGATCATGATTTTATTTCTTTAATGAGCTTCCCATCGAGTGGTTTAGTGCCTTCTATGGCGTTACCTCCAACAATATAAATTAATTTCTAGAGCCTAATAATATTTTGACAACTTTTCTCATAGTGTGTAGATAAAGTACCTGAAAAGCTTTCATTTTGTTCTAGTTCATATACAACTGGTTTGTTCATATACGATAAATATTTTAATAACGCACTAAACTGTACCTTGAAATTGAATTTTGCAATTTTCAGTAAATATTTATGATTGAGTTTTTATGTATCAAATTACTCAAAGCTTGTTAATGACCATTTTTTCATTCCTTTTTCCTAGTTTTACATTCTGGGCGACACATCCAGTCTCTTCAATCAGCCGTGGACTGACGCTTCTCAAGGACCCATCCAGTGCCATCAACCAGACCAATCAGTGACGACAGGACGCTCCCTATGGAACCCGTCCACTATCGTCTACAAGTCCAATCAGTCATGACTAGAGCGATGCTCCCTATGAGAACCGTTCTCTGCCGTCAACGAGTTTAATGTTTTTGCGAGCTTAGTTCTGTGTCTTGCGCCTCACTTTCAGAAACTGGAATATAACTGTCGCTGCTTGTCACTGTTTTTTATACAGTTTATATTCTAGTAGATTATTTTAAAATAAATTTAACTAACATATTTTGCTTGATTTCCATGTTTGCATTAACGTGTTTATATCCGGAAATGATTTGAGTATGATTATTCAAAAAGGATACTTGGAAATGACGAGTGACGATGCTGTTGAACGGGAGATTTTCTGAGAATTGTGCGAACTGGCAGTTCTGTTTGTGCTGGAGTAAGAATTATGCTCTCGACCTTAGACCATTTCCTCGTCTCCAGTTGACTGGATATTAAAAGAAGAGTAAAAGATGAGTGTTTAGTGTTAACAGCTCAAGAGAACGCCTAAATGTTTGGTTGAATGCAAAAAAATAAGCCAATTTGCCAAGTTCTCTAAGCTACACAAGCTCCACTCTGTTTGTCTGTAGATAAGTTCTTATGGGCAGAGGACAACGCAGGTCTAATTTAATTCTGCCGAGGCCTGTGAGAGCCTCATTGAGATGGGCGCTCTATCGCGTCTTAGCGAAGCTATTTCACGTCAGAGAAAATCTTCTCAAAATATCTTCTGGAAATTTGGTCGCAAAATTGCTTCGATGACCACTTTGAATTTCAAACATTTTCCTTTAAATCTTGAGTTTAATGGCTTAAAGCCATTGATATCATTTTGTGGTTTAGAATCCATAAACAATGATTGATGAGTGTTTTGTCGGATACCCATTTGAAGCATAGAAGAAACAATGCAGAAATTCATATTTTCACTTAAGGAGATCATCCCAGGCCCCTGCCAAGCCCCTGTCGGTCCGGGGGCAGGGTTTCCACGCGAGGCAACTCTAATTACCCTAGGTGAAGGGTGTCGATTACGCCAGATTACCCTAAAAAAGCTAATCCTGACCTATGATCTATAAATTAACTAGAACGTCAATGGACTGGTTTCCAGAGCTCCGTTTGTATGAATTAGCACTTTGTTACATACTGTATGAGCGTCAAGAGGGAAGGCCTGTTGATCGGTGTTAGAATGCAGGCTTGATATCCCAGACGTTCAGGGTTCGATTGCCGGGAAGGGTAACACAAATTAAAAGAATACTCCAAAATATTTTCCCGTCCTTGTCACTTTATACACAATTGGTAGGTGTTTAAATAATTATTGTTTTGCAATAACATGTCAACATCTAGATAAACTTGAAACATGGTAATTTCAGTTTGCAGTAAAAGTGGCTTTGCAAAACGAGAGGGTGCACTACATATATAAAAAAGGTGATTATTGCTACTTACCACTATAGGACGTGAATGATTAAGATGGTTCTTCGAGAAGACATATACTATTGGGCCCCAGGATGGCTGGTGTTCCTAGGTTGAAATGACGTTTGTATAAGATGATGATACTCGTAGATGCAGGTGATCAGATGATAAGTGCACATCAATTTGTATGTAATAACAGCTTTTCAGTTTCTTACAGACACTTTTCAACATTTAGAACACTTTGAGACAGAGGATATCTCTCTTACATTGAAATACAACACTTTGTGGCGGTAGTCCTTTCCGCATGCCTCGTATAAAGTTAACCAACAACAGGAACACTTGAATGACTAAGAAACTTGCAGACGTGTCACAAGGTAACTAAAATAAATAACTGCCACATGTCCTCTTGAATACACAAAAGAAATAATAAGATGCATCCGATAATATTGAAATAATAATGATGTTGAAACGATAGACAGAAACTATTTACAACTCGCCAGCCTCCTCACACGTAGCGTTGCTCTTGATGTTATTAACTGCTTTAAGCAGACCTTCGTCAATCAGCAGGCTGTGGGCGGTAGCGCCCTTATTCTTTAAAAAATAGACCGCTTGAAGGAGACCACTGAGAGTCTGATTCTTCAGTCTCGTGCGCTGAGCTGTTTTTGTCAGATTGAGTTGACTGAAAAAACGCTCCACAGAGGCATTAGAGAATGGCAAAGAGAACAACGCTGAAATTACAGTTTTCAATTGAGGGTAGCATGGCTGTCCGGCTGAATTTTCTTTACCTAGCACAATTTCCCAATATTTCAAGACCGAGAGGCTGGAGTTCAGGTCGTCTTCGAAACAGTGTTTCCTCCACTCCTCATCGAGTGAAGCTGCATCTACATTTTTTCCCAGTTGTGGTAACTCTTTGAGGAGGAATGAAAGAGAAGGCGGCTTTAACACAGAAGCATTCCGAGGACTTAGGATGGCGGTCATGTCATGCACAGGATCGTCTAGAGCAAACCTAGACTGAATTTGAGAAACACTTTCGATCAGAAAATTGCGACAGGCTGAAAAGAACTCACTGAGGTCGTGCCCTTCTAAGCTTTCTGCGAGGTCCGACTCCTTCAAAGTGGTCATGGCAGCTACTCCAAGATAAGTTTTTTCATGAGAAACAAACGCACTTGAGAACGTTGGATGACTTGGATTCAGCATCTTAATGTCAGCCTTCTTTACATAGCTAACATCCATGAAATCAGAACAAAGGCTGCGAACGAGTTTACATGTTTCACTCATGATATTAAAAAATTGAGGAGACTGCGTCTGAAAGATGACATTGAAGGAGTTAAACTTTCCAAGGTTGTAGTCAAGAAATTCGAGATACACCTTAGTGAGCTTGTTGCGGAAAGCAGTAACGATCATATCATTGGTCTGCGTCGGGTCAGAGAACGCCAGCTCGGTGAAATACAACTGAAGCGCATCCCATTGCTCCAACAGTCGCTTCACACATGCTTGCAGTGAGAGCCAACGTGTCTGAGCGGGAGCCAGGATTTTGTGTGGTTCTACTTCAACAAACGCTTGAAACTCACGCAAGGTATCTTGGCGTTTAGGACTAAGACTGAAGTGAGCAAATACACTTCGACACAAATCTTCAAGATAACGGGGCAATTTAAGACATGCATAACTCGCACACAAATGCACCATGTGACACGAACACTTTACCACAATGATGCTAGGATTGTCAGCCTTCCACAATGTTGCAACAGAATGCTTAGCTCCCATCATGACATTAGTCGTGTCTGAACAGAAGCTAACGATATTTTCCATTGGAATGTTTTTTCAACAAAGCATGTTTTCACTGCAGCGTACAGTCCATTTGCAGTAGCATCAGTCACTTCTATCAAATCTAAAAAAGAATTATGTAGCTTTCCGTCCTCATAATATTGAACGAGTATGGACAATTGTTTTGAGGTACTCCGGTCAGTTGTTTCGTCGAGCACAACAGAAAACATTCGCTCACGCAAAGCCACTGCAAGCTCACTTACAAGATGTTTGCCAAACACCTGTCGAATTATGTTTGATGCCCGCTGTTTTCCAAGGCGCACCTTTTTCAGCGACTCCTGATCTGGGAACATTGTTTTCATCAAATCTAAAAGAGGCTCACACAATGAGATAGGTAGGTGGTGCTCAGCTAAAAATGCACAAACTTGCAGTTCCACTTTACGAGCACAATTTTCAAGAGGATCATTGGATAGCACGTAGCTGGCAATTGATGGGGTTTTCTTCGCCACCATGGATCGTTGTTTGTGTCTCTCTGATAGCATGTGACGCTTGATCTCCGATTTCCCACAAGTTAAATCGGTTTGACAAACCTTACAATATGCCACATCCTTCTGCTCCTCTGATTTTGAGGACTTGGCTAACCATCCTTCAAACTCAGGTTCCGATGCCCACGAATCTTTAAATTTCTGCTGGTAGTTTTTAGCTTTCACGTGGAGCTTTCCTTTTTTTCGAGGTGGTGTCGTTGGCTCTTCCTCACTCGGTGCTCGATCATCTGCCATGCTGCAATAAATGCAATAATATGTTTACCTATCCCTAATATAATTATCTATTTTTCAGTTCATTTTCCATCCATTCACGCGCTTCAGCCATTCTTTCCACATGCTCAATCTAGCTTAACACTTCGATCCACTCTCTCTGATGGCTTTCTGGCTTTCTTCACACATGACCTTCGTCATATCTTTTCATTACGGATTTTACCCAATCTTGTTACAATACAGTTGCTTTTCAGAAACTTCGTTGCAATCACATTCACTCATCAACTCATAAAATTGATCGTAAAGGGATCAAATTCATTTATTTCTTAAAGGGCGGGTGATGAAATTCAATGGTTATTAAAAAAACTACCTTGCCTATATTAATATGTATAAACTTTCCTCAACACACAGTTGGTAAAAGCCCTAGTGCTTCAATTTCGGTTGACGGAATTCTAGGCATGATCGCAGCTATATCAAATTATACGTCCGTGTTACAGCATCAAAGAAAGACAGTGAGAATACAAACATATATTGCAAGTTTTAAGTCAATAACTGTACTTTTTTGTTTATATGAATTTTTGTAATTAATTTTATAGCTTCTTCCATACGCCTTCAGCACTTTATGTAACTCGAAGTGTCAAGGAACCCTGTTTAAATTTTGTTTGCATCGCTACAAAACATGCTTCGTTGGCGTGCAATATGGCGAAGAAATAGGACGCCTTCCACCTAATTAGCTGGCAAAATACCGGCGCTGTGAGCTAACTCTGCTGTTAATTCAATCACTATCACAAGAATGAACCTATTAATTATTTCTACGATTAAATATATTAGCTGTGATATTTAACAATGCAATAAACATACCTGTCAATATTCTGTTGAAGCTTATAGGCACACGCACAATCAGAATAGGACAGTGACTTTCGTTGACTGGATGTTCCTGACACCGATCGAGTGTTTTATTAGCGAAATACAACTCAGAATCATTTGTCAAAACAGAGTGGACAAGAGATGTTATGGCTTCGTATCTTGACGCTTTCTTTCGTGAGCGATACCTGATGACATTCAAATGTGCTACATTAATTACAGCAGCAGTGCAGTTTTATGAACACTAAATTCTGACTCGTTTCATTGTATTTCGTTCAAGTGGTGACCAGTAGGGTGCTTGCATATTAGCTTTCAATTTTCTATTCGTAGATTAGGAGGGCCCTTCCTTCACGGAGCTCTGATTACCCTAGATTTGGCCATATTCTTCATTACTCTAAACATTACCCTAAGGTACCCCTGATTACCCTAAACTGGGGTAATTACCCTGCTCGTGGAAACACTGTCCGGGGGTCATTTCTCATGTTTTTGCTGGAAAAGGACCCTTAGTTGGTGGACTATTCGGTCCTAAAATTTTATGGCGCTACGGACAATAATTCCCCCCCCGGGGGGGGGGGGGGGTGAAGGGACCAAAATCTCTCATTTTTTCCTGATTTTGACCCCATATAAAAAAAGACCAAATGGGAAATGGAAAAAAGCCCAACGTGAGTTTGTTATAAATGTTGTAAGGATTCTAAAACTGTCTTTGTTTTTGTTCTAGCATCAAAAGTGAAGGAGGAGTCCCAATTTGAAATATCAAATCAGTGAAATATCAATTCCTAAAAATCAATATGTCAAATATTTGAAAAATCTAAGGCCTGAATCAAAAAAATGAATTGAATCGATTGCGTTTCTTTTCAAAGGTTACATATCATAGTCAAATTTCATAAGAATCAGACTGAAAAAAAAATCATTTTGTTAATAAATAAGAATTTTTTTTTTCATTTTGAAATCACAATTCACAGTTTGAATATGAAGTTGTGCATGGAAAGTATCGAAATAAAAATTAAAACTGCATTCAATTACATCAATTGTTCATTATATTACACTTCAACAAAAAATTTCGTTTTTTGCTTATACCCAACACTTCTAATTTTCAACAATCAAAATGGAACTAGTCCTCGAGTTTTGATGCTAGAACAAATCCAAAGACAGTTTTAGAATCCTTGAAACATTTCTAACAAACTCATGTTCGCTTTTTTCAAATTCGAATTCTTTGAAGAAATATATAGCTCTATACCCAAAAAAATTGTTGCTAATTTTTGAAATTTCAAGAAATTTTGAAAAAATAGAAAAAATTTGAATTTGAAAAAAGCTGAACTTGAGTTTGTTAGAAATGTTCCAAGGGTTCTAAAACTGTCTTTGTTTTTGTTCTAGCATCAAAACTGAAGGAGGAGTTCCAATCTGAAATATCAATAAAAATATACCAAAAAACACATTTTTCGTCTAAAAAAAAATAAGGACTAAATCGAAAAAATGACACGAGTAAAAAAGGTTTACTTTCACAAAAGACATATACTGGCCAAGTTTCAAACGAATCGGACGAAAAAAGTTGAAAAAGTGGGATGATCTCCTTAGCTTGTAATAAAACTTCAGAAAAGAATGATTTCCGGAATCGGATTTCACTCGAAAAATCACGTTTTCAGAATACATGAAAAAATAAACAAATGGGAATCAATGAACTAACTATTGGTCATTTGCTGCGGTGCAAACGGACTCCGCCTAGTTTTGCCGCCGCGTAGATTTCCCTTCCGATGGAGATTTTAATTATTCATGAACTCCAACTCATGATCCACAAAATTATTTCTAGTTTTTCTTCTTCATCTGCCTTCTAGGAATTTTTAATTTTCAATCCAAAGCATTTTTGCACATGAAATTAATATTTATTTTGAATAACTTCCTTTTAATAAAAGTGTTCACTATTCAAACCGCCTCGGTCTGCACCGCTACGACATGAAAAATTCTTCTATTTGACAGATGGCGCAGTTTTAATGATCAGTACAAGACAAAATTCATGCCTTAATGACGTAGAAATTTTCGAGTACATGAAAATTTCAGTTCATTACACTAACAAATTATGCACGAATCTAGAAAGACAGGGAAACTTGTCTTCGATCAAATGAGAATTATTCAAAACTATAGAATAGTCTTGAAAAATAAAAATATAAGGGTAATCAACAACAGGGTAGAAATAATTGAAAATGAGATTAAAATTGAAAACAATTATCAAGTCGAACTTGGAGAACTCATTATAATTAGTTCAATAAATTGCACTGACGCGGAAAAATTCAATGCCGATGCTGATTTGTTGTGTCTCGCTGGAATTTTCAATTAAATTATTTCTTATCACAGACGTGAGAACTATAGACCGACCGGGGTTGAAAATTTGGCCGGGGCCGGGGCCGGGGTTAACAAATTTGTCATGGCCGGGGCCGGGCCGGGGCCGGGGTTATCAAATTTACCACTGCCGGGGCCGGGGCCGGGGCCGGAGCCGTTGCCGGAGCCGGGGCCGGGATCGGGGTTCAGATTGTGTAAGGACGTGTCAAGACGACGTAATGCATAACACCGGTTGGTAGCTCAATGCATGTTGAATTACGGTTGCGGTTGGGTGTGTAATTATGTCAAGTCACTTAAGTTTTGTAGACTTGCAGTTGCAGTGCTTGTTGAATTAATTAATACAGAAGCAATTATAGTAATTATATGTACCGGGTGTTCCACAAATGTCCCCTACTTTTCAATTGATTCTATCTCCGCTTTAAATTAACATATTTGAATTGTATTTTTTTCATATTGTAGTGAATCTTGTTTGCTCATTGAATAATTTGAGTTTTTGAAAATCGTTTAATAACCACTTTACAGTGATCGATTTACTGAAAGAGGCAAAAAAAAACTAATTGTTCAAAGGAAAAGTTTAAAAAACAACACCCGTGTTTTTCTTCATTTCTCAATACCTCCATGATTAATAATTCCTCGACAACGAATTGAAAAAGTTTTTCAAGAACTAAAAGAAAACGGTGAAATGATCCGTAAAACTCTTCGTTCAATGGTGGCTAAAAGTAATGCTTGCCTTGAGGGGAGCGTTCCCCATAGAGATCCATGGTTTTGAGGATATGGGGATTTTTGCTGCTATAGGGAGTGTACGGGGTCAGGTGCATCCTGTGAAAAATGAGACTCGTACGTTCACTCGTTCGCCCGCTACGGGGGTTTGAAGAATGGGGGGGAGGGGAGGGTGAAGTGGAATTTTATCATGTTACACCTCCCCCATGGCACTTTCTTCACGGCGTGACGTTGCTATGTCATCTCCTATGTCTCTGGATTACTCTATAATGATTTCATGGGTCTAACCTGAACCAAAATTTTTTAAAAAATTTCTAATTAAAATTGTTTATGTTTCTTTGTTTACCTTTTTTCCTTTTTTTGGAGGATCGGAATGTGGGGTTTCAAAATGCATTTCCTCCTACAGTTTTCCAGCTACAGTGATAATTTTGGTATCATTGGATTTGAAAAAGTGGATTTGAAAAAGTGCGTAGGTTAGGGTGAGTAAATTTTTTGTTCTACATTTGTAATGATCAAAAGTTGTGACGTCATAAATGAAAATTTTTGCCATAAAAAGTTTGCCCCTCGAAAAAATTTAATGAAAATTTTAATCATGTCCTTAAAGATTTTCTGTTTACTTCCAATAATCTACACAATATTCCGCATCTAATGATACTAAAATCATCACTGTAGCTCAAAAACTGTGGGAGGAGATGCTTTTTAAAAATCCCCCTTAAAACTCCGTTTTCTATGAGTATATCGTTTTCTTTGAAGAAAATTGCATTTTATCACGAGAACCAAACGATTCCAAATTGCATTTCCTATCGGTATACTAAATTTCACTGCTCTAGCTTCAAAAACAAACAAAAAAGTCCAAAAGGGGAACGCCCTTTTTGAGAGAAATGGAGGGTATGTCGAAGGATACTAAATTACTTTTTTATATACACTTTATTTAAGGTAATGATTTGTTACTCTTTTAAATTTTTGTTCGTTCTGTTTTTTGGAAAGTGCTAGATAAGGAAGAATATCACTATTGTTTTAAAAAGTTTTCCTTTTAACAATTAGTTTTTCTATCCGTTTCAGTTAATCGATCAATGTAAAGTGCTTATGAACGATTTTCAAAAACAAAAATTATCCGGAAATAAAATAAAATTTACTAGATTGAGAAAATATGACAATTAAAATATATATGTTGATTTAAAGTGGAGATATAATCAGTTAAAAACTCAGTAACATTTTTGTACACACCTGGTATAATGACTAAAAGAAGTGCGTCAGCAGTATGGGATTACTTTTAGATATCGATGAAGAGTGTAGAAATTACGGTGTGTACCATTTGTGAAGCAAATATACGACGAGGAGCGGCTTGTGCATCTCAGAAAACTTTATCAACTAAATCTTTATGGGGCCATCTAAAATCGATAAAAGATGATCAATTCCTGGAAGCTGAAGAAAAGACAAACAAAGAAAAAGAATTGAAAAATAGAAATAAAACGAACAAGAAGAAAACTAAATGTCTATGTATTGAAAACAGACTAAGATAGTTTAGATTTCAGCAGTGGCCAAACTGCCGATTGTAGCAAGTCGTCTTCGTCTACCGGCAAACAGCTGACTTGCGTAGTTGGAAATCATTGTAGATGGAAAATGGAAATCTTTCGTAGTTGCATGCATATATGACTTTTTGTATGTGATAAAGAAACATTTATTCAATTTAAGTATTGGGAGCAAAATAATACTGACCAAATACATAAAGAGGAATTGTTAATTTGCTGGCTTTGTGACGCACTCAATCGTTAAGACCATGTAGAAAATGAAACTTTTTTGAATTTTGTAGGGTTTTTGAATAAGAAGTTTCAAGTGCCATCAGAGAAGGTAATTAGAACAAGACTAATTCCAAACCTCGTATCAAAATTCAGTTTGCCATTTCAGAGGAAATACAAAAGCAAGTTAATTAACGAAATAAGCGTCTTGTCAATAACTACTGATATTTGGACCTCTCCAAGTCGAGACTCTTTCATGTCAATAACTGCGCACTGGATTATAATTACACTGGATGGTAGCATAGATACAGCTTTTTCTTCTCAGTGCCTGCATGTTCGTCAGGATTGCAATGAAATCGAAAATCTCTTGAGAAATCGTTTTAAATTTAATTAAAAAATACGTGAATTTTTCACGTGCGGATAGCCGGTCACACAAAGCTTTATTCACTTCATATTAATCCAAGTCATGTTCAAATTAATTTAAATCAAGTTCAATTTAATCCAAGTCAAGTTCAAATTAATCCAAGTCTAGTTCAAATTAATCCAAGTCAAGTTCAAATCGATCCAAGTCATGTTTAAATTAATGCAAGTCAAGTTCAAATAAATTCAGCCCCAAGTTGAATTAAGAATCGACATAATCACTCGTTAATTTGAACGTTTTTTGTATTAAATTTGTATCTATTGGATGTGATGAGCAAGAAAAACGTTTTTCCTTTCAGCAATAATACATAAAATTTCTGCAATATAAAAAAAATCTGTCGTAAAATGTGCTAAGTATCCAGCATTACGAGGCAGAGTGTGATTTAGATCTTTGAGCGGAGTAACAGATAAAAATCAATTATAAAAACTTCGTATTTATACTACACATTAAAGTTGTTTTACAATTCTAAATTAATGGCAGTAGGCATCCTTTCAAATAATCATGTTCAAAGAGACTTTTGTGTTACACATGCACATAGTATTATCGAGGATTGATTTACACTCACATAAAGATTTACATGAGTGAAATTCCACTTAATCACATATATGAAATAATATATGCTGCACTAATAAATGATTGCCACTGGACGATGTGTAGATTTAACCTTTAAAAGAAATATGCAAATGCGATTCACTGAAAACTCATGTACGATACAATTTGATTACAATTTATGAGTACATTACTACTCAGATACAATCCTACAATAGCAGTAGAAATTGTGCGATCCATTCAAATGAATAGGCCTAGGCAAATATATCATCTCTATCGATGAAACACATTGAAACTTTTTTACACAAAAATCGTTTGAACAAGCAAAAACAGAATTCGTTGCTATATTTCTTTTAAAGGATAAATCTACCTATCGTCCTATAGATATCTTCCGTAGTTGCATGCATATTTGACTTTATGTATGTGATAAAGTGGAATTTCACGCATATAAATCTCAATATGAGTAGCTAAATCCTCGATACTACTATGTGTATATGCATGTGTAACATAAAATTGCCATTCACCAAGAATATTTGAATGGATGCATACTGCCATTAATGTAGAATTGTAAAACAACTTTAATGTGCAGTATAATACGAAGTTTTTATAATTGATTTCTATCTGTTACTCCGCTCAAAGATCTGGATCACACTCTGCCTCCTGATGCTGGATGCTTACAGCATTTTATGACAGCTTATTGTTATATTGCATAAATTTTATGAACTCCTTACTGATAGGAAAAACGTTTTTCTTGCTCATCACTTCCAACAGATACAAATTTAACACAAAAAAGCTCAAATTAACAAGTTATTTTGTCAATTTTTAACTCAACTTAGTGTTGGATTAATTTGAATTTGACTTGCATTAATTTGAACTAAACGTGGATTAGTTTGAAAACGACTTGGATTAATTTGAAGTTGACTTGGATTAATTTGAACTTGACTTGGATAAATTGAACTTGACCTGGATTAAATTTAACTTGGCTTTGATTAATTTGAATTGAAAAGGTGTAGTACAATACTAAAACCCCGGCCAAAACCCCGGCATAGGGCCCTATTTTGCCGGAGCCGGGCCCGGGGTCAGCATAAATTGTCGGGGCTTGCCCGGGCCGGGGCCGGGGTCAGCAAAAATGGCCGGGGCTGGCCGGGGCCAGGGCCCCGGTCGGTCTATAGTGAGAATATGAACTTGAACTTGGAATTGAGGGTCGAGAGCGTAGGGGCCTTTGTAACGGCCTACAATTCCCTCCACAATTTTCACACAAAGAGTTCAGCGCCTGGTACCAGACTTGTCCACTAACTACTCATGATCTACCAATCCTTGTCACAAGCTGCCATTGGACGGCATCACTAGGATAACCAGTGTATCACAACACCGTCCACAGGCATATTGGGTCATTACTGACCACTCAACCTGACTGGCTCATTCCAGTCACTGTCTCTTACTCCAGGCACGCACAAGAAACATTTTCGTAGCTTCAATGATACTCAAATTACACTCCTGATCCAATCCAGCAAGACAGCTCATACCGCAATCATCTTCAGCACATCAGGCATACCACTCATTCTCTCCATACTGCTCAAACACCACATTCATAAAACTTTCTCTCTCTTGCTCATACTTTCTACATTCCAGCACAAAATGCTCAATTGTTTCCTCCACTCCACTAATACACTGCCAACATAATCTGTTATTATTCTCATTCCACCTCCACGTACGTCTGTTCACACTCAATGACTTACACCTCACAGCAAACAAGAGTTGACTTCCAAAACTACCATCATAGAACATCTCAAACTTAGGTGCTTCTTTTTTCATATACCAGTAAGTGTAGGCTTCCGCATCATGCTAAGCTTCCACTTATTCAATCCATACTCTTTTGTTTGCCTCTCAATCTCTTTCTTCCACCTCTTGCAGTCCCAATCAGGCCCTACACCTCCAGCATTTATTAAAATCCAGTCATCCGCAGGTCTCCCAATTCTAACATGAATAATCTTTCGCATACTAAGTTTCCTTGTATGCCCCAAACATACTTTCTCCTAATAGCTTATACTCAGATTCCATTCAAAAATTCGCTTTACCCACCTGCTATTTTGCATTATTTCAATTCTCACCTTATAATTCAGCACCGCTTTCATCATTTTTTCTGAAAATAGGCTCCACCCTAGGTCACCTTTAATGGCTTCTGTAGCTGTCCATTTTGGAGCACCCACTGCTAAACGTCCTACCTTCTTTTGTATTACATCCAGCTTTTCAAGATCACTTCTATTCCAGGCAAGAGCACTCATACCATACATGACACTAGGTACAGCAACATACTTCCGCATTCCTCTCACACATTCATACTTGTTTGCTCTGTATCTGGCCACACTACTTAACCGTCACTCCACTGCATAGCTTTTGCCACTTTCTCACCCTTAGTTCTAGTGCATCCATCTTCACTTATCATACAACCTAGATATTTGTATTCTTTTGTTCTACCTATTCTGATTTCTCTAATATTCCACAGTCTGTCTCTATCAGTCTCATCACTATTTATAACCATAACCTTGCTTTTGTCGGCACCAAAGTTCATCTTGAAATCTGTACTATATCCATTCACAATGTCAAGCATCCTTTGCAGTTCATGTCCACATTCACTAACCACATCATCAGCATACAACGGTCACCTCAGTCTCGCATTACCAACTTTCAGTCCTAAGTCACTCCTTCTCAGTCGAACTGCTAATTCTTCTGTGTACAATCCAAACAACAGGGGAGACAGAGTACAGCTCTGTCTCACTCCTCTAACACTCCTCACTAATTGCCCTGTTTCCAAATATCCTAACCTGTATTTAGCGCTTGTGTTCTCATACAGACTTCGTACAATTTTTACTATTTTTGTGCTAAACCCAACTTTTCTCAAAATTTCAAAGAGCCTAACACCTAGGACTCCTAATTCCTCAACTAAATTTTTCAGTCTCTCATTCAAAATACCACAAAAGATCTTACATGGAGTGTCAGCCAGTGCAATTGGTCTGTAATTTTTGAGTTCTTTCATATTCTTATGTCCACCCTTATGCAACAGAACTACATTACACTTATTCCAGTCATCCGGTACTCTTTCACTCTTCCATATCTCATCAAATAAACATTTCAACATACTGACTACACTCTCCCAGTATTCTTCAACTGCTTTCACCATTTGCATCCTATCTTGCACACTGCAACCATTGACTACTAATTCATCAACTTGAACTTCACTACCTCTATCATTACCTTGTATAAACTTATACCAATCTTTTATTCCATCCGGACCTTTCTTTCTTAGATTTTCAACTTGGTGTCTCTCCTTTTTAACTCTAGCCTCATTAATCATTCTCCTTACTTTCTTCTGCTGGTCCTTGTACTCATTCCATGCACTCTGCCATTCATCCTCAGTAATTCTGTTTCTTTCATACATTTTCCTCATACTGCGTTGTTTCTTATTTAAAGTCTTTCTTCTCATTCGTTCTTCCTTTATCTCACTTGTAAACCATCTAGCTTTCCCTGTTCCTTTCCTACATATTTTTATTCTACCAATCTTTTGCTCTGCCACATCATACAAGGTTCTTGCAATCTCACCATTTAGGTCATTTACATTTCCACACCTGTTCCAGTTACACCTACTCAATTCATTCCCAAATTCTTCCCAGTTTGCCATTTTTATCTGCCAACTTTCTTTCACACTACTGACTTTCTGCATTGACTCCTTTCTACCCCAGTTATATTCAAGCACAAGCATTTTATGGTCACTATCAATATTAAAATAATCTTCATCTACAAACATTTCATTGACACACTCTCTTGCTCCACTATTCACAATCATATAGTCAATTGCAGTTTTCCATTCCCTGCTTTGCCATGTTTGCAAGCCATTGTGACACTCAGGTTTTCAAGTTCATTCTCATCACAAAAATCAATCAATTTTTGTCCATTTGCATTTACCGGCTCACCAAGTATACCAACATGGCCATTCATGTCACCCATCACAATTAGAGGGCACCTGCAGCGTTCTCGTACAATCCTAGTTAATTTCTCATACTTTTTTACATTCTCTTCATGAGCTAAAATCCCATCAGTTGTCATATAACATACAATCACAACAATACATTATCTGGCATGCATTCTTTCACACTTAATTGCTAACAAATCTTCACTTTCAGGTTCATTTCCAACAGGAAGTTCCTCTAATTTCCAATTTAGAGCATTCTTTATAATCAGACCAACTCCACCACCTCATTTTTGCCAACTTACACGTCCTTTTCCTATCATATAGTACTTACTCTCCTTACATTTTAAACTGACTCTATCACGCATTTGGGTCTCTACTACACCAACACAATCCCAATTTCCATTCTCAAATTCTGCTACAAGGTCATCTAACTTTCCTGCATTCCATCCACGCACATTTATACATCCAAACCTCACAACACTATTGGACAATTCATGACATTTTTCATTTTTTCTCTGACAGCTTTTCATTCATCCTGTTCCACCTTCCATTGCAATATGAGTAGACCCGATCCACTGGATGTATCTCCTGGAGAGTTTCATCTCACCTTCTTGTGTAAGGTGGACTCCATCTCCACAAAAACATCCACTCTGGATCACGCTATCCATATCAAGGAAGCTAGAGCCCAATTCACGCTTTCTCATACTCTCAGCCTTCATACTCATAATCCTTTCATGCTCCTCCCTGTTCACCTCCTTTCGCACCCTTTCATACTCCTCATCACACGCAGGCCTTCTCAGCAGGCTGGTCACAGCCACTCTGACATTCTTCTTCAGTGCCCTTTCAACCTCACTCATGATTGCATTCACCGTACATTCTCTCACACACTCAAGCAGCTGATTGCCACCTCCTTGCAGTACAACCATCCCTTCATCCATTCCATCTATCACTTCTTCAGCATGCCTACAAATCTCTTTCACTCCCTTTCCTCTCATGCTCGTACACCCACTACGGTCAGTCATCCTCACAAACCTATCCACATTCTTAACCATGCTGTCACCACATATTCTAATCGTAGGTCTCACTCTCCCTTTCATACTACTCTTTCGTTCAATTCTTTCACTCACATCACTCTTTCCATCCATCTTCCTTTCATTCACTTCCACTATAGGCGCCTGCACCTCATGTGGCACATCAACAGGTTGCTCCTTCACTCTCTTTCCATTCGTACTTCTTTTATCATACTCATTCATCCTTCTACTCTCACCTGTCACATTTGCACCATCATTTGCTTCATCATTTACTGCATTCACACTCCTTGCACCATCATTTGCCTTATCATCCACTTCATTCGTACTCCTTGCATCACCATTTACCTCTTCATTCACTGCATTTGCACCATTCTCATTCTTTCCTTCGTTCAGCTTCCTTTCATCCTTCAAGTCAGTCTCTAAAGCAACCATCAGAATTGTCAATCTCTCAACCTCCTCTTTCAACTTCTTTCTTTCATCATTCAAATATTTCCAGCACGTAAACACAAGATCACTCAACTTTCTCCGACTCATCTCTCTCAAACCTTTGCATGCATCTATATCAACCCACTCTTTACAAGTCATGCACTCAATCTCCTCATCCATTCCACTTGTACCTCCCTTCCTACGACCAGTCCTATTTCTTGCCATTATCAAACACAGACTTCTATCTCAGTATAAATTTTACAGGCAGAAGAAGTCTTCACTCACCAAATCTACTAAGAATCAGGTTATAAAACAAAAAGACAAAAACGTTACCTACTACTCTCACAGTCACTCTATACAATTTTACACACTATACTCCTTATATGCAAAGAAAGCTGACCAGTCAAAACACCTCAGTCAAAAATTGCAAGTCACGACACCAATGCTCAGTCTCAACTCTCACGCAACAAAAGAACTACTCTCACGAGCACTCCATACAAAGTCACACACTGTACTCACGTGAATATACAAACTATACCAGTTTTTCAGCAACTTCACTTTAATTCACCACAATTTTCGTCGGAGGAACAGAAACACACGTGCACACACCAAGCGATCACCGAAACACCGCCATTAACATTTAAGGGGATTTACTACCCTGGACTTTACCTAATTCACAAATTTTTTTAAAAATTTCACTGTTCACGTTTCTATTGCATCTAGAGAAACGAAAATGTATTCAGATATGTATAAGTGAATTTTGAACACATTTGCATCAATAAAATTTTTCGATTTTTGCGAAAGGAAAAAAGGTTTTGTGCAAATTTACAAAACCAAATAAATTAGCTCAAATCCCTACTTCTTCCGCAATTCATTTCAACATTATGCTCCAACGTCATGTTGACTCATCTTGTTTCAACTTTTTGATCCGTCTATTTGTGTCATCATGTTTTAATATCCTACTTCATGGTCATGTTTCGTGGTCATATTTCTACACTTATTCCATCATCATTTGCATCATTGCGTTCAAAAAATTTTTCCACCACCATGCTGTGTCATGTTCCAGCATTTTACTCCATCATCATGTCGCAGCATTTAAGTTTCAACATTTCAATGTTTGGCGTTTCATCGCGCTTCTTTTGCATATTCCAATGTTTTATGCCATCATCACCATGTTACATCACAATGTTCAAACAACAAATTGTCCATAATCATGCAGTATCATCATTTTCAACGCTTATGTTTTGTTCAACATTTTATTCTATCGTTCTATCGTCATGTTGTGTCTTCATTTCTCAACGTTTTACTCCATCATCATAATAATTATTGTGTCATGTCCCATAATTTTTTTCTATCATCATGTTGGATCATTGTTCAACATTCAATGCCATCCTCATGCTGCGTTATCATATTCCAACGTTTAATTACATAATCATGTTCCATTATTTTAACACTTCATCTTGTTCTATCAAGTTCTATCACCATTCAAATCTGACATCGGTGACAAAAAATATGCCGTGACAACTATAGCAGGGATAAAAAATAGAATGGAACGAAAGATCTGTTAATGGCACTAGCGTTTAGGAAACGCTAAGAAGATCGATGGGTTCATGAAGTCCCAACTATGGACCCGAGGGATGGAGACGAGGCCGGTTGAGCATCGTCTCGAATAGCGCTCCCCCGGTGCCTGAATTGCCCCGACTACTGTCGAAGGAGAGACTGATCAGCAATAATTTGAATTACGTTGAGAAGGGCACAAGGCCACAAACAAGAGAATTACGTTGAGAAGGGCACAAGGCCACAAACAAGAGAATTACGTTGAGAAGGTCACAAGTCCACAAACGAGAGAATTACGATGAGAAGGGCACAAGGCCACAAACGAGAGAATTACGATGAGAAGGGCACAAAGCCACAAACGAGAGAATTACGTTGAGAAGGGCACAAGGCCACAAACAAGGGAATTCCGTTGAGAAAGGCACGAGGCCACAAACAAGAGAATTACGTTGAAAAGGGTACGAGGCCACAAACAAGAGAATTACGTTGAGAAGGGCACAAGGCCACAAACAAGAGAATTACGTTGAGAAGGGCACAAAGCCGCAATTAGGGAATTAGGTAAATGAATTAAGGGCACGAGGCCGCAAGTATTTGAATTAAGGGCACGAGGCCGCAAGTAATTGAATTAAGGGCACGAGGCCGCAAGTAATTGAATTAAGGGCACGAGGCCGCAAGTTAATGAATTATGGGCACGAGGCCGCAAGTTAATGAATTAAGGGCACGAGGCCGCAAGTTAATGAATTAAGGAAGGGCACGAGGCCGCAAGTTAATGAATTAAGGAAGGGCACGAGGCCGCAAGATAATGAATCATGGGCACGAGGCCGCAAGTTAATGAATTAAGGGCACGAGGCCGCAAGTTAATGAATTATGGGCACGAGGCCGCAAGTTAATGAATCATGGGCACGAGTCCGCAAGTTAATAAATCATGGGCACGAGGCCGCAAGTTAATGAATCATGGGCACGAGGCCGCAAGGTAATTAATGAATTATGGGCACTAGGCCGCAAGTTAATGAATTATGGGCACGAGGCCGCAAGTTATTGAATTAAGGGCACAAGGCCGCAAGTTATATTAATTCAAAATTACAAATCTCCAGATTTATTGAAGGATTCGCTAGGCAGGCCACTGAACAGTCACAACACACCACTCCGCGACGCTGCTCATGGACGGTGTCTCACCATTGCTAACAGTCGAGCTCGTGCGCTGTCCACCCGGCGAGGTCACAGGCGCACCTGAAGTCGGTGCAGAGGTCACACTCCATCTTCCCCGTGACGTCCGACATCATCGGTAGATACATAGTCGCGAAGGTCTGGCTCCCAAGTTCCAGATCTTGAGGTAGGAGATGAAGCGGTAGCGAAATTTTACGAAGACAGAGGCGACAGTGGTAGATGCACAGACTACGATGGAAGAGGACTTGAATCCTTCGCAGTTGAACACGGTTACACAAACACAGGGCGCCGCCACCCTGACAAGAGGTAGATCTGTCTCGTCCGCACACCGAATTGGAAAGAGCTCAGCCGGCAACGCGAGCCAGCCTGAGGAAACTGCTCGTGTTGCCATTTGGTTGGAGTTCCTGAGATGGCTTCAGAGGAAAAATTAGAGCACCGTCCACAAGCAAAATCGAGAATGGTGTAGGAGAACAGTGGCCAGCAAATTAACTAGGAATGTAACTTTTGATTAACAATAAAAATGTTAATGTAACGTTTTGTTTAATAGGACATCTCAACCACCACTAGAATTCGAAGAATTAAATTTCCAAGTCCCACCAAATCAGAAGCCCATGCCTAATGTGACAAATGAAGGCGCAGGTGACCACTCTTCTGTGTGCGGGTACCTGTGCTAGTTGTTGAAATATTCCGTCACCTCATCATTTCACTTGAATAGCACACTGGATTAGATGTTCTTATCCATGTAAATATTTCGTTTTCCTATTAACTTCTGCATAGTGTTAAATTATTTCATCATTTGATAATACAGGTTGTCGACGTTCACTTTTCTGCAGTCAACATCCAACACAAATTGGAATCCTGTTCCTCAGTCATGACGAGCTGTCACAAGACACGAGCGGTACGACGGTCGTGTCTGAGCGCTCTCCTGGACTGCGTGAAATGGTGTCGGGGGCTAGCCTCGTTTTTCACGCGAAATAACTATTGTTTCGTTTTTCCGTGTGAAATCAGAAAAATAGCCATTTTATCTTCATTCGTGATAATTTCATTAAAGATAAATTTATATTTTGATCGTGTATAGTTATGATTTGGGTTAATTATAGGTACACAAAATTTTCACGTGCATAATACTCAGATTTTTACTTAAAAATATTTCAGTCACTCTGAGACATTTTTTTACCATATGATCATTCATATAGAAATTATTTTTATTTTTATTTCATTTCGAACCTCAGAGTACACAACTGGGAAGTATAACTAATTTGTATTGGAGTCTAGGGTGAAATATTTCTGAGTTACATGCATAAGGTAATATTATGCGTATCCGTGACCTCAAAAAACTGCGTATTTCTTATAAATCGCTGTGTATTAACTGATAACCACGCTGAAAATATAGATAAAATTACATCTTCTTCATTTGTTTTAAATCGCTAGGTTTCCAGGTGTTTTGAATGTCAAGATTGTCGTCAAAGTCAGTACATTGCAAATGCAAACGAAGTAAAAATATCTGAAATTTATGCTTTGAAACTCCATCTTAATCTCTCCGAATGATTGAATATTTGAAAATAGTCGAAATTACTCTCCTAGGAGCGAAGAAAAAACGAGGTGTATGTAAAAAAATGAAGTATTGGGGAGAAAATGAAGAAAATGTAGGATAACCACATGCACAGAGAAAATTTGCAATGCTTCAGAATTCAAGTAATAAACAGTAAATTACTGTTTCATTACGTCAGCAGTACCAACGGCAGGCAAATTTATAGGGCCAATTTGAAAGATTTTTTATTGTGCATGGTTCAATTATCGAAACGTGAGAAATCAAGGAAAATCCTCAATGTTACAGCTCATTTTTGTTAAGACATCTCAGAGATAACTCCGAATTTTCATATTAAAATATCAGGGAATTAAAATTTGTAAATTAAGCAGTAGAAAACAACGGAAGAAAATCTAGAGATACTGCCGATAAATTTGGAATTGTATATTATTCACTCTGCTGCTTGATGATAGAAAATTAGTTTCTTGGAGAAAGTACATAAAATTCGGTGGTGTGTTTAAATCGATCTAGCAGATGGAATAAACATTAACCGGGTTTGTATGACAAACCATAAATAGATTTTCTATTTCTACCAACTGAATAAAATTAGCAAGGTAACCTGTCCGATCATAGACTAAACCATACTCTGCATTGTTATCCAGAGGACTTCCAGAAATGTCAGGAAATGAAAGCACAGGTTCTTCTGGGGAAAAGACGAGAAAAAACTTGTTACCCCCAAAAAATAATTATCTTACGATATGGAATGAATATTTCAAATCCCTGGGGTAAAAATCCCATCAGACACGGATGTTGGGTCGACTTTTTGCTGCTCAGGAACATCTAGCGGTCGAAACGTCGGTGAAGAAGCGAGCAGGTGTAAGGCCTGGCCACAAGACCTGTCTGCGCTAGATGATGTTGCCGGCCGCCGATGATTTGGTTTTTATATAAGCAGAGAGGGATCAATCGGCAGTTCATTCTGTTCTCGAAGCTCGAAGCTGTCGATTCTCCGAAGTGAAGGCTCTTGCGTCGCTTGAAGTACATCTACACTTAACAATAAAACTGTGGTGCCAAAATTGATACGCATAAATGTTCAGCACTAAAAAAACGCGTTTGCCACAGTCACTTCGCGAAAATATTTAACCTCTCCATCTTTGAGGTTCATTGCCTCATTTCCCACGTTAAGTTTAAGCCTTGTACATCTCACAAAATGGAGCCAGCACTCACGGTTTCATTTACTTTGGCTCAATTTAGCGGAGACGATGAATGGAATGACCTAGAGGACCTGTTGTTAAGCAACCTCACTCCAGCGGTAGCACAGATTTCGTCGCTGGGAAAGACTGTGAGCATGTTGCTGGTCGGACGCGCCATCAAGAATGTGATAGAAGCGCCATCAACTCAAATAATTCATGACCTCCTACGCGCGTGGAGATTCATTCCGACCGACAATCCTAGAAACACAAGAGCCATCAGTTCATCAGTAGCAGCGGGCTCGCTGAAATGGATCATAATAGCGAGGGTAACAGCGGTAATCGCCATCGATAACGAGGCATTCTGTCACAACGCTGACCAACAGCTGCTGCTGGCGGTTGGGGACCTCACAAAGCAGCTGAACTGTGGACTTCGGTCCCCTCAGTACATGGCGTCCTATTTTGATAGAAGCGATGCCATTGAATTTATGGCGATCGCCCACCTAATAATGGCATGTTTTGAAGCAACTGTCGCGAAAACACTGAAGGGGAATAAGCGTCCTGAAGAGATGCTGGACCGGGTCAGACTGGAGCTTGAGTGTCCAGTGTGCATGACGGTACCCCTCAACTCAGAGGAGGACTATGCGGTGTTCAGCGGCTGCACCTACGCTCTGTGTGTGGCGTGTGCCCGGACTTGGTTTAAGAGCAAAAAAATTGAGACAATTCAGTCAATCTGTGTTGTGTTGGGGATTGTTTTTAGGTTCTAATTATTTTAAAATCGATAATCACTATTCATAAAAAACTTAGCTCTGCTGCATTAATTAGTGGTGTTCAGTTCTTCCTGTTTTGATTTCATCGCTAAAATTCACGATGAATAGTGATAAATGCTTCTAACTCGATTTTAAATAATATTCAGTGCGTGGAAAAAATTTCCCCACTACCGTTTGGGCATCTCTGAGGTGGCGTTACTCTTTCAACCCTTCCACGTAGGTATCGGGTTGCCGCTCGCTGGTAGTTGCTCAGATTAGTTGCTCAGGTACGTAATTTAGGTAGTTGCTCAGGTACGTAATTTTCATTAAGCAGACTTGCTTTTGATCCCTGTTAATGCTGACGTTAATTCTACTCTCAACTGACGTCATGTCGAATTAAGCAACTTTTGAGTTGCTTAATTCTGGTTTATTTCGAACTCTTTTGATCGGATTGGTTTAGTGCAGCGCGGACATTTGAACGGTTTACGTTTTTTATTATCATTACTTAGGTTCTCAGCACCATCGGCCAGATTCTCTGAGTGTTTTGTGACCTGACACATTTTCTCTTCGGCCCGTACTTCTATGGGCTCCTGCATGGGTCTGTGACTCAGGGCTTTGCACTACTTTGGGGTCCTTATTGAATTTCGAAATTTCATTTAGAAAATTCTTATATACCACATTACTATCATTACAATTTACGGATGAATAAACATAATCAAAATTACTACCACCGTCCTTGAAGGGGTCTGAAAAAGATTTGTTAGTACAACGGTAACTATGGTCAGTCGGCCCTCGGATATCTAAAAAACCCGAGATCTACCGAACTACGCTGTTGTAAGGGTTTCGAGTGCTTTCCAACTCCGAAAGGATGAGGCCTCAATCTTCCGGAATTAGTATACGCCCTACTCCACCTTACATTAGTTCCAGCGACCTGTCCCGAGTCGATCTCATTCAGATCAATACTCAACTTAACTTTAGACTTAGCACTTAGACCATCAGAATTACTAGGAACAGGTAGCGTTAACCTTCATGCTCGTGAAAACCGTTCAAAGGGACACTCGCGACGGAAGTGGCCAGCCTCACCACACCCGAAGCAATAAAAAAATCCGACCGCGTGTACGTGATGCCCCATAATACTCATCTTTTGTCGGTCGACCGTTGTAGGTTGGCCGCTGAGGGAACTGCTCGTTTGGTCGATTGGACGCAGTTCGAGTCCTATCAAACGAAGTTTGGGCGCCGTTGTAGTTCTTGTAGGTTCTGTACTGGTTGGACGGGGGCCCGACGTCTTTCGTTTTGGTGAGTCTTGAAGCGGTCCGCCACGAAGGTTGAGAAGAAGGGGTTTGAGTCTTTGGTATGGCACCTGTAGCCTGGTGATATCCCTCAGTGTTTCCAAAAGGACCCCGTGAGATCGAGTTAGCACTTGAACGGGAACTGGCAGAGGGCTGGTGACCGGCGTTCTGTCGGGTCTGTGACGATGAATACGATGACACGACACTCGGGGCTCTCCTATTCTTTCCTTGGAAGCGCCCGGGTCCCTGTCGTTTTACGTGGAATATGTCTTCTTCGAAGTCCAATATCTCGTCGTCGGGTTCGTCCGGGTTGTAATTGTCCACCACGGACATGTCCTCCCGATCGTCATCGGACTCTTCCCGACATATCCTCACTGCTTGCCGTGAATTCTTCAAACTAATTGTTGGGAAGTTCGCCGTTAACACCTCTTTGTCGGCGTTCCGAATGAAGTCCTTCAATGATCGGTATACACTGGAGTTTTTAATATTCTCACCAGCGTTTAATACTGTCGCTGTTAAGACCCTTTTTGTGAAGAGGTCTGAAGCCAACATGGCAAAAATCACGTTGGTAATCACCTCTGGAAGTGGGCGCTGTTCACGCCGATAATTGTAGCTGGTGCGATTCAGGAATGTACTCATGACGTTCCGTGCAGCTTCTTGCGTAAATGCGATTAGTACATTGTGATCTGTTTCCGGGCTTAGGCGCTGTGTGAGACTCAACGCTTCTCGGGCTGCTTCCACAAAAGAGGAGGCACTTTTATCGCCATAGATCGCGAGCATCTCCTCAGTCTCATCGTCGTACGAATAATCCTGATATTCTTCGTCTTCGAATTGCGCGACTACTATCCGAGCATCGCCGAATCGGCGGTGTACTGTCGAAACGAGTCGTTGAATCTTAATTTTATCATCTGTGATATTAAAAGTTGTAAAATACGACTCTAATTGTTGTAGGAAAACTTTAACATTCGTTTCCGCAGTCCCTCTTGTAGACTGCGGATCGCCAGGCATTGGACGTCCTCTGAAATTAACGATGTCTCTTGTGGATGGAGCTACGAGTTCCATCTGTCCAGGCAACCTTGTGCCTGCTACCGCTGCGGTTGGAACCACGTTAAGACTCGGTCCCAACACACTCGATCGGAGTCGTCCCTGTTGCTGATGCAACCGTAGTGGTTGCAGTTAAGGAACCTGTTGTCGTCATTGTTGTTGTCATCGAATTTGTTGTCACCGCGGTTGCCATATTTGATGTAGCGGCTGCTATGTCACCAAAAGGTCGTCGCGGAGCGTCGTAATCAGCAGGGGAGAATCTAGCTGGCGGTCTTCGGGAACGACTGGGTCGGGGATCACGAGGGTTATCTGGTAGGTTGTCTAATAGCTCCCGCTCAGTAGCCGTCAATCTTGGTTCTTCGACCAGACTGTCTTCTAACTCCGAGTCGCTCGATGCACTCATTACACCGCGAACAACACCACCAATACACTGTCTTTAAAGCACTGTACTTTAAAACACTTTCTTTAATGCACTTTTCCTCCACCCTTATCACTGAAATTGAAATTTTTCACTGTCTACCCGTTAAACTTAAGTTCGGGCGCCAATTGTCGGGTTGCCTTTACCTGGTTTTTACTCTCTCAGGTAAGGTCCGGGGTTCGTACTATTCACTGCTCTAATCTCAGGATAACAATACACACGGGGAGCGACAGGCTGTATTCATTACCGTTGACGTTACAATCTGAGCGCGTGTAAAGGGGTTACGAGAACACGCCTGAACTGTGGAGCTCAGCAGAACAAGGTCATGCTCTTGACCGTGAACTACGACTGACTCCCTCGACAGGTGCGGGAGCTTATATGGAACGCTAACATACAAACAGGAAACCAGTGATAAGAGATATGCGTAGACCCTGAACTAATGGCTCCTACACTCATTGTCCGGAGCAATTTATTTTACCTGTCCGTTTATGCCGTTATAAAGGCGTGGTGCTGGGTTGGCCTACGCTAAGGTGATGTGACGCGCGGCTAGTTCCGTGGGATTTAGTTCAGGCGAGCCCGTTACCCACTTCCTTGATTACTTTATCTCTGTTTAATATTTGGTGTGCCTTTGCTAATACTTCATTACATTTATTTGTAGACTATCGGGTCAATTTTCCTGTGGTGCTTCAAGCAAGTGAATTACCTGAAAGTAGCATTGAATCTTAAGTGACTTAACAACTAACTCGTCCTTGGGACGTAAATTACTATTATTATAGAAGTCGTTCGTCTTTATGAAGGGCTGATTAGCCAGGATCAGAATGATCTCCTAACTTTACCTTCTTTCTCAAGTATCTGAAATCTCTTGACTATTCTAACTATCTTTCGGCTTGAAGCACTTGGTCTCTTACTGATTTCTTCTATATTTCCTTAATTAAACCTTCCGTCTGAACGTATCGTCACTAATTGCATTAAAAACTCAGGTTGGTCTTGTTCTCTTTATTGTCTTGTCCTGTCTTGTCCTGTCTTGTCAGTGTCATTGTTATTGTCATTGCCATTAGTGTTGCTTCTTAAGTGGAATATTGTCCTTATTAATTTCATGGTTTATTCAGGGTTTAAGGTTGTAGGTCTTTTTATAGTATACTCCGGAGTAGGTTTCTGCTGGTGCTGCTGTTATCGCAGCCGTGGTTCAGCTGTTCCAGCTAATGGCTAACAGGCTAGCTTCTGCGTTGCTTAAAGGTATTTATTTAGCGGAACTCGGAAGACTAGGTTTCATCTTGCGTAATATTTGAAATTCACTGGTTAGTTGCGTTGTCTCGCCTTGAATTTCGCAAATAGCTCTTTCTCATAGCAGTTGAGGGTGGATCGTGTGCCAGAGGTGTCGACGCGGGGTTTCTACCGACTATTCCAGCCCTTTTCTTGCGTCGCGGCGTTACTCGCCCTCTACCGGCCACCGCTCGAGGTGTCGCCCTCGTATGGAACCGGGTCAACGTGTTCTTTAAATTCAGCCAAATTAAGTGTAGCCGACGGTCCCCACCTCCAATTGCTGCCAGCGCCTGTCTGTTCCGTCCCTTTCCATGTACAGGTCGAAACTAACGCGGATGAGGTTCGGGAGTGACTCAGAGCAGTAACGTGGTAATCCTTTATTGGTACTTCAGAGTTGACACAGGCTTCGTAATTGGAAAAGAATCTGTTAGATTGGACGGTAGGGCTAATACGAAGTGATGTTACTTCTATAACGCATCTGTGATCTGTACAGGTGCTTCCTCGACGGTCAAGCTGCCGCTAATGAACAGCGACGACCCTTACTAAGTGCTACCTCTACGGCAGGCCACCGCTAATGAACGGCGATGTCTCTTGCCGGTGCTATTTATATACTCGGCGGGCGCACATAATTGCTCCCCCCAAACATAAAATTCTTTATTACAATAAAAAAATTTTTAAAACGTTATTCAATTAAATTTGCTTTACCCTTGACTATCAATTAATCTTACAATCCGTCAAGTTACTGCGAACAGATCAGAACGTATGACACTAAAGGCTTCCGAATAATGAACGGAGGTAGGCAGGTATGGCTTTTTCTGTCGTCAACAAAATTCAACGGCAATCCTACTTCTCGTTAAACATTCCCACTTAGCTTCAAACAATTTATTTATCAATTTATTCTTGTTAATTCAATTCAATTCAATTCAAAATTATTGGATACAACACACAATTTTATTAACTTAACAAAATCAAAAATCAATTCGCGTACGTAATAAATCATCTCCATAAGGTACACATTTTTGAACAAACTGGACACATACCGTCAAGTCGATAAACAAAATTTTTAATGCAAATGAAAAATTTAGAAGGAAAAATCCATCATAAATCTATATTATATAAAGATATAGAATATAAATTTATATACGCAAAACAATACATTACATTACTACTAATGGCAAGGTAAAAGTTGATTGCTTCTCCTCAGGATTCAAATCATTCTACGATTCAAATTAACTTATTTTAATTCAACTAAATTACATATTGAAAGTAAATTAAATAGAATAATCAATAAATGAACTAATTCAATTCAACCAATCTAAAAGCGTGTAATTCGGTTTTTATTCGCAATATAAATAATTCGTCTCCCTCGCTTGAAACATGAACAAAATATTTCTATAGGGCGAATAAAACAACATCAAGGGTTATAATTAACGACACCAAGAACACGTAATAATCCGTATAAATAGAAATAATCATAAGACATTCACTCGTAATATGATGTTCAGTCGTCTCAATCTTGTATGTGTAAAGATCCATCTTGTATGGACGTGCACGTGGACTCTGTGCGTGAGCGTGTTCCCATTTTTCGAAGTTTCGAGGGACACCCTCGGAGATGAAAACTCATCGTTGAGGTACGTGTGTTTTGTCATGTTAATATGAATGTGGAAATCTAGCGTTGTAGTGTTATGCGCTAACTTGATGTGGGACTGCAAGTATTTGCTTAGGACTACCACAGATCTCCTTCCAAGCGGTTCGTCGCAAGGCTACGTCCTCACCACTTAGTCGTCCAATTACTTTGTTAAGGTCTCGTTTAATATAGATAACCATTACAGTAATTATGATCGTGATTATCGTGTAAAGGAGCAACAGTATGTCACTCAATTGATCAGGAATAAGGTCGACTCTCGTCTCCTCTGTGTGGCGGATGAGTTCATCCGAAATCTGACCATTATTGGCCTTTATTGCAGTTAAAATGGCATCCACATTAACATTTGACACTTTGTTTCCCATCCTAGCGGGCCACAAAGCGACTAACAGAGCAGGGATTAAAATGTTTGAAGACGTTGAGGTGCTTATTAAGTAAGTAGTTTATTGTTGATTGTCAATTATTTTTGAAACTAGCTAAGTGCGCAATCCAAGTAGTAAGTAAAGGTGTAAAGTATATGTGTATATTGTAAATCGGCATGTGTAATGTTCTGGAATGTTCAGGAGTCGCCCCAGGAATCTGAAAGGAACCGAGACAGGAGATTAGCATGGCCACGAGTTTAAAGTAAACAGTTGACGTTTCACACTAAGGCAACGCTTCCTTCTCATTAAGACACATTCATTCCAACTACAATGCCTGACATTGTTTTTAAACCAGTTGCGGCAGATGCGATGCAGTTCTCGCGGGCTTCGCACTCGCACTCTCGTGTCGACATTTCCACGATTTCACCTAAGTTTATCAACTCTAGCTTACGACTTGATGAACACAACCTTGATATCGCAATAACAGTATGACAACATCCTAAGCTCGACATCTCGTCTGAAGGTGTTTGCGCAACAAAATATTTCCTAACGCAAGACATACATAAGGTCTTAAGAAAAACTCATAGAACGCACTTACAAGCTAAAAATTCATAGAACGCACTTACAAGCTAAAACTCATAGAACGCACTTACAAGCTAAATACCATTTAAATACATATATGGAATGGCAATTTCGGAATATATGAAATGAACAATTCCAAACTAGGTTGACAAATTTACCTTTTTAACTTATCTAAAGGCAGTACATGGTTTAAGTTCGATCGGATAATCTTGTTACCGATCTTAATATCTGCATAATTTTTACCTAGCCTTTCAATGATACCTGGGCCTAAGAAATTTAGTTGTAGCTTGTGTTTTTTGGCATGATTTTTCACTAGTACACGGTCCGTCACTTTTAAATTTTTATCGCGACGTTTCACGTTTCTATAGGTAGTTCTTTCGATTGTAGCGTTAATGATTGCATTTCTAATATTATTCACTACAATAGATGACTCTTTAAATTTTTGTTTTTGAACATCTTCATATGTAGTCGCAACATTGAAGTCTTCTAAATTAGTAGAACTAATATACACACACGTATCTCTACCGAAAACCGTGTATGCGGGGGTATCGCCTAATGTTTCATTAAAGCTATTGTTAATCGAATTCTCCACAATATCCAATAATCTATCCCACTCATTATGAGTAAGAAAATTTAGATATAACTTGAGCAGGTGTCGAATTTTTCCATTACATCGCTCAACAATGCCATTAGAGAAAGGGGAATAAGCCAGAACTTCCCTTTTTAAGATAGAAAGTCCTTTTGTGAAATTTCTCACAGTAGATGATTTAAATTCTAAAGCATTGTCGGACAGCAATACGTCCGGGGTACCGAACAAACAGCAAAAATTCCATAGACAATCTGTAACAGTCTCTGTACGTCGGTCACTAGTCGAATATAATTTAACAAAACGCGAGAATAGGTCGATTACGACATGGATATATTTGTTACCATTGTCTGTCATTGTTAATGGACCGTAGAAGTCCATGCTGACCGTTTGAAAACATCGTGTTCCAATTGGAGCATTTAGAATTTTAATCGGCGTCGGTATTCGTGATTTTAGAATCTTACAGATGTCACAAGATTCAACAATTTTGCGTGTAATTGTCCGTTCGTACGGATGAAAATATTTTAGTTTAAACTTAAACAAGGTATGATTCAAATCTGTATGGGACAAATTATGGATGAATAGAATTGTCTTGTGTAGCAGAGTATATGGCACCACAATAGTCAGAATGGTGCTGGGTCTGTTGTCAATTCTTCGTCTTTTATACAAAATGTCATTCATAATCAGAAATTCATTCATGTCAGTATTAGTAACTTTAGTTGCATTCTCTAGGGCATCCTTTATTTCAGAACAAAAAGGATCACTATCTTGTTCACGTTTAAATTCGTCTAACGACCAGTTGTCGTTAATACTTGAATGGTCTGTAGTCTTGTTAACGTTATCCAGTCTGCATAAGCACGTTTTCTGTCTGCTATTAAAGTCACTGGGTTCACGTCTGGGGTCTGTCTGTTGTTCAGCAGTACTGTTGTTGTTTCTTCCATCCTCACTTCCTGACATTGTCTCCTCGAACTCTCTCTCAGTCACCGGCTTGTTACATTTGTTACCCGCAGCAGCGGCTTGCAGCCTGGTTACAACGGGAAAAGTCTCTACATCCGGGGTTAATTCCGAACACTCTAATAGTTCTCTTTCTGTTAAGGGATTTTTGTCATGATTTAATCTACTTAATGCATCGGCGGCACTATTCGCTTTCCCAGAAAAATACTTTAATTTGGCATCAAAAGCTTGCACATAAAGACTCCACCTAGCGAGCGTGTTGTCTTCAGGCAATTTCTTTGAAAATAAAGGAACTAAAGGCTTATGATCGGTGTAAATGACCAGATCATAGCCTAAAACAAGATATTTAAAGTACTTCAATGCTTCAACTATAGCAAACATCTCTTTTTTCGTTGTTGAGTATCGTCGTTGGGTGGAATTCAACGTTTTAGAAAAAAATGCGACAGGTCTCATGTTTCGAACTTTATCAGTAGATGACTGGAGTAAAACAGCTCCTATGCCGACGTTTGATGCATCACAAAACAGATGAAAATTTTGATCGAAGTTTGGGTGACTCAAGATTGTATTTTCACACAGTTCATCCTATAATTTTTCAAAAGCGTTTTGACAATCTCTAGACCAATTGAATTCAACATTTTTCTTCAGAAGATTATAGAGCGGGCTTGCGATACTCGCAAAATTTTTTATGTACCTACGAAAGAAATTTACTAGTCCTAGAAATGACTGTAACTGTTTCACATTCTTAGGAATTTCTAAATTCTTTACTTTGTCAGTACCGGTGCTTCTGGTTCCATTCCGCTAATGGAATGTCCGAGATATTCAATCTCGTCTCTAAAGAATTCGCACTTTTCCGTTTTTATTGACAATCTAGCGTTTCTTAATAGTTCAAGTACAACTTTTACATCGGCAAGATGCTGTGCCTTTTCCTTAGAAAATATGAGCACGTCGTCCATAAAGACGAAAGATAGTTTTCCTAGAACAGGAGATAGCGTTTGCGTCATTACTGACTGGAAATATGCAGGTGAGGTTTTTAAACCAAAAGGTAAACGATTGAACTCGTATTTTCTGCTACCAACGGTAAATGCTGTTATTTCCTTACTCTCATCGGTCAGTGTAATATTATGATATCCCGACCTAAGATCTAATTTCGAAAAGTATTTTTGACCATTTAGACTATAGAGAATCTCATCCATTCTCGGTAGAGGGAATGATTCTTCATAAATTACCTCATTTACTTTGCGAAAGTCAACTACCGGACGGATGGTTCCATCTTTCTTATGAACTACAATTATTGGTGAATTATAAGCTGAAATCGATGGTCTAATAATTCCGTCGTCTAACATTTTTTCGTTAACGACTTTCAAGTCTTCCATGTAACGGTGGGCAATACGATAGGGAGGGACATTTACGACATCCACGTTAGGTTTCAAACGTATTTTGTATGGTTTAATCGCAGCAGCGGAGATCGATTCATTGTCTATAGTAATAACGTCTCTGAATTCATTCAACAAACTCAGCAATTCAGGCTTCATTTTGTCATCGTTACACTTGATATCATCATTATTTAATTTCCGCCGACCACGGGCTATTTCTTTGGAATCAGAAACGTACCCTTTGTCGACAACTCCTGTGATCCCGACAGATTCACTATTAGTGTCTTTCTTTTCGACATCTAAATGACTGTCCTGAACAACACCAGCTGCCTGCACAAAGGTACTCAATCCTCCTTTTAATTCTCCTTGTACATCTGACAAGTAAACTTCGGATTCAATGTGATCCTTCTCCACTTTTTCTAAAGTACTCATAATTGCATTCTCTGGTAAAACAATCGCTCTGTCGGAGCTATTAATTAACAACAACGGAATTTTTCTCCTATTATTAACTCTCACAATTGCTTCTGCGACACAAATGCCTTCTTTTAAAGTTGCTTTCTTTATTATGTATTCTCCATTTTTACACTTTCCAACATGTCCAACATGTTTCAAAATTACATTGGGAGCAATTTCCACTCTTTGAGTATGCACTCTTAACGGCCTTGGCCCTGTGTGGGAACTGGTAACTGCAACTACGCCTCGAACAGGCTGATTTTCTCTCTTACCATCCCTTTTTACTTCCTCGCCTACTCTCGCAGCATTACACGTCCTGAGAATTTCTCTCTTCTCTCTTAGCTTATTAGGACTTTTTTCTTAGCTCTGGACGTAATCGTGTCCGCCATGAGACACTCAGTATTCTCTATTAAATACTTGAGACACTCTGTCTTTCTCTTTTTTCGTCGTTTTACCTCTGCAAAGGGAATTTTCTCGTCTTTGATAATTAAACATATTTGTTTTAAGTCTACAACGGCGTTCTTGTCTAATAAATCACGCCCAATAATGACGTCATAATTGTAAATACCATCTTTAATTATTAAAGCATTTGTCTTTAAACTTACACCGTTTTTTAACTTTAGGACAAGCTCCACCTCGCCTTCAACATTACTCTTAGCGTTAACGCCTTTTATAGTCAGAGAACTTGGCTTCACGTCATTACTTATCTCACTAATTCTGTGGTAGCTGATTAGACATTTTTCTGATCCTGAATCAATCAATGCATTCCACAGGTCTGCATCTTTTCTAAGCACAATCATGGGCTTATGACTTTTTCGTATTACAAATAATTCATTTTGTCCTGTAACTTCAACTTCTTCATCTTCTTCGTATTTACAAACGTTCGCCGTCACATGGCTTTCAAATTCAGTGCCATGAGCATTCAAATCATCGCTTAAATCCGCCTCTCCCAGCGATTCATATCTATTTTGACACTTAATTAATGGATCTATCATCTCAACATTTTTAACGAGGGAACCTCCAGACATGTTTAACACATCAATTCTCTCGACATTTTTAACGAGGGAATCTTCAGCACCAGAATTCTCCTCGGGTTCACAGGGAGCTACTGACGTAGAGTCACACTTAGTTATTTCAATTTCATTTTTACCATTGACGTTATTTCTATCGGAAATGAAATCGTCTCCGCAGCTTACGCTAAAAAATTATCGCCACTGTTAGTTTGGTAAGTTTCCACCTGGCCTTTTTCTGGTACACGAGTTTTATGCTGTCCTCGCGCACGGACACGATCAGGTCTACCTGGTCTGTTGAAATAGTCTCGTCTGGACCTACAGTCTCTTGCGTAGTGTCCTAACTTATTACAACGAAAACAAACTACGTCACGCAGTGAATGCTCGGTGGCTGTCTGATAAGAACCTGGTTTGTACCAATCAGTCGGTTTCCTAGCCACAGTAGTTACCGACACACCTTGTCCTTGACAGATACACATATTACTATTACAATTCGAGCAACGCCTAGCTTCAGTAGCTGTCTCTAATGCTTGGACTTCGAGAGTTCCTAGTTCACGATCTCCAACAAAAGATTTTACGTGAGGTCTAGCACGGAAAATTGGTCTTGGGAAATTTGGTCTCGGGTAGGGCCTACGCGTCCTACCTCTACTTTGAAATCCGCCTCTTGTCATTGTATACACTTCGGCCTCATCATAGGCTGCATCAAAGTTTGATTCGGACGAATGGTCATCCTCTGCACAATAGATTTCCACAGATCTCGTCATGGTGACAGGTAACTCCTATATTCTTAGACCTCCAATTACCATTAAGAGAAAAATGTTCTACACACATTTAATGAAAATATTCTACATACAATAAAATGATAACTCACATTTTCAGTGGACTTAAAACAGGTTATTTCAGCACACAAATGCTCGTGAAGTCTGGCAACAAACTGGACAGAGACAGGCTGCTCCAGCTTACTCTTATGTGCTCGAGAACAATGGGCTAGAGGACAATGGCTACAACTTCCTTCAATTGTTCTCACTGACAATGGACTACCGCCTCACACAAATGCTTCCGCGTACACGCTCTCCCACTCCCAGGAATCTGCGTGCTTACTGCACTTGCAATGCCTATGCTGCTCACTGCTCAAATTCTTATTCATTAATTTTATAATAATGATGTATAATCATTAATTTGAGCGCATGCTTATTTAATTTGCAAGCAAACATTATCGGCGTATACTCAGCTTGCCATGCGAAGCTAGTTGGTGACGTTGGACAATATTTTTGGCGATGCGTAGATCTCGTCGACAGATCAGGTTGTTGATCTGGACCCCTCACTTCATCTTCTCCCTTGAGTAGCGATGATCCAGGCTGGTGAAGATTGAGTGGCGTGTAGATTTTCGATTTTTTCTTCCTCGAAGTGTTTCTTTCTCGAAGAGTTTCTTGGAAAGAACTTCGATTTTCTGCGCTGACGTCCTTCTTCCTTTTCTCGATGCTCTGAAGTAATGTGACAACTATGCGACGTTACTCCAAACAGGGTGACACTCCTCACACTAAAATCACGGATCAGCAGAACCGAAGATCAATTCTTGATATCTTTCTTCTTCAATGGGCAATGTGGCAATGTGGATATCTTTAATGTGGCATCCCCATACACGGGCCACCAAATATGTTCCGTCCCTTTCCATGTACAGGTCGAAACTAACGCGGATGAGGTTCGGGAGTGACTCAGAGCAGTAACGTGGTAATCCTTTATTGGTACTTCAGAGTTGACACAGGCTTCGTAATTGGAAAAGAATCTGTTAGATTGGACGGTAGGGCTAATACGAAGTGATGTTACTTCTATAACGCATCTGTGATCTGTACAGGTGCTTCCTCGACGGTCACGCTGCCGCTAATGAACAGCGACGACCCTTACTAAGTGCTACCTCTACGGCAGGCCACCGCTAATGAACGGCGATGTCTCTTGCCGGTGCTATTTATATACTCGGCGGGCGCACATGTCAACGTCTCGAGCTCGCCACAACAGCTCAAAGGACTGCGGTCCTTGACGGCGCCTGTTAACGTTTTAAACGCCCACGGCATAAGCGGTCTTTTAAGTCGTCCTAACTTTTAACCTACTTAATAAAGTATTTTTAAAAAAGGCAACTATCTGGATAGCGAATGCTAGCCGTGAAATTAAAACTGCACATTATCTTGGATATTAAGAGTTGCGTTCGTTGCGTTCGTTGCGTTCGTTGCGTTCGTTGCGTTCGTTGCGTTCGTTGCGTTCGTTGCGTTCGTTGCGTTCGTCGCGTTAAATCGTTTTATAAAAGAGTGGATTAATAAAGCCTTAACAAGTTAAAACATTAATTCTGTTTATCTATACCTTCTTGAAAAAAGATGGTGTGGGAATTTACCACAGGTGTGTATGAACGAAGTTTAAATTCACGGGAGGACGTAATATGGAGATTACATTGTTGCTCTCAGTTCCACGAGTAGAACATTTGATATTCATCAGACAAGAGTTTCAACGTTCGTTTGCCGGCAGAACTCTGACATCGGGCACTGCCACTGTAATAGAAGTCCTGTGTTCTTTGTAAACATTCAGTGAACATGTTTTTAGTTCACATCCTGATTCGTCAAATTATTTAGTCTAAATCACTGATGCGGGAATCATACTCGATCTGCAAAAAATTTCGTTTCTAGAGTTCGCGATTATTTGATCCCTCTGGGTTCAAATGCGGCAGATATAAAGCCTTGATTTCCTTTCTGTAATGGTCTACGGTTCAACTGGTTTAGTATTTTTTATTGCATTATTTGCGATAAGACGTGTTATTCTTTACTCTAGAATATTGAATGCATATACAGAGCACACTGTAGAAAATTTCTATTTGCTTCTTGTTCACAAGCATCAAATTTTATTAGATCTTGGACTAAAATTTTAACTCTGCGCTAAAATTTGAACTAGAAAATGAATTTTACAATTTTCGGTGTTTCTGAGAAAGAGTAGTTACGTGTTCAATAACTGCTTGCTTTCTAATGAAAATTTTTTCTGTTCCCAGTTCTTCGTTCTGAAAGACAAATCCATTATCTTCCATCAGCTTTTGGAAATTTCACTGTTCCCTTTACCAAGTTTTTACTGGTACCAAATTATTGAATTATTGAACTTGGTGAAGGGAAAGAAGTCGTAGACAAGGGTTGATACAGGAGTACCTGCTCACGAGCAAGTATCCAGCTGACCCGGCACCTTCTCGTGGTGGTACCGTTGAAATACCCAACTGCTCTTTCCTCTATCTTTTGAGTTTTCTTTCGAGGGATTAAGATTTTAGTTTTTTTTCCAAATCCCCGTTTTTGGGTAGAACTAAGTCGGGCGGCGGCCCGAGCTCTTCGGAGCTTGGGTCTTATTTGCGTAGTTATTTTCTCTTTAATTTGCCCTATAATCCAGGGCCTTTAAATAACTTATAAGAATAGACTTAAGTTACGCAGACCAATAGTCCATATTGGATTACTAGTTTGGATTCCAAAGTAAAACTTTAAGCACCTCTGGCAACAATCAGCGAATACCTCAAACCCCGACTTCGAGGCGGGGAAACCCCCTCTGAAGCCGGGAGTATGTACGCCAAAAATAAAAACAAACCAAAACAACGAACAAACCCCAACAAAAACAACCTAAACACTGCTACCAACGTAGGTGCAACAAACCCAAAAACTAACACTGTCACCAGGAAGATAGGCGAAAACAATGAAACATTTGACCTAACAACCGAAAAAACTCCACCGGAACCAAACGGTGCTACCTGTAAGGTGGACCAATTGGAGGCTAAATTAAATGAAGTGCTGAATAGACTTGCGGCAGGTGATGCAAGCAAATGCATCAACCCCGACAGACATGAAGTTGAAAAAGAAACACAAAATGTAGACGATCGAATAAGGAAAATCGAAAATACACTCGAAAAAATCCTAGAAATGACGAAAGCACAGAACATAGAAAAAAAACAGTAAAATCATGGACTGCGAGAAAGAAAATGTGAGAAAACAAAGCAAAGCTAACAAATACACACCCATATCGTTGAACCAAGAAATGACGAAGAACGACCATTATACAAAGTTCTTCTCGGTCAAATTCAAAATCGAAGAGAGAAACCAAATAAATCTATTTTGCCTCCAAGAAGAAATAGTCAAAATAACTGGTTTAAAGGCGAAAAGAATAACTTATTCAGGTAAAGATAGCTTTATCATAGAAACTCGAAACAAACCCCAATCTGAGCGCATCACCAGACTTAATAACGTCGACGGCATTAATTGCCAGATCAGCGAACTCCCGTACTACAATAAATCCAAAGGACTAATATATATTCAAGAATACGATGTAGATAATATGGAAGACTTTGTGGAAGGCCTGAAGAGCCAGTACAATATCAGTGATGCTGTCCGTGCCAGTTTCATTAAAACTCGATTCTCCCAAACCACCCCACTCCTACTAACCTTTAATAGCTACACTACACCAGACTCTATATATATCCCAGGTGAAAAATCAGATACGATGGTATACCCGTTTATTAATAGACCAATGATCTGCCACAAATGTCAAAACTACGGCCACACAGCCAAACACTGCCATAACGAAGCAAACTGTAAACGCTGCGGAGAAACAGGCCATAACAGCGAACACTGTGGCAGCGCCCTCACCTGCATGCATTGCAAGCGTCAACATGAAACTGGCCACAGAGAATGCCCGAAACATATCATGGAAACAGAAATATGCAAAGTCCAACAAGAACAAAGAGTTAATAGGCGTCGTGCTGTACAGATAGTCACAGGACACTCCGAGAGACCAATATCAGATACGAACACCCCCACAACTCATTTCAATATAACAATGCAGGAAAACGATAAGCGGAAAATTACTCCATGGCTCCTAGAAAAATGTATTGCAAACCAAATCCAAGGAAAACCCAAAACTATTCGATCGGGCGGCAAAAACACATTTATTTTAGAATTAGATCACACACGACAAAAAGATGAAACACAGAAAATCAAAGACATAAACAACATCCCTGTGCAAGTAACAGAAAATAACTATGTAAATCTATCAAAAGGACTCGCCTACATCTATAACTACGACTTCACCAACTTCGAGAAATTCAAACAAGGCTTAATGGAAAACCATATAATCAAAAATGTTGAACCAGCAAATTGGATAAAAAGCCGTAACACCAATGCAAAAGCAATACTTCTAACTTTCAGAGGCTCAACCCCCCCTGAGTATATCGACATCCTTGGCCAAGACTGCAAGAGTAGGATATATGAATACTTCGACCGTCCTATGATGTGTAGAAAGTGTTTAGAATACAATCACACAACTAAAAGATGTACCAGCGAAGAGTTCGTGTGCGGGAAATGCGCATCGAAGGGTCATGAAGCAGCTAATTGCACGGAAAACAACTTGACATGCTACCACTGCGGGAATAACCACAAAACTGGAGACCGGAAATGCCCAGAACAACGCAAGCAACAAGAATTAATATCCATCCGTACTAAACAAAATGTCTCAAGAGAACAAGCCCTCATAATATACCACAAACGATCCCCACAACTCGATCAAAGCTACGCACAAAAAACCAGAAATCAAACGAATGAAACACCTAAATTACCAGCACCCCAACCATCTATTGTGACTACCAAAAACCAAACGATCACCGAACAAAATATGTTTCACCCATTTAATAACGAATCAGGTACAACTGATTACGCAGCCGATACACTAGAAGCCCAACTACCGCAAACTTCGCAACGCGACCACGAAACATGCGAAAAAGAGATACTCCGCATTAAACCCAACCCAACACAATTGCTCAAACCCACAATTAATATCGAAACAACTGCTGAAAGATCTGAAAATGAGGAAGATGGCACGAGCGAATGCAACCCTATTATGAGACAAGAAGCCAGACGAATATTTAACGAATTCAAACCCTCAAAGCAACACAAACCTTCCAAAACCCAAAACAAGAAGCGATCAAGATCACAATCAAAATCACGATCCCCCACCTACAGCCGCAACAGACACGACAAACGACAAAACTACTCAGATACAGAACGACCACACTACTCTCGGGACTCTAGGATTAGAGATAAAGCACCCAAAAGAATGTAACTAATTGAACGTTTGAAAAACAAAATCAAGCCAAACACACACCATGGCTAACGTAGGAATCCTGCAATGGAACTGCCAAGGCATCAGAGGAAAGAAAGATGAACTAATGGAAACAATAAACAACCACCAACCCAGTATAATAGCACTTCAAGAAACAAAGCTATGGGATAACTGCCAGTTTAGAATAAACGGCTACAGTAATGTGCTACGACACGGTCATTACAACAGAACTCCTCATGGAGGTGTTGGAATATATGTCCATAACTCAATACCTTTTTGTGAACTGAATCTACAGACTGAACTACAAAGCGTGGCCATTCAAGTAAACATAGGACAGCTGATAACCATCTGCAGCATCTACATACCCGGTAGACAAACAGTCACAAACGAAAAACTAAATAACCTAATCCACCAACTACCGAGTCCGTTCATCCTAGCCGGCGACTTTAACGGACACAGCACCATATGGGGCTGCAAGAATACAGATAATAGGGGGAAGCTGATAGAAACTGTTATTACAAACAATAACCTTTGTCTATTAAATACCGGTTCACCCACTAGAGTAGGATACAATTCAGAATCAGCTATTGATCTGACAATTTGCTCACCTACATTGGCCGTGCTATTAGATTGGGTTGCTTTCGACTCGCCGGGTGATAGCGATCATTGCCCAATTTTGATCACCTACCTTAACGAAAATCGTCCCAACCAACCCCCATCAACTATCTGGAACTATTCAAAAGCTAACTGGGATCTATATTCCAATAACAATGCATGGAACAAGCCGATGTTGAACACAACAACTAATAACGAACAACTACTCACCGACTTATACCAGCGGTTCTACTCAGCAGCTGAAAAAGCCATCCCAACTTATATACCGAGAAAATACTACCCCAAGCCATGGTGGACAAAAGAACTCCAAGAATCAAAAGAAGAAAGAGAAAAACTTTACAAGAAATACCACCGCAACAAAAATCTTACTAACTTAATTAACTGGAAACGAGCAAGGGCAAACCATAAATACAAAATTCGAGCAAGCAAACAGGAAACGTGGAAGAAATTCGTAAACCAACTTAATAAATATACACCAATGGCCAGAGTATACGAAACAATAAGGAAAATAAAAGGTCGAGTACAAAGTAAAGTCCATATATTTATCGAAAACAATATACACTACAGCACAATCCCTGATAATGTGAATAAACTGGCTGAGAATTTCAGCGAAGTTTCAAGCGATCAAAGCTATTCCCCTGAATTTCAACAAATAAAAACCGCAAATGAAACTATACAGATCCATTTCAGTTCGCCAAACGTAGAAATCTATAACCAAACTTTCCATATGCATGAATTTGAATCAGCCCTAAGAAAAACTAGAAACACATCACCAGGAAACGACAAAATAACATACGACATGATCAAACACCTAAATCTACCAGCTAAACAATACATCTTGAACACTTTTAACAAATTCTGGAGAACGGGCTACTTCCCACCACAATGGCAGCACTCAATAATAATACCAATCCCAAAACCTGGAAAAGACCACAGTAAACCGAACAACTACAGACCGATCGCACTAACGAGCTGTCTGTGCAAACTTATGGAACGAATGATCAATAACCGACTGATAGAATATTTTGATATGCATAACATAATAAATAAAGCGCAGTGTGGATGCAGGAGAGGGCGTAGCACCGTAGATCATCACTTGGTCAGACTAGACTCAACCGTAAAATTAGCCTTTGCAAACAGAGAACACTTCATCTCAGTGTTTTTTGACCTCGAAAAAGCTTATGACAGAACATGGAGATATGGGATTATACGTGACTTATTTGACATTGGACTCAGGGGTAGACTACCAATTTTCATCACCAAATTCTTAGAACATAGAACACTGAGTGTCCGAGTGGATAACTATAACTCAAACACCTACGAACAGCGAAACGGAGTCCCCCAAGGCAGTGTCCTCTCAGTTACATTATTTGCCCTCAAAATAAACGACATAGCTAAACAGATTCCACCGGACAACAAGTTCCATTACTCTCTTTATGTTGATGACTTGCAAGTCGGATACCACCACCAAGACCTCCAGGTCATTCAAAACAAAATGCAATCCTGTATTGATAATATGTTTAAGTGGTCTCAAAATCATGGATTCAAATTTTCACTGAGCAAAAGTAAAGCAATTCATTTTAATATTATACCCGGACTATTCCTCAGCCCAACACTCAAAATCAATAACGAAAACATTCGATACACAAAATCACATAAATTCCTAGGCCTAATCCTCGACGATAAATTGAACTGGCAACAACTCATCGCTGCTCTAAAGAAAAAAAGGAAATGACAGCCTTAACGTACTGAAATCAATAACAGCTCAAAGCTGGGGAGCCGACCAAACCACAGTTCTCAGAATCTACAGAAGTATGACAAGATCAATTCTCGACTATGGATCAATAATCTATAACTCTGCCAGTCAAACAACTTTGAAACCCCTCGAGTCAATTACGCGCGAGGCACTCCGAATCGCTACAGGAGCATTTAGATCCAGCCCAACAAATAGCCTATATATTATTTGCAATGAAATGCCTCCCGATATTAGACGAAATTATCTCTCACTCTGCTACTACTACAAGGTCCGAAGTCAGCACGGAAACCCCGCTTTTAGTTGCACTGTAACGGCGAGCAATAGACTACTCTTTCAAAATAGGAGAATAACCCCAACTTTGGCCATCAGAATGCAAATACTAATAGAAAAATTAAGTTTGAGGAAAAACCGAATTAAACCAGACTTTTCCTACCGACAATTAAACATTGATACCCCTACATGGGCTTTAACAAAACCAACTTTAAATACAGAACTAACCGAACTCCCAAAGAACGAAACTCCCGAATACATAATCCGGCGAGAGCATAAAAGAATAACAAAAGAACAATATGATGGATACGTGACCATATACACGGACGGCTCACGAGGGGAGGGTGGCACAGGAGCGGCGGCAGTATGTGGCACTATTGTTCGCACTGCAACACTTCCGAAGGAAGCCTCAATATATTCAGCGAAATACACGCCATTCACTTGGCCCTTAACATCATTAAAGACAAAAGAGACAAAATATGTAATTTACTGTGACTCCTTAAGTGTTGTTAACGGCCTAAATTGCGAGACACATCACCCAGTACTACGCCGAATACAACACAAAATACACGACGTGCAAAAAAGTGGCAAACTCATCAACATATGCTGGATCCCCTCCCATGTCGGAATAGGCGGTAACGACGCTGCAGATACCGCAGCTAAGAACGCTACCCGAAGACCCGAAGAATTTATTCTAATTTGCCACTCAGACTGGAAACCATTAATACAACAAAAGATGATTGACCAGTGGAAGACTAGGTGGGAAAATTACAGACAGGTTGAGGGAAATACAGCCATCACCAGGCACGAAGTTGGAATTAGGTAAAATATCACGTAAAGAGGAAATAATAGTTAACAGACTCAGAATAGGACACACATTCTTAACGCATGGCTACCTGATGAACAACGAGATACCTGATATTGCACCAGTATGCGAGTTTTGCAACAACTCAACACTAACTGCCAAACACCTAATCATAGAATGTGAAAGTCTAACAATTAGTAGAAATTGTATAAAGGCTTGCCAAACGCTACAACCTACCGTCGAGACGGTATTGGGACGCTATTTAGACGTCAAGGAATTAATGAACTATCTTCGTGTGATAGATGTCTACGACCTAATTTAAATGTTTCAGTAACTTTGCATTGCAATTGACTTACCTTTAATGATGAGTTTCTAAATTGACCTTTCGATCGCAGACGACATGCATAAAGAGGAGCAGTAAAGGACCCGTGTCCGTGCTTTAATGTTGATTGTATCAACACCCCTCATTATTATTATTATTTGGGCTGACGTTCCTCAAAGACCCATCCAATGCCATCAACCAGGCCAATCGGATACGACAGGAAGCTTTTTCTGGGACCCGTCTACTGCCGTCTAGAAGTCCAATCTGTTAACACAGGACGCTCCCTGCAGCACCCGTCAATTGCCATTCACGAGTAAAATGTTTAAGAATTCAGTTCTGTGTCTTCAGCCTCGCTTTAAGAAACTAGAAGATAACTGTCGTTGCTAGTCACTGTTTTATATTTTGTACAGTTTGAATTCTATTGGAATGATTTAGAGTAAATTTGAACTTGTTGTTTTGTTTGATTTCCATGATGGTAGTAACGTGTTGATATCCGTGAGTGATTTCTTTGAAAATGCTTGAAAACGCGAAACGACGCTTAGAAACAAAGTGTGACGTTGCTGTTGAACCGGAGATACCCAGAAAACTACGCGAAACTGGCAGTTCTGTTCGTACTGACGTAAGAATTACGCGCTAGGCCTTCGACCATTTCTTCATCTCCAGTTGACTGATTAGCAAAATTATAATTGAAGAGATTCTAGTATTAAAGATCTATAGAACGTTTAAAAGTTTGGTTGAATGCAAAAAAGAGCCCATTTTGCCAAGTTCTCCAACTACACAAGCTCCACTCTGTGTGTCTCTAAATAAGTTTGTGTGGCAGAGGACAACTCAGGTCTAATTTAATTCTGCCGAGGCCTGCGAGAGCCTCATTGAGATGGGCGCTCCATCGCGTCTTAGCAATTTAGACAATTTAAACAATTTATTTACCACAGGTGATACAGAGGTAGAATTTTACTTAAGTCTAGTACAATGGTCAAATTTGAGTATAGCTACCTGTGGGCCCGAATAAGTTCAGCGACTTCTAGGGCATCCTACCATCACGTTATTCTAGGGTATACAAAAAAGTTTAACCTAGTTCACTTAACCTAGTTTCGCATTAGACTGATCATTGAGATAATTAACTCGGTATTTTATGCTGTATTTTACAATATAGGTCAAGTCGGCTATATTTAACAGTATGTTCGATAAAACGATTCAAGAGCAGAGAGAAAATTGGTTATGGTACACAAGGCAAGTTACATTATGACATTATCATTAGTTACATGTAGGAGGTAAGATTTCGACACGGTGATCTTATACGACTAGTATTCTGATAGGAAGTGAGACTCAAGATGTCTTTTGAATACTTTGTACGAATTACATTCACGGATCTCTGCAGGTATAGAGTTCCAAGTTTTGGTTCCAACGAAGAGAATACTGTGTTGCGACCTGGCCTTTGAATAATAAGGAAGCATGAATTTACTTCTATTTCGGGTTAAATGGTCGTGATGACCAGTTTGCGCAGTCAATAATTGTCTTAGGCTATTGTCGCCATCATTTCTTAATGTTTTGTAAATGAAATTACAGATGGAGATTTTGTAGAGATCCGAAAGTTTAAGTATTTGTAAATTTTTGAAAGAATCATTTGTGTGAGCATTATATTCTAGGTTCTTTACCGCTCTGACAGCCCTTTTCTGCAGAGTAAAAATTTTGTTGGTTTTATTTTTATCAGTTCCGTGCCATGCTTCTATTCCGTATTGCAAGTATGGAGAAATGAGCGTTCGGTAGAGCATTTGTAAAGCTGTTTCAGGCAGAAAATTTTTAACTTTATTTAGGATTCCGATGGATTTTGATAATTTAGAACTAATATGAGTGATGTGCTCTTTGAAGGTCAGATGTTTATCTATTATGATGCCCAGAAACTTACATGAGTTGGTTTCTTCGATTTCACCTTCGCCAATTTTAATGCATGGGAGAGATACATCTTTCTTGTATGAGAAAGTAATATAATTTGTTTTATCGATATTTAGGCTTATTTTATTAGCTTTGAGCCACGATGAAACCTTGTGAAGTTCAGTATTTATACTCTCCACAATCATAGCAGGATTTTGGTTCGGAAGGACCGCAGAAAGCGTACTGTCATCGGCAAAAAGTATAAATTTGAAGAATGATGTAGATTTTACAATATCATTGATAAAAATCAGAAACATGAGAGGCCCGAGAACAGATCCTTGTGGAACTCCATGGCTAATTGTCTGTGGGTCTGATTTTGCGTCGTCAATGACAACGTATTGCTTCCGATTTGTTAGGTATGATCTGAACCAATCATGGGCAATCCCTCGAATGCCATAACAGTGTAGTTTCGATAATAGTATTTTATGGTCCACACAATCAAATGCTTTTCGGAAGTCAAGAAATACAGAGAAGACAGGCTTTCCTTCATCTATATTAGAATAGAGGAATTGTAAATGATTTAATATAGCCTGTGTTGTTGATTTTTTAGAGCGAAAACCGTATTGTTTATCGTAAAGAAATGATTTTTGTTCAAAATAAGAGTACACTTTTTTATACACAATCTTTTCGAATACTTTGCTAATAATTGGTAGAATGGAGATAGGTCGATAATTGTTTACACAGGTTTTTTCACCACTTTTAAAGATAGGGGTTACTCTAGCAACTTTGAGGGAGTTCGGGAAAGTGCCTAGTAAGAGAGACTGGTTAATAATATTTGATATCAGTGGGGCTACAATGTCAGCAATAACTTTAAGTACTTTAGTCGGAAACGTTTGTAACCCACTGGATTTATTTTTCATGTTGTTTATGCACGTAATTACATCGGAGGAGTTTGTAGGCGTAAAGAAAAAGGAGTTGGGTTCTCGAATATGATCCATAAATTCCAGGTGATCAGTAGGTTCACTTGGAATACCATCAGCTATTGTTTTCCCTACGTTTACGAAGAAGTTGTTAAAGAGATTAGCAATTTCTTTCTTCTCATGATATTTTACATTATCTTGAACAACATATTCAATTTTCTTTTTATCGGCATTATTCGGTTTACAGCAGGAGTTAAGGAGATGCCAAGTCTTTTTAACGTCAGTTTTGAATTGAGTAAACTTGAGCGTAAATTAGTTCTTTTTTGATGTTCTTATCTGGTTTGTTACATAGTTTCTAAATCGGTTATATGTTTCTCTAGATATTCGTCCTTCGCAGAGGAGGGCTAGGTACGCTTGACGTTTCTTTATATTTATCACGATGTCTCTAGTAATCCAGGGCTTTTGTTTATTTTTCGGGGTAACTGTACGAGTTACAATTGGGCACCACTGATTGTATGCGGTCATTATAGTTTCAGTCAACTTTACTACTGCTTCATCAATGCTCGAAGCATTATTGTTTTGTTGAGAGATGTGTAATGTATTCATTGATTCTTCTAGAACGGTGCGCATTTCTTCAAGAGTTGATTCGTTTATTTTACGATATGAGTAAGTTTCAGCCCGATCCTTGGTGCAAGCAATATAGACATTTTTCTTAATAAGAAAAACTGGGAAGTGATCTGATAAGTCAGAAGTAATTATTCCAGCAAGAAAATCACTTGGGTCTGTCATAAAGATATTGTCAAGCAGCGTAGCACACTCTGAGGTTATTCGTGTAGGCTTTGTAATGATCGGAAGGAAGGATTGAGACTGAAAGGTAGTTAGGAAATTAGAGATTGGTTCATGGCTTTCATGTTTCAGTAGATCATAATTGAAGTCACCGCATATTATTATGTCATTGTATAAGGGCCTGTTGAACTGAGAAATAATGCGATTCAATTCATTCAGGAAGGATATAGGACAGGCTGTAGGAGGCCTATACACCGTTCCAAGCACAATGCGTTTACCATCTCTAAAAAGTTCTACGAAGAGTGATTTTATATGATCCTGATTCATTGTTGCACTTGCTATGGTTCTCGAGTCTATGTGGTTAGATATATATGTGCTGATGCCTCCGCCCCGCTGGTTTTTTCTTAGCGAATGGTAACTATGATAATTTTCAAATCGAATCATGTCTTTAGTCGAGTCATCTAGCCAGCTTTCGGTGAAGCTAATCACGTCTAGGTTATATTTAAGTTCAGTAATAGTACATTGTATCTCTTCCAATTTTGGATAGAGTGACCTACAGTTCCAACACAGGAGTGAGAAATCTCGGTCAGTTATTCGTATAGTTTCGTTGAATTCTGATATATTAGTATACCTACACTCTTGAGAGTCGTTTAGGTTTGGATATATTCTGTTCAAATGATTGAAATCAGGATCGATTTCCTCAAATATCTCAGGGTGATCAGTCATTTAAAATAAGTACATGTATTAGGTACTATAGAGCTTAAAACGAAATACAGAGTCAAGCTTAAAGGGATATTCCAGTCTAAAAAGTAGCTTATTAAGTAAGAGAGAATAGAGTAAAAAAGAAAAATCTAGCGCGATTTCGTGAGTACAGACAAACTCAGTCCATGAGCGAGTGATAATGGAGTTCAATATCACAACATTGGTGCAAACAGATTGCTAAGGGCGTTTTCACAAGTTCACATACAACAGGTAATAAGTTTCTAAAGATTATGACGACAATGATACAATCAGCTAATATGGTTTACGCGTAATAATAACTGTAGTGGTAAATAAAGAAGAATTCACAGTAACATTGGTTGGTGAAAAATTACTAATTGCGATGTTACAAAATGTGACACACAGATGTCATAGATGTTTACACACACATCTATTATTTATTTGTTATAATATTGGAGTTCGATATCACTACATTGGTGCAAACAGATTGCTGAGGGCGTTTTCATAAGTTCACATACAAGAGGGAATAAGTTTTAAAGATTATGATGACAATGATACAATCAGCTAATATGGTTTACGCGTAATAATAACTGTAGTGGTAAATAAGGAAGAATTCACAGTAATATTGGTAAGTGAAAAATTGCTGATAGATTATAATGACAATGACATAATCAGATTATAAGAAGATTACAACGACAATGATATAATCAGATTATAAGAAGATTACAACGACAATGATATAATCAGCTAATATGGTTGTACGATGGCAGTGGAGGGCAGAAGCGATTATCAGATTATAAAAAGATTACAACGACAATGATATAATCAGCTAATATGGTTTACGCGTAATAATACTTAAGTGGTTAAGAAGAGAAAAAATTCACAGTAACATTGGGAGGTAAAAATTGCTGATTGCGTTGTTTCAAAAGTTCACACACAGCTGTCATAAATGTTTACAAGCACATCTGTTATACATTTGTATAGATTCAGGTTGAACTAGCATCAAGTTGAGGTTTACTGACATGGTACCTAATTGAGGTTAAATTAATACGAAATTGACATATTTAGGGGATGAAAATGAAATTGACTAATTTAGGGGATCACCTAGTCTAGTCACCCATGATCTGCTGTGATGACATATTTAGTTGTTGCATCAGGTATTGCTCGAGGTCATCTGGCGTGTTGATCTCGCGGCGTCTTGAATCTGGGTTTCCTGGGTTGAACATGAAGATGTTTCCACCCTGTGTTCTTGGGATTCCAACCTTATCCGGGAATTTCCTTTTGGCCATCCTCAGAATGTACATGACGTTAGCTCGTGAAGGTATGAGGTATTCATTTATGAAGAAGAACTGTGGTTTCTTTTCTCGGCAGGCGTTGAGAATTTCACGTTTTTTGTTATAATGTTTTAGTTCAAATGCAATGTTTCTTTGATCTACGTTCCCAGTTATTGTTTTTTTCCCCATTCTTGTAGCTGACGTAATGTCAGTGTCGGAGAGGTCAATGTTGATCTTGTCCTTCAGGAGCTGGCAGACTGTATCCTTACAGATTTCGCCTGCGTGAGATGGCGGTATTTCCCTTCCAGAAATGACGAGAGTACATTTTTTGTCTTCAATGTCTCGGCGCTGATCATTTTTTTCCAACTGGTCGAGGCGGGAGGTTAAGCTATCTATTTTCTCATTCTGTTCTTCGAGAATTTTTTTGTGTTCCGCTTCTTTTGTTTCAAATAGCGTTTTAAGGTGGCTTATTTCATTTTGCATTTGAACAATATCACTATTAAATTTTGTCATCACTGAATCGAAGTATTTTATAAGGACAGAAACCACTTCTTTACCGTCTTTCGTAAGGCTAGACACATCAGGGTATTGACCAAACTTCGGTTCAAACTCGATGCTGTTGTTGCTGCTGTTGTTGGTAATGCGTCGTTTGTTCGTCATCTTGAAGATGGAGGGAGTTCGGTCGTTGTGTAAACGAGGGTTGAATACTCTCACACTTTTGAGGGAATATTATACTCTTAGTTTGATTATTTTTATATATGGGGTATTTAAATCACATTTGGATACTCAGGACGAGAGTGGGTACCCATTTAGGTTAGAGGTACATTCTTTCTAACAATAGGCACTTTGTTTCGGAGCGAGCGCCACACCCGTCCTCACGCCACGGAGTCACTGAAGACACTGAAGCGAAGCTGTTTAAGCTGGGTTTACACGGAGGGTGTCTTCCCCAGGGTGACGCCCCTACCCTACCCCTCTCACCCGCTCAAGCTTCCCCACTTGCGTTTAGACGGAGGGTGAGATGCCCAGGGTGCCGAAATTGGTGCGTTCAGAAAATGTACAAGTTCCCCTTACAAAAATGAATTTTAATTTTTCTTGAGTGAGAATTTTATTATGGGCAACTTCATAAAAAGCGATCTATTGATTTCGAATGACAATAATTGCAAAATAAATGTAGGCAACCCCACAAACTATGTCAATATAAATGAGATTTATTTTGGTGCTGCTGCACAAAGCATTCTCCTGGGAAATGTCAACAAAATATGTACCAAAAAACTAGAAGAGTTTGGATTGAAAGATCTTAATAAATGTAATTCAATAACACCATATTCAATGCATTTCTCCAATTTCGTGAGAGAAGAGCAGCATAAAAAGATAAAGATGAAGTGGCGAGAACTGTTTGTTTAAGATGCTCCTTTCAAGACAGAAATTGTGTCTGAAAAATTCTGATACGCAGCTTTGTTACTCGCTGCTTCCCGAGTAAATTACAGCTTTTGTCAATACCGTTTTATTTTGCTGCAGCTAGAGAATTTTTTGAGCTTAACTACAGAAAAACAAAAAGCAGGATTTCGTTAAAATGAGCAAGACTAAATGCACGAATGCGATCAAAATTTACGTTAGAGAACATAGATTGCACAAATTGGAACCATCACGTTAGCTTAGTCAACAAATTAAATAAAAAAAATTGGCAGATGAAGGAAGAAGAGGAGGAAAAATTTCATCCAAACAGGAAAAGTAGGTAAAACCCTAAAATTTTCGTTTTATTGCTAGTTTAATATATTTGGTACACTCTAACAATTTTTGGTACGTTTTCATGGAGGTTTTATTCAATCAGAAAAAAATCGGCAACCCTGGAGATAACAGTGACTGAGTGAGGATGTCGAAATGTAATTCAAGGTACGTGCAAAAAAGAAGATGCTATTTCTAACCTGTAAACTATTTCACGGAGGCCGGCATAAGATATCAACGTATTCGTGGAAAATTCAAGAATTACTTCTTAAACGAAGGCCAAGTGCCTTGGCAGAAACGAATGTGTCAATTGGTTGAATAAGGAATGGAGGCAAATCAATAAAACTTCGCGCAGATATAGCTTCTTTTATGACGTTATTGTTAATGCCCAAACTAAGGAATAACGAAATATAACTTGCCCAGCAGATGTATATAGAGACCAAAATAAATGAAATATGCGCGATAGAGTCTGATAAAAGGAAATAGAAATAAGTAAAAAAATTATATCAGTCTAAGTCCTATCACGAGCCATCTTGTGTTAATAATAGCATGACAGCGAACAATTTGTGTTACTATTGTTAGAGGTAATTACTTCTGAATTTAGATCGAAAATCATTTCAGCTACAGATCATTTCAGCGATAGTTCTTGATAAAAAAATTATATTTACAACCGTAATAAATACAATCAGACTGACGCTTTGCTTTCAATAAATCTATCAGTGTGAAAGCTTTAGCCTTCAGCCACTTTTCCAGATCAGGAGAGACTTTTTGGATTGAGATTACGCATGAGAACATGACGACAGAGCAGCCAAGACATACATCCTACCCTCAAGACTGTCTGGAGCGCACTGTCTCTCCGTCGTTCCACAGGCAGTCTGGCAGTGGCAGTCCCAGCATGTGGGGCAGCAGCGTCGACACGCATGGGGTAGTAGTGGGAGGCGTTAGACCGGGGGATTGGGGGTTTTTTGAAGAGGCGGGGAGGGAGAGAGGGCGTTGCCCAGGGGAAGTCACCCTCCGTGTAAACGCAGCTTTAGCGACAGAGAAAATTTCCTCAAAAGATCTTCTGGAAATCTGGCCGCAAAATCGCTTAGATGACCATTTTCAATTTCAAACTATTTCCTTCGTAGTGTGAGTGTAACGGCCTAAAGCCATGGATATTTTGTAGTTTAGAATCCATAAGCAATGATCGAGTGGTTTGTCGGATACCTATATGAGGCATAAAAGAAGCTATACAGAAATTATTTTCACTCAAGCTTGTGATTAATCTTCAGAAATTGATTTCCGGAACAGGTTTCCATTTAAAAACTTGATCAATGAATTAACGATTTGTAATTTCTCGGCATAAGTAGGAAAAAGCATTTTTAATATTATATTCCTGGTTTTACAACCTCAGTCACACAAGCATTGATTCCAGCAGTAGTTTTAGAAAAAGGAATCAAATTACAGCGATGGTAGGAACAATAAACTAATACATCGTTCCTGTGAAAATATTTACAGCATCTAGGACCTAAGCAAGAATGAAAAGTAAGTGATTGAAAAAAGCAATGCTAAAATTAGTTTGAAGATACACAATTGATCGTGCCTGCACTACACATTTGTGCTTCAGGCAAACTTGAGTGCGTGCATTTCCAACGATCATATTCGGCCACCAACAGAAAGACGGTGATCGTAATGGGTAAGTCGAAATTCAATTTTCAACTATTTAAAGTCAATTGTAAACTATTTTGAAAAAAGCAAACGCTAACAGGATCGTGGCTTCCATTTAGTTTTCATAAAGTATTTATAAAATAGAATTTTTGCCTACTGGTCGGCCAGCAGCACCGTGAAAATTCCCTCCGTGCACACCGGCGGCTCACGTCGCAGTCAAAGCGTTAAAGAGAACCAGCCCAGCATTAGCTAACTTTATCCCCAGAACAATTTCACCTTCCGCCCTGCGTTGAACTCGTCAGTCTGCAGCAGGTTCGCGAGGGCGGCTGCTGCGGTGCACACGGACTCTGCCTAGTTCTGCCGCCGCGTAGATTTTCCTTCCGATGGAGATTTTAATTATTCTTCAACTCTACTTCGTGATGCACAAAATTATTTCTGCTTTTTGCCTTATGTTACTTCAAGGATTTTTTTTAATTTCTTCGTATTCTGAGCAGAAAATGTTTTTAAAATTGAATAACTTACTTACTTTAATAAAATTGTTCACTGTTTAAACTAGTGTACCTCGGTCTGCGACTGCTACGACATGAAAAATTCTTCTATTTGACAGATTGCGCAGTTTTAATGATCAGTACGTGACAGAATTCGTGGCTTAATGACGTAGACATTTTCGAGTACCTGGAAATTTCAGTTCATTACACTAACAAATTGTGCGCAAATCTAGAAAGACAGGGAAACTTTTCTCCGATTATATGAGAATACTCAAAAATGTAGGAAAGGCTTGAAAAAACACATTAAGGTAATTTACAACAGAGTAGAACTAGTTAAAAATTAGTTTTGAATTATTATTCTCAAATAAAACTTGAAGAACTCATTAAAATTAATTCAAACAATTAAACTCCCGGGGATAAACTCTATTCCGACGCTAATTTGTTGGGTTCTAAATAAATTTTAAAGCTAATTATTTTCCACAACAGACGTGAGAACATAAACATGAACGATGAATTTAATCACATCCCATTTAAAGGATATTTGTGAAACAAATCATTTATCTCCGCATTGACAGTCTGTGTGAAATGGTACTAGAAAAAAATAACGGCGCAAGCAGGTTTCAGTATTGATTAATGAGTCTATAGTAAAATGTTAAATGATTTAACAAATAACAAGTCGAAATAATCGACAAGGAAGAAATTATCGAGCCGGAAATATTACTCTTTCACTCTCAGCTCTACTATGCCATGCAGATTTTTGTAATACCCCAATTAACTGTCTCGGCATTGTGATGTCTCGGCTTGGGTGAACTTTTCTAACGGCTTAAGGATTTTGAACGTCATTTCAATTTCAATAAGAAAATGACAAATAAAGTACCAGGCACTATAGCAGGTGACGGAAACGAATCAGGTTTACTAGAATTTATTATCAACCGAAAACAGAAACAAATCCTAATATCGGGTAACCGAGAATAAGGGGTGTTGTGCACCCCCACCAGCGCGCTTGGAAACCCCAGGGCTTGACACACAACTGCCGGGAGAGAAATGCCAATACTATTAGAAATTAGGTTTTTAGAGTAATTTAGTAACAAGTTAATTAAGGACGGTGGCCGACTAGCGGTCAACGCTATTTAAGTAAAACGGTAATAAGTTAATTCAGTACGGTGGCCGACTAGCGGTCCACGCAATTAGAGTAATACAGTGATAAGTTGATTAAGTAATTAATGATTAACAAATTGTCAAGATGACTTCTCTCCTATTTATAATTTAGGTTGACGAAACTAACGCAAACTGCTCGAAAGACAAATATGAAATAGCGCTGACTATAACTATATCTCGCCATCGAATAGGCAGTAGTGTTTCTCAGCCGTCCAGAGGCGAGGAGACGCGATGAGCATCGTACCTCAGCGCAGGGGAGGGCGGAGGAAGAGAATTAGCCGGCCATGTGAGCTTGCGGGTCAATCAGTGACGTGAGGAGAATCAGGTCGTAAGTCGGTAGTGGCACACCGGTGATCGCTTGATGAGAAAATCACCAACCGTGCAGCCCACCAGACGTTACGGACCATTTGCCTGCCGTACGCTGCAAATACTTGGCACAGAATAGATAATTGTAGGTCACATAGAACACTTCTAAGTGGTTAGAGTTCTGCTGCAAGTGCAAGTATGAGTTCATCACAGTGTGAAGGTGAGGCTGAGGGTGAATCTGCCTCTGTGGCGCCGAGAGTGCTCTAAGGTGAGCAGCCGCGGCCATCTGATTTTTATACTTCATTGTAATGATTAGAGAAACATAGAAAGGGTCAGCGCCATAAATTCTAGATGGATAATTAAATTTGGAAAATATAATGAAGTTCAAGTTATTGAATTCAAGTGAATTGGAGAGATTTTTATTAACCCTAAAATTAACTTTAGTGAATTTTCTTCACTGCCCGCGGGGGATTCGATCGCTGAACAAATAGAGATTGAATGTTATCTCAATTGGTAGGAAACTAACCATTTCACATAGGTAATGTGAAACTCTACAACCTTACAACTAAGGGTAGCGCGCACTACATGTTTGCCTACGCGCCAGGGCGCAACTTCGAGCTACGTTGCGGGCGCGACGGGAATGTCTCTGTCGGCAGGTTTGCGCTAGTACTCGTATCATCTACGCTTGCTTCTCTAAGCAGAGGAATTACGGAGGTTACATGACGTTTTACGATTTCGCCAGATTTTCCTTTTCTAGCAGTCACGTCAGTAACTTCTCCCAAAGTGTTGGTAATACACTTGGTTACGACGGCCATAAGGTAGTCAAATGCTGTCAAGTATTTATCTTTCAATAGTATTACATCTCCTATTTTTAGTTTCGCATGAAGTGCGGGGCGGTACCGGTTTCTTTTATCGGTAGCTTGTCTGATCAACGTGTTAACGAACTCCGCAATGTAAGTTTTCATTAAGTTTCTCTGAACATTACGAAGCTTAGTCAACTTTTTCCGGAAAGCATCGGAGGTGCCAGGAAGCTGCCAGTCCGGATCGGAATTTTCGTACGTTTCCAGAGCCGGAATGAGATTAGGAGATACTAATTCACGACCTTCAACAAGAAGTTCCGGAGTAAGAGGAACTGGCATTCGTGCCACGTCTTCGCTGCGCAAGCTTTCGTGGAACGCTACTGGACGTTTGCTCATCAGAACATGGTTTGTGCAACGAGAAAATTTAAATCATCCCCGCGTTAACACAGATTTACGCACAGCATTGTACATTACTCTTTTCACGAGCTTGACTCAAATTTCGATGGTTGAATCCAGTGCGCTATGACCTCCGAAATGCTGTACAAATTTTACAGAGTCAATTCCGTTCTCCAAAAAGTAAGTCTTTGCTTCTACGGCTGACAAATGGGCAAAGATAATGTTAGCGCCAGCCACATGCTGGTACCAAGATCGGAAAATATATCACCACCACCCCAACTCCACCCACCACCACCCCAACCCCACCCACCACCACCCCAACCTCACCCACCACCACCCCAACAACACTCACCACAACCACACTCACCACAACCACACCCACCACAACCACACCCACCACAACCACACCCACCACAACCACCACCACACCCACAACACCCACTACCAAGCCCACAACACCTACCACCAAACCCACAACACCCACCACAACCACACCCACCACAGCCACACCCACAACAGCCACACCCACCACCACCTCCACCGATGATGATGAAGACCCAGCCTCCCCGAGAGGCGCCGCTGCCGATGATGGTAAATTGCGAATTTTCCAGTTTTTATTTCACAAGTTTTTGAGTGGGTTGAGGATGCACGGAGAGGTACAAAGATTGAAATGAAACCATCGGTTTACAGTGAATTTTAAGCTAATCACGTAGACACAATTGGTGTTTCAATTACATTCATTATACATAATTAGGATACACTTATGTTAAAATTTGCGAATTGCTAACACTATACAGATATCGTGGAAGCCATCAATGTTCCTGAGCGCTAGGTACTCTTTATTTACGAAGTTAAAAATTTGTTATTTCTCACCTATGATAAACATTACCTCCAAGTTAAAAACTATAGATTTCAAGTCATCGTCTTCAGGAATGTTATTTTATTGCGTCATAAGGTGTCAAAACCTTTTTAATTCTAAAATAATGAGTGAGTCAAAATAACTAACAATGTCATACGTTCGACTAGTTTACAATAAGCGAAATTGGCATCTCATATAGCTTCAATAATTTTCTTCCGAATAATTACTGCAGGTGACAGTCGTAGGAGCGGTGCAGAGCTCGTTCTGTGGCTTGTAAGCTGCAGATGTTGTCGGTGCCCATGACGCGACTCCGTGGCATGTACATTTTGTTACAATAATTATCGCATTTTCCGTCCACGTCCCCGTTTACGTCTTCCTAAATTGAGGTCGCTCCTCGCTGTAGTATCTGAAACAATTGAGAATGTGGTCGACTCGTCTGGGCGAGAAGGCATGTTAATGGTGATGGGATTTTGTCCCCGACCCATTTCCGCAGGTAATATATTTACAACTTTGTATACCACTTGTGGTTCACATCTTTCAGTTTGCTGCTGCGTCTGTTGCTGGGTAAAATTGGCACTATGTTGCAGCGAAGCGTAGGTATAATCGTATTGGAATGAGGTTTGACTGAGGTGTTGATCTGCTCTGTTTGACAGAGCATAGCCATTATTTTCATGCTGCGGATGAGAATTAAATTCATGTATCAGCTGATGAAAATTATCTGGTGTCAGAGAATTTTGTTCTGAGGCTGAAATCTCCTGGCTGCTTGATGGTGTGCACCAATCGTCCTCCGGTCCAGGAATTCCCGCGGTGTCCGACTTCTTGAATACCAAGTTCAGTTTTTCTAAAATATTTTCATCGTATTCCATGGTTGGCACGTCTTTTGGTTTTATTTCGAGGATTTTATGTAGCAATGAACTTTCTTCGATGATTGAACTTCCGAAGAAGTTCGCCTCCGAATTATTCTGAGACATGATGAACTGTTAGAAAAATTCTTTGATTTAAAATTGTTTATTCTCAAAATTAAATGTAAAATGTGTTCTGCTTAAATGTTGTGTTCAGATTTACTATAATGTCTTGTTCAGGCTTCCAGGAAAGGGCAGGAGGGGCTTGGACCGACTCAAGTCAACATATACCTTTTGATTCCTTTGAGATTCGGTGGCGACACCTACTGTGCTAGATTGGTGTTGCATCGGCAACCTCTTCGTGTCACCTTAGAGCCATAAGGCTTCCAGTGTTGGTGGATCCTGTGAAACATGGCGGTGGCGAGTCGAGGCCTCCCGGCATAACTTCTCCGCTCTCTCCATCTCTTCTTCGTCAGCTACCTTTGTTCATCTTTGTTTCTCAATTAGTGTGTATGTGTGAGCGTGTGTGTGGTTAGGTTTTCAATTAGAGTGGCTTGTTATAGCTGCTCATCTTAAAAGTACTTTAGTACCTCAAACTATCAAATCAGACTGCTGTCTGAACCTTAAATTAGAAGGGACCATCTAATTGACGAGTCGACATACTCCGATGTGGTTACCTTCAACTTAAAACCTTAAACTAAACCTTAAATACTCAAATCTTAAACCTTCAACTCTTAAAAACCTCAACTTACTCTGGGGTACTTCCTTAACTATCTTTCTCTCAAACTTCATGTTTCCTCTCTGCTAAAAGTTTCTACACCGAGTTGCACCATAAGCTCAGGTGTGTATTCATGCTTATACTCCATTTACAATTTACAATTTTGTTTTTCCCAGTATCCTGAACCGTTTTGACGCAGTTCATCCGTTTCTAACTGGCGGTGCTGCAGTAGTGGTTGTGCTTGGCGATGGTGTCTAATTAGGTAATTTTCCTTACTTTTTATAACTGAAATTTCGCTTAATCCTTGAATTAAACTGGAGTATATTCATTCATATGCGACCCTCGATTGGTGACCGTTTCTTTATATTCCGCCTTTACTTCACAGCTGACGTTGTGAGATTGGACGAGTGGTGAATCTGAGTTCCGGAGTGGCCGGGATTTGATAACTAAATATACAGCCGGAAGCTGTCCGCTGCCGACTTGCCTGCCAGAGCTCCTGGCCTAGTCCTCAACCTAATTGGGAACACGAAGCAGCACTTAGATTTTTTAAACCTTTTTAAAACCTTTTCAACGGACAAATTGTCCTTTTAAAAGAGTAATACTTAATAATAAAAATCATAAAAAGTCGCTGTTGCGACGCCCTCACCAGTTAAAATACTCAAAGTCGCCGTTGCGACACCTTAAACTTGACCAATGTACAGTCGCCGTTGCGACACCTTAATTAAACTTGAACAATGTAAAGTCGCCGTTGCGACACCTTAAACTTGACCAATGTACAGTCGCCGTTGCGACACCTTAAACTTGAACAATGTAAAGTCGCCGTTGCGACACCTTAAACTTGACCAATGTACAGTCGCCGTTGCGACACCTTAAACTTGACCAATGTACAGTCGCCGTTGCGACACCTCAAACTTGAACAATGTAAAGTCGCCGTTGCGACACCTTAATCAAATGTTAGATCGCCGTTGCGATTGTTTTTATATGTCTAAACTTTACCTTCGCGTCTGGCGCAGTCAATAACTGTTAAGTTGTCTGTGGCCATGGTTGTCAGTCTGCTGATTCTGAATTGAAATTAATCATACCCCAGGCGGGATATCGTCAACAATATTTATATTCGAATTTCTAAATCTTGTGCAACCTGAAAGTAAAAAGTAGATAACGAATGAAAATAAAATTCCTGTGTATTTATTCTCCTTTAAAATGATTGTGAGGGATATAGAAAATTTCCCACACAAGTTAATACTGAGCTTATGGTTCTTTCTTCATCTTTACTTTTCTTCTATGTCTATCTAAGTTTGAAATTGTGTAAATAATCCACGTCCTTTTACCAGATTTTTTGGGTGCACCTGTCCTATTATGTACTGCTAACTGCTGCCGACTGTACAAATTTTGTGTCCTAATACTCTTTCGAACCAGGAGCATGGATTCCGCTCTGGTTCGTAAGCGAGGGGTGTGCAAGCGTAAGGTCAGGCTGGGCCTCAGACCAGGGTTGCCAGATGCAGGGAAATTTCCCTGCTTTAGGGAAATTTTGGGTCCCAAAGGGAAAAAGGGAAAAAACTTCGAAAACCGTATGAAAACAGGGAAATTTTGCTATGCGGCTTCATTTTCATGTAAAATTGTATGTAGGTGATTACCTACTTAGCATTTTGTGCTAAGCTACTTAGTATTTATAGTTTTTAACACTTGTTGGACATGGTTGAACTTTGATACACGTATTGTACGCGTACATACTGACTAGGAGCAATCAGAGACGCCAATGCATCGCAACCGCTCAGCGCCAGTTCAACTTCACGCGGTTCATGCTTCACAGAGTCACAGATCCTAATCATCACAGTTGCATTAGTCATTGTAATGATTGTAGCGAGAGGAAATTGAAGAGACGTGCTTCAGCATTACTGAAATTTTTGAAGTGAATTAACAATATATAAAGCAGTGGAATGAAATCCCACAACCAAAAGTAAGACGTTAACGTTTAATTCATACTCAAAAGTACCTAGAGTTGTGGGAACTGAAATGAAATTCAAAGGGTGGCTCAGTAAAAATTAAAAAGGAGCAGAATGTTTTCAATGTAAATTATGTGATGTAAATAGATGGAAAAGCTGGCAGATTAGAGATTGAAAACCATGCAGAAATGACAAATACAAAAAATGTAGAAATTAGAAAAAACAACAAGAAGTTCTTTGGATACGCAGAACGGCAGTAAACGAAGAAAAAATACACAAGTAGAAGAAAGTGAAATTAGACTTGCTGCAATTTTATATGAGCATAATCTTCCGTTTTCTATTGTTGGACATTTAGTCCCAGTTGTGAGAGCAGTTTGTCCTGATTCGGATATTGCGAAAGGCTTCAAATGTGGTGCGACTAAGTGTATTGCAATTGTGAAGAATGTTTTGAGAGGCGAAGTGAGTGATAATATTTATGAGCTCTTGAAGAATCATTATTTTTCTCTGATAACGGATGAATAAACATATAAACGAAGTACAAAGTATTTGGCATTGGTGGCAAGGGTTGTTAAAAAAGATGTTGTTAAAGATCCATTTTCGACTATCATTCCACTCATTAGTGCTACAACATGTTTGCCTGGAAAAATAAAAAAGCTATTCACTTAAATAGGTATACTTTATAAAAGGAATTTGATTCTATGTATGTACGTATGCATGTTTAAAGAATCTACAAAACAGGGAAATTTTTAGTCAAAACAGGGAAATTTTGAGACTAAAACAGGGAAATTTAGGTTAGACCATCTGGCAACCCTGCCTCAGACGAGCAGAGGAGGCTGTCGAGGCCGGTGAGCTGGACGAGTTGAGCGCGCACTGCGATGCAGTAAGGCGTGAACTCCAAATGGTGAGAGAATGGGATGCAAAGTTGACGTGTTCTTTGGTGGAGGGCGGTGAGAAAAACGACGGACTTTTGAACAATGAGATCGATGAACAGTTTGCGCATAGTGCAGAAGTAGAGTTGAAGCTCAAAAAATTGAGCATGAATCGGGGTTTGAATCCGAATGCCGCTTTCATTGCGAAGGAAGTGAAGTTGCCAGTGTTAAAGATAGAACCGTTTACGGGAGAGAGTGTAGATTGCTTGAAGTATCATGTGGTTCTTACCCAGTTTAATAACTCTATCGGGAATAGGTCAAATTTGTCGGGTTCTGCCAAGCTGACCTATTTGAAAGGCTACGTTTCTGGCTATGCCGAAAAGCTCATAAAGCATTTATCCATAAATAATGAGAACTATGAAGTAGCATTAGCTCTACTACCGCGAGTTCCTGAACAGAGATGCGCTTGTAAACATGCTGTGCCAAAAACTTTTCACTCTGACTTGCAAATATGATGTATCTTACGGAGAAACTTAAGTGTTTATTTGCGAAGTTCGTGGCATTTTGGCAGATCTTAAAAATTATGGGTGTAATGTAATTAATGAAGTCGCTGAGAATACGATAGTCAGTAATTTGGTGTTCGAAAAGTTGCCGACAAGTTTTAGGCAAGAACTTGCTCGCAAAGTACGTAATAATTACCCCACTATAACTGCAATATTTGACAATTATGTGGAAGTAATTGAGATATTAAATTTGAGACCTCAAAGGTCTAAAGGCTCAGCCTCGAAGTCTACGGAGAAATTTCTCTCTAAAAAAGTTGTTACGAAGCAAGTGTTTGCAAATCCTACCTGCTGTAGTCCGTAAAGCATGCAAGTTCTGTACAAGCCTTGGTCATTCAATGTTACAGTGTACTGCGCTCCCGTCGGTCGAGGCACGACAGGGTAGGAGTGAGGAATTGAATATTTGTGGATATTGTTCTAGTTCGAAACATGATAAATTAGCCTGTAGTACCGAGTTAAATTACGAGTGCAGGTTTTGTAAAACTAAAGCTCACATTTCGGCGCTACGTCCTAATATGCCGGTCAATGTTCTGCATACTAACTTTTGTCTTAATTCGGCGAGTAACGTGCTATCTGCATACATGCTCCCTACCATAACTTTGCCCGTGAGTAAAGGGAATAAAATAGCTAATGCTCGGTTTTTGATAGATACTGGTTCGCAACGGTCGTACGTCTCTGGTAACCTATTGGACCGGATAAATTTCCCTAGAGGTAGAAAGTACTCTAGGTATAGCGTAAATACCTTTCTTCAGAAAGGCGTGCGTTCCTTCTCGGAAGTTAGTTTAAATCTAGATTTGCTTGACAAAAACCCTAACGTACAAGTCCTAATGCTTGTTGATGACAATTTTCAAATGTCCTTTGAGATAAACTCTTTGGGCGTGGCCATTAGTAATTTGAAACTCAATTTCTCGCTTGCCGATTTAGCGTTCAATAATCCTTCAGATACCATTCATTTAGACGGGATTCTAGGGGTAGATATCGTGCAGCTTTTTAGTGATTTTTCAATCGCTAGATGCATGAAGGGATCCGCGATTACTTACAGCGGTGCCATAATTCCTTTTGGTAATGTCGAGCACTTCCTTGACAGACGTCAGCCTGCGAGGATGTACAGCAATTTGAGGTTGGCAGCAAGCGAAAATGAGGCTTCGGTTAATTTTGTTTTAAATGCTTGTCCACTTTATCCTGATCCTATCAGTAATGTCGTTACTGATAGCGAAGTAGATGGTAATTTAGAAAAACTATTCAATCTAGAAACTATAGGTATTACGGAAAACAAAAGGGTGTGTAAATCTGATCAGCAAATGGTTGAAGAATTTGTGCAGGACATCAAATTTATTCATGGTAAATATTACGTGAAGCTCCAGTGGAACGAAAAAATTAAATATGTGCGGGATAATTTTACCATAGCTAGAGCTGATTTGGGTAGGGTTAGGCAAAGACTGAGTGATAAAAATCTTCTCAACGAATACGAAGCCGTGCTAGATTAGCAGTTAGAGGAAGGAATCCTAGAAAAAATGCCTGTAACAAGTATCAAAGAAAATGTTTTTATACCTCACCGGGAAGTGGTGAAGGCGGATCCTACTTGTACAACGAAGGTGCGACCAGTTTTGAACTGTATAGCGTCAAATGCGGTGCTAATCCCTCCCTAAATGAGGCTGCCTTCCCAGGTTTAGATTTAATGGGAAACCTATTCAACTTACTGGTTGGGCTGCGTCACGACGAGTATTTAGTGCTCGCGGATATCCGTAAAGCATTTTTGCAAATAAAATTAAGTGAAGAGAGTGATAGGAATAAATTACCGATACTGTGGGAAAGAAATGGAGAGCTCGTTGCGTACAGATATACTACGATTGTCTTCGGGTTTGTCGCTAGTCCATTTGTGTTGAATTGCGTAATTAAGCACCATGTTGAAAAATTCCCCGTGGATTTGTGTAGTCATTTTTTAAAAAATGGTCTGTATGTGGATAATTTGTTCATGACTGGTAATGGCGAGAACCAGATGCATCAGCTATACCGCCCTCCTTACGACCGTATGATAGCTGGAGGATTTGATTTGCGCTCGTGGTCAACGAACTGTGACAGCGCTGTCCGCTGCAATAACGGGAGGACAACTTCCCACATTCAGGCGAGTGAGGAAGTAGTTCCCCCCAGTCTTGTAGGTGCAAGTTCCGACTCGGGAATCCGGAGCAGGCCTCGGAGGGCTGCAGCTGAGCGGTGTTTAGGTAAATTACGCAAATGAGTTTCCGTAACGCCGCCCCCGGAGTGTGTTAGAAAAATTCTTCGATTTAAAATTGTTTATTCTCAAAATTAAATGCAAAAGTGTTCTACTTAAATGTTGTGTTCAGATTTACTATAATGTCGTGTCCAGGCTTCCAGGAAAGGGCAGGAGGGGCTTGGACCGACTCAAGTCAACAGATACCTTTTGATTCCTTTGAGATTCGGTGGCGACACCTACTGTGCTAGATTGGTGTTGCGTCGGCAACCTCTTCGTGTCACCTTAGAGCCTTCTAAGGCTTCCAGTGTTGGTGGATCCTGTGCAACATGGCGGTGGCGAGTCGAGGCCTCCCGGCATAACTTCTCCGCTCTCTCAATCTCTTCTTCGTCAGCTACCTTTGTTCATCTTTGTTTCTCGATTAGTGTGTATGTGTGAGCGTGTGTGTGGTTAGGTTTTCAATTAGAGTGGCTTGTTATAGCTGCTCATCTTAAAAGTACTTTAGTACCTCAAACTATCAAATCAGACTGCTGTCTGAACCTTAAATTAGAAGGGACCATCTAATTGACGAGTCGACATACTCCGATGTGGTTACCTTCAACTTAGAACCTTAAACTAAACCATAAATATTCAAATCTTAAACCTTCAACTCTTAAAAACCTCTACTTACTCTGGAGTACTTCCTTAACTATCTTTCTCTCAAACTTCATGTTTCCTCTGTGCTAAAAGTTTCTACACTGAGTTGCACCATAAGCTCAGGTGTGTATTCATGCCCATACTCCATTTATCTGATATAAAACGAAAGAATTAAATAAACATGAAATTTTGGTGGGGTTCTTTTCGAAGTTCTAACGATGGATGTAATTTTGTTTTTCCCAATATCCTGAACCGTTTTGACGCAGTTCATCCGTTTCTAACTGGCGCTGCTGCAGTAGCGGTTGTGCGTGGCGATGGTGTCTAATTAGGTAATTTTCCTTACTTTTTATAACTTAAATTTCGCCTAATCCTTGAATTAAACTGGAGTATATTCATTCATATGCGACCCTTGATTGGTGACCGTTTTTTTATATTCCGCCTTTACTTCACAGCTGACGTTGGCCGGAAGCTGTCCGCTGCCGACTTGCCTGCCAGAGCTCCTGGCCTAGTCCTCAACCTAACTGGGAACACGAAGCAGCACTTATATATTTTAAACCTTTTTAAAACCTTTTCAACGGACAAATTGTCCTTTTAAAAGAGTAATACTTAATACTAAAAATCATAAAAAGTCACCGTTGCGACACCCTTACCAGTTAAAATACTTAAAGTCGCCGTTGCGACACCTTAAACTTAACCAATGTACAGTCGCCGTTGCGACACCTTAAACTTAACCAATGTACAGTCGCCGTTGCGACACCTTAAACTTAACCAATGTACAGTCGCCGTTGCGACACCTTAAACTTGAACAATGTAAAGTCGCCGTTGCGACACCCAAGGAGGTTTAAGAATGGAGGCGGCATCAGCGCTCTAAAGTGAAGCCAATTTTCGGTAGCTGTAGGGTATACGGGCAGTCGGGCACACACACGGAGATGGGGCTCAGTGCGTGTCAGACACTCAGCGTGACAGGGTGCCGCTATCCACGCTGCGGTCAAGGACGAGTTTCCTCAATATGAGTTTCTTTATCATTCAGCGAGGACGCAATTGAAATATATGCCTAAGAAAAAAACGTATAGCACAGAGTAGCGCAAGTCTGCCATTTAACAGCGCGGTCTTCAGTCGCTGATGATGGAGGTGGTGCTACCCCTCCACTGCAACACCACCTCCACACAGGGACCTAATGCCGGGTGGGCGGGGCTTGGGACGGCAGAAGTGGCTTCACTCGCTTGACTGGCAAAAGATAGGGATGCCGGTTCCATGTATCCAACTTCCTTGGCGACACCCTTAATCAAATGTTAGATCGCCATCGCGATTGTTTTCAAATGTCTAAACTTTACCTTCGCGTCTGGCGCAGTCAATGACTTTAAGTTGTCTATGGCCATGGTTGTCAGTCTGCTGATTCTGAATTGAAATTAATCATACCCCAGGCGGGATATTGTCAACAATATTTATATTCGAAATTCTAAATCTTGTGCAACCTGAAAGTTATGAGTAGATAACGAACGAAAATAAAATTCCTGTGTATTTATTCTCCTTTAATGAATGTGAGGGATATAGAAAATCTCCCACAGAACCTTATATACTCAATCCTTTTTTTGACCTGCTCTAATGGCCTATTATGTAGGGGTTTCACTGAAATATATTTCTTCTTATTTGTAACATCAAAGTGCACTTCTACAAGCCCATTCAGGGCATCGAATGTTTGTACCTGCACCGCTGCCGATGATGAAGGGGCAGCTTCTTCGCGAGGCGCCGCTGCCGATGATGAGCCAGCCTCGCCGTCGGTTTTGAGCTCGGCCGGTGAGTTGGTAGGAAAAAAAGTTTTCATAATTTTATTTGAGAATGGACGTAAACTAAAGGGTAGTGGTCCCAGTACATGCTATTGATGGCAATGGCCATTAACGTACCCATGAAAACTTTAGAAAACATTAAAAGACAGATTTCGAGGAGTGGGCGCCTGATTTTGTTCTTCTTCGTTGAAGCATGAGTCTTCTTTTTGATTATCATTTGATGTTTCGTGTTCTTCTTGCACATTTTCTTGCACATTTTCTTGCACATTTTCTTGCACATTTTCTTGCACATTTTCTTGCACATTTTCTTGCACATTTTCTTGCACATTTTCTTGCACATTTTCTTGCACTTTTTCTTGCACTTTTTTCCGTTTTCGTTTCTCCTCTTCGGTTCCACTACACAATTCGCTCTCGTGACACGACATTTTTAGGTTCTGCTGCAAGGTGATTACAGCGTTTTTGCTCCTCACAGACATCTCGTAACTACAGTTTCGTATTTAGATATCCAGGATCTGTAAAAAAGAGACAACATATGAAACTTTTCTATGCGTTTCCACACTGAGGACCCTGCTCATAGAAACTAATACAAAATGAAAAGACTTATTTCACTTGTTCGACCACCCCCCATAACTCCCGTTTGTGCTCTAGATGGCCGTGTGCTTTAAGGTGGCCATTCCAGGGATTTTCGGGCCCAATTGGCCATTTTCATTTTTTGTTGAAAAAGGATCCTCAGGTGGTGGGCTAGTGTGCCCTAAAATTTTATGGGGCAATAGATCCCCCTTCGGGAGGTTGTAAGCCTGTAAGGGGACCAAATATCATGAATTTTTAACCTCATAAAAACAAAAATAAAATGAAAAATCTGTCTGTTTTAGTTTGCTAGCAATGTTTCAGGGAAACCAGAACTGTTTTTAGTTTTATTGTAGCATGAAAACTCATTGACTTGTATTCATTTGAAACGTCAGATGAAATGACAAAAAAATTGTTTCCTATTTCCTGAGAAACAAGTGGAAAAAGAATGGATCGAAATGCGTTTCTCATTAACTTTTACACATAATGGCTTTTATCAGAAGAATCATTCTACAAAAAAAAATTACGAAATTCAAAATATCCTAAGTAACGAGGTTCCTACAGTCTTTCCGCGTCGAATGAGACCACAATCGGGCTTCAGCGTAAAAAATTGTTGAGTGAGAAGAGCTTGACGCAGGTTTATGTATTTCTTTTTTCTTATTCTCGCACAATAACCTTTTTCTATTGCGAAAATCAAAAAATTTATCGAAGAAAATGTGTTCATAATCTGTACTCTGTAAGCGCGTTCGACTGAGGACTTCACTTGTCCCTGGGAGGACAACCTACGGATTTTCGGGCCCAATTGTCCATTTTTTTGTGAAAAAGGTTGGTCAATATGTATTTTAGGTGATCCACGGAAATTAAAATACCGTTCCAAAGAATCACTAAAGGAGCCCAATTAAAAACATTTAACATGAATGACATTATGCTCGCTGATGCGTTATTTTAGAGTTATTCAACATCGAATTTTTCGTGTTCCATTCCAGTTCCAGTAAGTTTGCGCTTGAGTGGGAGCTGTTAGAGTACGTTTGGGTACTTAGCAACTTATTATTTGCCTCTTTGAACCTCCGCAGAGCCTGAACCTACTTTTAAGATGTTTTAGTTAATAACACAATACCGGTTATCACCCGAAAATATTACGTTATAAAATATTCTGATATTAAGGGGCCCTCCAAGGCCCCTGCCAGGCCCTTGTCGCTCCGTTGGTCATTTTTCATGTTTTTGTTGGAAAAGGACCCTTAGGTGGTGGACTAGTCGTTCATACAATTTTATGGCACTACGGACAATAGCTATCCCCCAAGAGGGGAGAGGGAGACCAAAATCTTGAATTTTCGACCCCATATAAAAAGAAAGCAAAACTGTAAATAAAAAATTTGCTACCATACTTTTGTTAGATTTGTTTCAAAGATTTTAAAACTGTTTTTGTTTCAGCGTGAAAACTCTGAGTTCCACTCTTTTGAAATATCAATACCAATGGACTAAAAACCAATATGTCAAATTTTTTCAAAAACCAAGGTCTGAATCGAAAAAAGTATAGAAGAAATTGTGTTTCTTTTCAAAAGATAAGAATCAGACCGCAAATAAAAAATTTCATAATTTTTATGAAATAAGTAATTTTTTTATCATAGAAATTACAATATGTATCATATATTCACAGTGTGAATATGAAGTAATGCATGGAGATTATCGAAATAAAAATGAAAACAGCATTCAATAACATAGATTTTCCATAATATTACACTTCAACAAAAAATTATTGTTTTTGGCCTGTACTGTCAAGTTACTTATTTTCAACATTCAAAAAATAGAAGTCATTGAGTTTTTATGCTAGGGGGAAAACAAAGACAGTTTTAGAAGCCTTGGAATATTTCTAACAAACTGATAGTCCTTTTTTTCCAATTGGTACATCTTTAATTATTTATATCATAGTCCAAAGTAAAAGATTCGGTATATTTTATATATTGGTATAATATCGCATGTGTATAAAAAACGATTCTGATACAAAAAAGGACTCACTTTTTTACAAATGTTCCAAGGATTCTAAAACTGTCTTTGAATTTGTTCTAGCATAAATACTCAATGACTTCTATTTTTTTTAAATATATATATATATAAATAACTGAAAAACCAATATTTCAAATATTTCGAAAAAACTAAGGCCTAAATCAAAAAAGTCACACGAATAAAATATGTTTTTCTTTCAAAAATACATATACTTCAGACCAATCGGATCAAAACTCAGATTTGACTGTAGGGCCATGTTGAATCTACGGTATTCACTCTTACGGTTTCGCTAATATTTAAGTCTTCACTATTCCAGTCCCGCTAATATTTTTGGGTGAAAACCTTTACTTTGTTTTTAACTTAAAACATCCTTAGAGTGGGTTCAAGCTCCGCGGTGTTGCCAAATAATAAATTACGCCATATATTGCGAAAACAATAACTTTTCCCCTGGCACCGTTGATGGAACACGACCTGCTTTAGCGCGGGAAAGCTATTTAATGACAGCCCTTCCTATAACTTCGAAGTTAAATAACTCAAAAACTAAGCATTTGCGAGCACAATGTCATTCATGTAAAACGTCTTAAAATCTACCATATTACCTATCTATGACAACGAAATGATTAAAATCACTGACAACATACACTCAATATTGACCACTTCTACTTATTTGAAATATCAGATAAAATGACATGACCCTTAGAACATTCCTAAAGATGTAAAAGATCTCGAATATGTACATATAGTGTTTTTTATTCGCAATTCATAACACAAAATTAGGTATAGTTTAGTTAGAGACCAAAAATCGCCCCACAAAAGTAAAGGAAAAGAAAATAGAAAGAAGAAAATTTTGATCTTTTGGTTTGTTTGAAATGTTACAAGGATTTCAGAACTGTCTTTGAAATTGTTTTAGCATAAAAACTCATTGACTTCTACTGTTTTGGAATATCCCTAATGTAACAAAATCTGATCTTACTTAAAGCCACTTTACCCCATTAGTCTCCCAAGGCCAAGAGAAAGGCAACCAAGGTAACCAATTTTGAACATCAAATTTATTAGGGGTAATTGGCGAGACAATTTCCGAGTTACCCAATCATGAACTTAAATGTACTAGAGAGAGGGAGAGAGAACGTCAGCAACAGTCCCCTCACTTTAACAAGAAACAAAAAAACACCAGTAAGACTAAGCTGTTGCAAGATAAAAAAATAAATCACACATTTTCCTTTGAAATGACCTACACGCGTTCGAAGCATCATACACACCCTCTGAATGGCGTTCCGACGTAGGATGGGAGGACAAGAGACTAGGATTTGCTACCTTGGGATTGAACTTATTTTCTATGGCTCACTTAATCTATCTCGTCAGCCCTAATAATACTGCTCACTACACCTAAAAATAAACTGAAAAACTAATATTTCATTTTTTTCTCAAAAAACTAAGGTTTAAATCGAAAAACTTATTCGAGTAAAATATGTTTCTTTTCAGAAAATACATATACTCCCAAATTTCAGACCAATCGGATCAAAATTTTTCAATCGCGGGGTTATCCCCCTAAAAGATTTAAAGTTATTTTTTAATATATCTGAACATGACAGTGGTTAGCTTTAGACGAAATATCAGAAACTTGAAAATGAAGAAATTTCAGAGAATTTTCCGACAGGTGCCTCCTAAAGTTTGTGACGCTAGGAATTTATTATTTTCAGCAGATATGAACTATTGAGAAAGGAGCCTTCTGATAATGGTGGACGGTAGTTATTTTTCAAGCTGCTGCACAGCTTACACGATTGCAACACATTTTTTCACTTTGATTCATTGCTTGTGGTCGAACATAAGTTTTTAAAGAACACCGTGCTGTTGTACGTCCAAGGGATATTTGTATTGGTTACTGAAATGTATGAGTTACATGTATAAATTCATAGCAACAGTGATGGCCCGTCCTGCACTGTTTTGTATTTTAATTGGTGAAATGCGTTAAGTTTTGGGGCTAATGCATGAACTTTTTGAGCTTTCTGTACTGTAGAAGTCTGCTCATATACTGTAACTTTCTGTTCAGTAGTCTGTTCATACAGCATTCTGTTCAGCAGTCTCTTCATCTTGAGTATCTTTATTGTAGATTTTTATAAGTTATATGCCTGATGAAATTAGTTTATCGATGGGAGATATGATAAGTTGATCATTATTTTACAGTTTTTGTCACTGGCAAAAGTTATATGCTATATAAAATAATTGAAGTGATTGATATCATTGATGCATATGGTATTTTCTAGAACATAAATTAAAATTGAAGAACAATAAATTATATTTCAATTTTTCTCATTTCTTTTACCGACAGAACTTTAAAGTAAGCATAAATTTATAGTGCGTCAACAGTGTCGAGTTCTTCATAAGTATTTCGAAAACAAGTGAGTCTAATTTTAAAATTTTTTTGGAAAAATATTTATTTGGAGTGCAGTTCTGCGTGTTTGACAAGAATTGGCGCACAGAAATTGGCATTAAAGATGTTCCGCCCTTTTCTGTTCGTTTACTGAGTTGCTGTTTTTCTGATCCAGATGGCTATCATTTCTGATATTTTATTTTTGATTGAGGAAGGCAACAAAGTAATAATTTGTCATTAATTTTGTGCTAATAACAACATTTGGAAAATTCGTGGACGTTTTCAATCAAGGTGAAGTGTTACCCTAACAAAACTGAGCCAAATTTTGTGGAATGGGTGGCGAGGTCTGCCAGGCTAATGCATTGGAGCCTATTTGGAGAGACACACAACCTGCTCACGCCTCCATAAATGTACGGCATGGATGAGTCGCACAGCATGAGGGACTCACCTCTGCATCCCGTGAGTCAGTCGCCTTGACTCACTGACGCCTTGGCTCACTGACGTCTTGGCTCACTGACGCCTTGACTCACTCAGTTACTCAGGAGTCAAGCGAGACCAATTTTGAAACCAGGTGAATGCGCAGATTTTCCAAGAATATTCCGAGTTCCGCTCTCAATTTCATAATATTGAATTTACTGTTATGTTTAAATTCCATTAATTTCAGTCATGAGTTGGGTACTTCATGACAAAATTTGATAGGTTTTGTTTAAACGTTGATCGTATCGAAAAACTACCGACCGAATAAAAGACTCATATTAAAGTATTGTACTTTCCTCCAATAGGTCCTAAGCACCTTGAAGAAAACAAGACCATGCATTCAAATTCCACTCTCTGATTTTCTCCATTTCAAGCGCGGTACTGCCTTTGAAGGCTCGCGCTAGACTGCTGCTACAGGGTTGCCAGATGGTCTAACCTAAATTTCCCTGTTTTAGTCTCAAAATTTCCCTGTTTTGACTAAAAATTTCCCTGTTTTGTAGATTCTTTAAACATGCATACGTACATACATAGAATCAAATTCCTTTTATAAAGTATACCTATTTAAGTGAATAGCTTTTTTATTTTTCCAGGCAAACATGTTGTAGCACTAATGAGTGGAATGATAGTCGAAAATGGATCTTTAACAACATCTTTTTTAACAACCCTTGCCACCAATGCCAAATACTTTGTACTTCGTTTATATGTTTATTCATCCGTTATCAGAGAAAAATAATGATTCTTCAAGAGCTCATAAATATTATCACTCACTTCGCCTCTCAAAACATTCTTCACAATTGCAATACACTTAGTCGCACCACATTTGAAGCCTTTCGCAATATCCGAATCAGGACAAACTGCTCTCACAACTGGGACTAAATGTCCAACAATAGAAAACGGAAGATTATGCTCATATAAAATTGCAGCAAGTCTAATTTCACTTTCTTCTACTTGTGTATTTTTTCTTCGTTTACTGCCGTTCTGCGTATCCAAAGAACTTCTTGTTGTTTTTTCTAATTTCTACATTTTTTGTATTTGTCATTTCTGCATGGTTTTCAATCTCTAATCTGCCAGCTTTTCCATCTATTTACATCACATAATTTACATTGAAAACATTCTGCTCCTTTTTAATTTTTACTGAGCCACCCTTTGAATTTCATTTCAGTTCCCACAACTCTAGGTACTTTTGAGTATGAATTAAACGTTAACGTCTTACTTTTGGTTGTGGGATTTCATTCCACTGCTTTATATATTGTTAATTCACTTCAAAAATTTCAGTAATGCTGAAGCACGTCTCTTCAATTTCCTCTCGCTACAATCATTACAATGACTAATGCAACTGTGATGATTAGGATCTGTGACTCTGTGAAGCATGAACCGCGTGAAGTTGAACTGGCGCTGAGCGGTTGCGATGCATTGGCGTCTCTGATTGCTCCTAGTCAGTATGTACGCGTACAATACGTGTATCAAAGTTCAACCATGTCCAACAAGTGTTAAAAACTATAAATACTAAGTAGCTTAGCACAAAATGCTAAGTAGGTAATCACCTACATACAATTTTACATGAAAATGAAGCCGCATAGCAAAATTTCCCTGTTTTCATACGGTTTTCGAAGTTTTTTCCCTTTTTCCCTTTGGGACCCAAAATTTCCCTAAAGCAGGGAAATTTCCCTGCATCTGGCAACCCTGTGCTGCTAGCCAATATCCCTGCGACCGCCGTCGTGACCGAGATACGAGCTGCGAGACGTGTTATTGTGTTCTGCAATACTCATGAATGCTTCAACTTATGAACTTTTGCCAGCATTTTCCAGAATTGGAAGGCCTCGGACTGTTATCTTCAAGCGTTTTCTGTCATGAAGCAGAAGGAAATACTGCTGAGCTCTCATCATGAAGATAACGATGTGCTTTTACGAGAAAATCAATTTGTGTTGAATTGGTGCAGTAGAATTTTGTGCAGGCGTTCAAAAAATGCTAGGTCAAAATTTTCATAGCCGTAAAATTATGGAAAATGGCAGGGGCTTGATTTTTTACAGTTATAAAAATAGCCATTAAAAAGCTCTTGGGTTGTTATGATAATGAATAAAACCAATTTTTAATTGTGTATGACAATGAAACCTCTGAGTTAGAAGGAGGCTTTCTATCAAGTACTTACTTCAACTGCACATAATTTTATCTCAATTATGATTCAGCTGATAGAATTAAGTGCTATTCTTTACAGCTCAAGTCTTTGGAGATCGGCCTCGCATCATCAGAAGCATTTGCAAGAAATGACGCTTCCAAAGAAAATGGAACATTTTTAGAAAATGAAGCTTTTACAGAAAATGGAGCATTTCCAGAAAGTTTAGCATTGACAGAAAACGGAACATTTTCAGAAAATGGGTTGAGATACACGGAATGTGGATGTAATTATCTGTAGACTGAACTTCTATCCCTATGTCGCTTGCCAGTCTGGTCTTGCTTTCGCCTGTGACTTTTGCTTGTAATGGCATCTTTCCACTTCAATGAATACTTAGTACTTAATAGCTTTAAGATATAACTTAGGGAGATGTCTTACTGAAATTGATCAGAATTTTATGGTACATTTTGGCAATTTTGCGCAGTCATGCCTGTAAATTTGGATAAAAGGTAAATTTCTTCGTCACTCAGCAAGCTTTAAATTCTTTCGGAATGCAGTAAAGAAGCTAAAAGACTCATACTCGTCTGGATATCAACTCATACCGTTTGTTAAGTCATCCGCATGAAGATAGGAAAACTAAAGAATCATTGAAGCGTAAATTACTTTATTGCAGGTAAAGTTTGTACGAACGTAACAAAGATAAGAACATTTGCAAGAATTGCACGTTCACATTAAAAAATGAGACAGCATGTTTGTGGTTAAACTAAATCGAGGAATAACACGTGTTAAATTATTGTTTCTACGATTGTAATAAATATGAACTTCATTTTACTCCAAGTAATGTAACGTTAATTGTCATTATTAATTATATGAATTATAGTTCATTACTCCCTTGCAAACATGGTAAATAAAGCAATTAATATCCATTGCATGTCCGGTTGTCAGGTGTCTGGTATTCATGTTACTCAGTCTATCAGGAACTCTTCAGTATTTGTAATCTATAGCAGCGGTAACTGACCGTATGAATACAATTTAGTTTAAAGTTTCACATGCTTGCTGTTAATTTTACAGAATTTATTGTGCTGTGTTGATTTTGTGATTCAAATATAATTTCATTATCATTGCTACTCATAAATTTAATTCTCAGAGTTAAAATGAACGGAGCGAACCTTCGTTCAGAAGTTGATTCCCCGTTGTCACAAAGCTAATAGAATACGGAGAGATAGCAGCGGTATATGTGTACGCTGTGTTGCTACACTTCAAATCAGTAAATCGTTTCATTGTTAAACAAGCTGTAGGTGGGCAACAAAATTATCACGTGTTTAAAATACTCTGGCGTGAGATCTTGTGGATACTATGTCACGGATGCTGTATCATGGATAAAGAAGCCTCCGCGTGTTAGGTAAACATTCGAGCTAAGTAATTACAAATGATTATAAATATATTTTTCTTTTGAATTATTGTACACGCAGAAATTCGAATCGCATCTCGGGAATTTCTATTAAAGAATAAATAGAACAGACCAACAATTGAGCTCATTGAATTTTTAGCTGATACCTGTTTAACTGACGATAAAAGTAAACATTGTATTTCATTCTTTCATTTTGGTTCAACAATATGATAGAACATTGCGACAAAATATCAGTGTAAGAGATATGTAAAGTACACTGATAAGTAAATAAATCAATGTAATAATTGAAATCCCATTGCATTCTTCGCTCAGCTAATGAAAACAGTTGAATCAAAAATCGATACTCAGATGCTTCTTGCTGGCTACATTACGGTCTAAGGCACGAAAAATTTTACTGGTAGTTGAAGCCTCTATTTGAATCCATCCGTAAAATGCCGCGTTTCACCAGGTCAGTCACTCGTAACTCGTTCACCGCATTTTTGCGGTTAACGATTGGCTTGGTTAGGGTTTAATTAGCAAAATTAGAAAATCGACTTTACAGCTCGAATAAATTTGTAAACTTCCTAAGAAATATGAGAAATATAATTGAACGATGACATTTCAACTCGTATGGTAACGGCTATGTTTTAAAAAAGGTCACGAAACAAAAGTAAGGTCATTCATTCATACCGGCACGTGGACGAGTAATTTACCGAGTGGTACATAATGTCCTACAACGAGGAGAACGTGTCAGGCAGGTGTGTCTGAAGCGCTCGAGAGGAGTGGCACTAACCGCGTCCGCTGGTTGCAGGTCCGGCACAAGTTCCGACGCGAACTGACACTCGCTCTCTTCAATGCGGGGCGCTGCCCCTCACTTCCACTCCGGCCTCTGAGGACGCCCACCAGCGGCGCCCAGTCACCCTTCCTCTCTCAGTTCGCCCACTTCGGGTCTAATGGTGCCCGCCCAGGGCCCACTCACGGCGCCCGCTCAGGTCAGGTCGAAACGGCGTCGCTCTTCCGTTGTGTAGTACCCGAGATGATGTTAACATTCCCTAGCATTTTTGCTCTATAAGCCCTGTGGCTGTATTTTCTCGCTGTTAGAATTGGGTGAAGTTGTTTATGAGTTTGGAGAGTTAGGCGCGAAATGTGGTGGTGCAGCAAGTGGGCAGCGCAGCTTCTGCAATCCGTCAGTTCCTTTTGCCAGGTGAAAATGTTATATTTGAATTTGTGAGATGTTTTTTGTGTTTTTAGCTGTTCGATTTGAAAATAGGAGAATTTTAGAAAAGATATTCAAAAAATGTTGTAGATTCTTGCTATAAATATCTTAAGTCGGCAGTATTTCATATCCTACTAAAATTTGCCGATGCCAGGAAGCACCGTCATTCATCTACCACAAATTTTTAGCAGGAGAATATTTGCAGAGTTTGTGCCTGCGTCGCAGGCGTAGGAATGGCCAGGAGTGGCCCCCAAAGTCCCGAGACCTCAACAATGTGACGTATTTTTGTGGGGACGTCTAAATAATAGTCTACGTTACTTCACCACTGAATGTAGATGGCTTAAAGGAAGGATTACTACGAAGTTGAAGGCTCTCAGCTCAAAATTCGCTGAGGACGAAGCGCGCAATGAAAAAGACGAATGGAAAAATTCGAGAATGCATAATGAAAATGGTCTTCATGGTGGATGTACATAAGATCTCATTTTTATTCTAAGGATTTTTGGAAGTTTTTGTTTTTGAAATTTAAAGAAATAATTTATCCGAATTTAGCTTTGCATTTTTGTTTGTATTCATGATACTGGATGAATTCAATTAGTTTTATTTTCATTTGCGGTTATTTGTTCCAAAAAGTGTTATGGATACCCTCGCACGCTTGTTTGAGGGGACCGTAAGCCTTTTCATTTTTTTCTTTCAATTGTTAACCAATGCTTATGAACTTTGATAGACTGATAAAACGTACGAAAAGAATGAGGGTCACCCTATGAGCAATTTTAGATTCGCTTCATAGAAAATGAGTTACGGTACAGAAAACGGAATATGAGGGTTGTACGGCAAACCTTACTCCTACAACAAATTTTAATCTATAGTCCAAAAACAAGTGTCATTTGAAAGACAAACTTTTAGGCCATAGTCCTGTGGTAGAAATATTTGAAACTCGTTTAGATTTTGGAGATATTTTGAATGAAAAAAATAATGTTGAAAACTTGCTGAAAATTTCGATTTTTTCACTTGACGGCCTGCCGTTTTTTACTTAATTCGAAAATCTCAAATTACTACCCCGGGGCTGTGGTCCTACTATTCTATTTAAAAAAACAATATCTCGTCTCGCTACATAAAAAATAGTAATAGAGCAGCATTTCGCGTATTACCAATACCTGACTCCCAAAACGAAGAGGAACGCATTTTTTTCGTGCTGTTCCCCAAATCCTGTTTCGACAATTATCATGGGTATTACGATATCCATGTATGAATAGCAATTAAGGATCTAAATCATTTGTTTCAACACTTAACATGGGTATTATGATAACCATGTATGAATAACAATTAGGGATCTCTATGCTAAGGTATTTGAATGCGTTTTTCGCTTTTATTTCAATACATGTTGCGCACTAATGAAAGTGTTTTCCAAATAAGCGTCGCTAGGATTGTGTTCTCTTAGTTACTTATTTGTAAATGCACTGTAAAAATCAGATTAGGCAAGGAAGGGATTCCATTTTGTTGTGCTTTTCTGTCAATCAGTTTTTGTTTGAACATTTTACACGAGTATTATGATACCAATGTGTTATTATCAGTTAAGGATGTTAAGGTATTTAAGGATGTTAAGGTATGTTAAGGTATTTTAAAAACCAATGTATCGACATATCATGTTTGAACGTTATGGGAAATAAAATATTTTTCTTCTTTCTTTTATTTTTTCTCATTGAATGATTTTTAATGTTCAGTATAGAGATGATACGAGTTTAAATATGTGTTTTCAAGCGTACATTGATTGTTTTGTGCTCTTGATTTTCCTGTGTTTTTGTGTATAAATAGTTTCTGAACGCGCTGTCTTTCTTTTGCTTTCAGGAAAGAGTATCCCTTTAAAATTTTTTTTTTATTATGGAACCTATTGTAATGAAATTTGGTATACAGATAGGAAATGCAATTTCGAGTCATTTTCCATTCGTGAAAAAATGCGATTTTCCCCATAGAAAACGAGATATTCATAGAAAACGAGATTTTTTTTTTATGTATCTCATCCTACAGTTTTTGAGCTACAGTGATGATTTTAGTGTCATTGTATGCGGAAATACTTGTAGATTTCAAAAACTAACTTGGCATTCCCAAACTTCAGTTTGAAGTTGAAAAAATTGAAAAATTAAAAACAGGTATTTTTTCTTGAAATTTCATATTTTTATGACGTCACAACTTTCGATCGAAAATGAATTTCTGAATGGCTTTTTTGGTTTTGGAATGCCCACGTATTTCCGCATCCAATGACACTGAAATCATCACTGTAGGTCAAAAACTGTAGGAGGAGATACATTTTGACCCTCCAAAACCTATTGTTTACAGGATAAGCAAAACAAAGAAACATAAACAATTGAAATTATTATTTTTTTTAATTTTTGGTTCAGGTTAGACCCCTGAAATCTTTATAGAGTAATCCAGAGACATAGGAAATGACATAGCAACGTCAAGCAGTGAAGAAAGTGCCAAAGGGGAGGTGTAACATGATAAAATATCACTTCCCCCTCCCCTCCCCCCCATACTTCAAACCCCCGTAGCGGGCGAACCAATGAACGTACGAACTTCATTTTTTCACAGGATGTACCTGACATCTTATCCTTCCTATGGCAGCTAAAACCCAATATCTCCGGGAAATTCGATATTTTGGGGGTACTCTTCCCATCAGTTACTCAGATTTACAGAAGAACTAGTGTAATATACTAGTGTAATGGTGTCTTGGCAAGGCTGTTCTTCAACTAAGTGTTGATCTGGTGAGTGTTGCTGCAATGTACAGTTTGCTTTCCTTGTATATATTTTTTTTACTGCTGTAGGCTAAGATTTACTTTATTTTGAGCATGATGCTTTCTTTTGATATATTAGTTCTTTCATTTCTGTTTGTTGGAAGAGTAAGTTTCTCAGTTTTGCTAGATTTCAAGGTCATTTATGTTGTTGGGAAATACTTCACTTTGAATACTTTACTCGGGGAAATACTTCAATTTGGGAAATACACTTGTGGGGCTGGGGCGTTGGAATGTGTTGTGTATCGGGTGTCGTACTGGTCCGGCAGTTGGGGCAGCGTTCTCAAGAGCTTGTAACAGGATGGCATTCATCAAAGTCACCCTGCGGTTGGCTCTTCGTCCAAACTTGCTAAGGCTTAGGCATCCACAAACACAAACATATAGACTCGCACACAAACACAAAAACACGCACACAAACACAAGATCCTATAACACAAAGCAGCGATTGTACGAGGGAAACCAGCGACCGCCTACAAGAGAGCGTGGCACATAGCGAGCATTCCGTCTCCAGCCAATCATGACCTTGAAATAACGTGGTCATCGAAGCTGTGCACCGTACAGACCAATTGGGTTGGCGGACGGTAATCGAGCATGAGAACATAACCAATTAGAAGTAGAGTCGTCAGGACAAGGAACAGCTTTACCAATGAGAAGAGAATGACCTACTTTGAAACGGCGAGGGACCGAAATGATTCGAGAACATTATCGAAGGAAAGAAGCGAAGGACTTATAAGGAGCTGACAAGAGAAATCGAAAGGATTTTCGCTTGGTTACACGACGAGAGACGTATTTTTTGGTGAACCGACCGGGGATCCGGCTGCTGCCGTGATCCGAGTTGGAATAGAAACTCGAGAGGAAAACATCAAGAAAAGTGCACCCGATAGAGCGCGTATGTGACTACATCGAATTTTCCAGCAGTTAGCAACGGACCCCAGCAGACACTGAAGTACCACCGGCAACAAATTCCGCTCGAAACGTGACAACTTCGAGGAGACAACCGGCACGTAGAAATGTGTCAATCGTTCGCTCGAGCGAACGTAAATGTCAGTTTCTACGTCGACTTCGAGCTAGCAGGAAAATACAGCATGCCAATTAAGCTCACACAGCTGCCAAGTCCTCAAGAAAGCTATAAACCGCGAGTTCCACAGAGGTTAAGCTGTTCCGGCAATGAGTGAAAGGAACGCCTGCTACGAGCGCTCTGGGCGCAGCATCTTCGATTTTCAGCACCGGCCTACGCATGCGATGGAGCAGCCGCAGCGAAGGAGCCCGATTGCGAGCACCGTTCAAGACTTGATGGGAACGAAATTTAGGTGACACCTGCTACGCATCTCAGGAGAGTTAAAATTAAGTGGTATAGAGAATTTTGAAACAGTGATTAAAGTGTAATATTGGAAATCAAAGGAGCACACGGAACAGTGCATTCAAAATTGGCGAGTTGTGTAGTAAAATTGTGTCTGGTGTTAATGCGATATAAATGTGAAGTATTTATATATATTTTTGGATACCTTGTTGTGAGTCAAGGTTCAACGTCATGTATTGTCTTTATTGTTTCGTGTCTTTATGTTGCTTAGGGATTGCCTTAAATTTTGTGCATTCGTAAATTGTGGTTAGCTCTTGAGTACTGATAATTTATATTCTCGGTGAGCATTACATGGTGAATTTTTAGGTTGGTGAGGTCATGCGTACCTTTCAATTGTTGCACTCGTGATCTTTTAATCCTTGCATTGAGATATTTTGTGTGCTCGTATTTTTGATCCGCATGTTTATTAAAATAAAACCCATTTTAATCTTTCAATACTTTTATTTTCCATGCTTGTTACCTATATGGGTAACACGCGAACAACTTATTGATTGATTGCGGAGGTTGAGAGTCCTCTAGCGTGCGAGCGAAAGTCTTGGATCGCGACAATGTAATAATATTTTTTATGAGTTATACTTCTGAATTAGTTGTTGAATGATTTGATTTGAGTTTAATTTCATTCATATTGATTTCATCGTCCATTTTTTCAGTTGCTTTGTTTTATTTTAAGTCAGTGCATTTACTTTATATAGCATGAATTCATTCTCATCATGGTTTTTTTGTTCTGCTATATACTTTATTTTGAAGTTTAATTTTGAGGAATCCAAAAGGACTGGTGTGGTTCATTTTCTTTTTCCTGCATTTTCATTTTTGTTTTATCTCTGTTTTCAGGACTTTTTTATTTACTGGCTTCTGATTTGTCTTCACTGTTCCTGAGTCCTGTCACTTGTCATTGCAAGTCTAATCACCTGTTCCACAATAAACCATCATTAGTAAAACCATTTTCATTACTCCCTCACTATGTGGTTCACAAACAGCTACGTGTAACGATGGGTAAATGCTAGTACCCCGTCTTCTTGCAGCAACAATGTGTGCTTCGTTCATCCGGCAATATATGTTTATCTTCTGGAGAGGCTGGTTGCACAATTTTCCTTGGTTTAGCTTGTTTTTTGTAATATACGGTGAACCACACTATAAGCCCATTTGTATAAAATTCAAAATGGGAACGTGCTAAGGACCTAACAGACGAAGAAACGCAAACCTTCATAAAGGAAACTGCCAAGAAGGCCTCTTGTGCTTCCATAGCTAGGATTTTAGGCCGCCATGCTAAAACAATTCAACGTTTCTTGAGGGATGCTTCCACTTGAAAGGAACGGTCTGATAAAGGCGAATTAAAAGCTCTGAACACGCAAGATATCAGAAAAATCAATCGTGAAGTCTTTAAGAAGCCAGGAAGCACGAGCTAAGGAATTTTTAAAACTCTGGTCTGAATGAAGTCCCAAAAACTATCAGCAACAGAATCTTGAGGACTATCGCAAAGGTGAAATCTCCAGAGAAAAAGCCTCCATTGACACAAAGGCACATGCTCGTGAGAGTTGAGAGGGCTAGGTCGTATATGAAACAGGATATGAAATGTCTTCTACTGACGGATGAGACCAGAGCGACCCTCGATGGCCCAGACGGATGGGTTGGATTTGAGGGTAAGCTCCACCATCGTTTTTGCGGCCATCAAGGCGGTGGTGGTGTTAGGCTGTGGGTAGGGATCGTGAATAATGAACTTGTAGGCCCAACAATGGTCCGTGGAGGAGTTAAAATTAATTCTGTGAATTATTGCGCCCTTCTCGATGAATGTCTTGTTCCTTGGCTTCACGACCAGACTATGGATCGTCGTAAAAAGTTGATTTTCATGCAAAACAATGCACCATCGCACTTAGCCAGATCTAACAAAGAAAATCTGTCTTCTCTTGGGTTCAAAAACCAGAATTTGATGGTGTGACCACCCAATTCTCTAGATTTGAACCCAATTGAGAATATGTAGTCTATCATCAAGCGGAAAGTTTATTAAGATGGCAAGCACTTTTCTTACAAAGCAGAATTGTGGGAGGCCATACAAGTCGCCGTAAGATCCAATAATGGTACTACTATTGAAAATTTGGCCAATGAACGCATTTTTGAGGTAATAAAATATAATGGCCGTTACATTAAAAAATGAGCTCATCTTTCTTGTTTTTTTAGAGAAAATAAATTCTGTAAACGTTGAAGGTCGCAAAATGAGTGAATAAAAATTTGAAACCCTGAAACAATAGACCGCTATGAGGGCCCAGCTACGCCAAGTCTGCGCCCGCACCCCTTCCTCCCCCCCAGCCCACCCTCTCCTTGGAAAAAAATTGCCACACTGTAATAGTGGCTAACTTAAATCTGTGTTCACTGCTAGAACATAATTCCACAACGTGAGACGAATTTTCAGCAATACGACGTCTTATGGATAGCTCACTATAGCAATCTTCACACGGAAAAAAATGTATTATTTTCTTCACAAGCAGACGCACGAGAAACGCCAAGCTGGATCACCGCAAGCATCCTGCTCCCCGCCCCCCCGTCTCTGTCTACTCTACCTTCTCTTTTCCTCTACCCCTTTCCCTCTTTCTTACGGGCGGCTTCTCTTCATCTCACATTAAAAGGCGGTCTTTTTCGTTTTCAAATGTCACGAGCAACGCAATCCCTCATCCGCAAATATTTCAATGATGGCTATCTTTCTTGTTGGAAGGTAATCACCCAACTTTTTAACCTCCTCTGAATAAACAAAATTAACTTTTCTTTTGGTGAAATAGTGACCCACCAGTTAACTTCGGTGAATAGTGACATAAAAATTGTAAGAGGGATTACAAATTTTGTAATTATGAAACGTTGAGAAACTGAATGAGTAAAATGTGTCAACCTGCAAAAGTCTGAACGTCATTGTCGTCATTATTCACGGCCGACCAACACTCTCCCAGTTCCTCGCCTCCTTTCTCCAGCATTAAATGGCAACTCTATCTTCTTATGTTTTTGGTGATGTTTTTTAGGTGATGTTTTCATGGCAATATTTTTGGGTATTTAAAATTTTAAATGAGAAGCTAGCCCTCACTCATGTGTAAACGATTACCCTTCTACCCTAGACGATCGTTACTCACTCAGTAACAGCTACACAGGTAACAAAATTTTGAATTATCATCACCTTTATTCACTCATCCAATACAACTTCACAATGTCTCATTACGAAACTTGCTCAGCTACTCGGAAAGCAGCTTTATCTGCAGAAATACCATCCCTCACAAAAGCGCCGCATGAAAACTCAAATCCCAAACAGCGGAATATATCTGAACCGCTCACAAAACGAAAAAAAACACCACCAAAATTCTCGCGCGTAAAATCACTCGTTCAAAAGCCTAAGCCGGTCACAATGACTTAAAAACTCCGACAGAGAAACAGTATGACGTCAACGAAATCTTCGCTCCTCCCAAAACATCACCAGTGCCAACCGGCAGAGAATCGACGGAGAGTTGCTCGACAGAGAGTCGAGCAGCAAAGTCGCCCGTCTTTGACGAAAATCTCCCAAGCGCTGCTTGTACCTCATCACTGGCGGGAGCTGCCACAGCACCACCACCAGCTTCTCCGTCTCGTCCCAACGATTGCGTCATAGCTATATCTCCCCTGTCCTGCGTCACCAAGAAAGCTCAAAATTGTTCACCAACGACGACGACACCAACATCAACGTCAACGTGGGAATGCAATAAAATTTTCGATGTGAGCGACCAGTCAGAAAGTCAAAGGGGGAATTTTTATTATTATTTTAATGATAAATTGTGTGTAGGCATTTCTGGCGATGGAGTTAGGTTTGAAAATGCTTGCGCGGCAGCTGACACTGGCAGTAAAGTACCTCAGAGCGTAAACTGCGATGATAACTTAAGATTTTCAGTGGGGAACAATACAAACAGACCTGTTACCGCTTTTGATGGGTACTTACATCCTCTCCAAATGACTAGTTCCCAAACTATTCACGAAATAAATAACATGTTGTCTTTTACAGCTGCATTTCTGAATAAAGCTTTGAGACAAAATTTTCCCCCAAGCCCAGCGTCGATTTTTTCCACTATATTAAATATTCGAATGATTACAGAACAGCTTTTTGCTTTAAATTATTGAATCAGCGCTCATGATTTTACGCCGGTGGTAGCTGCGAGCAACCATCCTTATGCGATATCCCCTCTCGACACTTTTCTCGTTGGAGACAATAGTCTCACAAAAAACAACAGAGATGACATTGATAGCGCATGCAGGATTCAGACCATAACTTCGGGACGTCTAAATGATCTCTATGATGAGATTGAACGCGCACCTCCTTTCAGGAACTATATAATTTGTTTCAAAGGTTTTAGAACCTCGTCCCATAATCTTACTAAGTTAAAAAATCTGATCATGACAAAAAATTTTTTTTCTCATATTTATGTGGTGAGTGCCTGCAGTGGTCAGCAATTGTACATAGCATCGAGCCTGTGCAGAAAAATTGGTCTTAAACTGATTCAGCTACGAGCAAATGTAAAAACCGTTACTGTTAATGACGCTTACAACAATGTCCGCACTTGGCCTGTTACGCGAGAAGACATGCATCATTTTCTTCAACAAATTGCTCTAAGATCACCTTTGAGACTAACTTCACATTTTATCTCCTGTGTCAGAAACTCCTATGACCTGAATGAAAAAATTGAACACTCTAATGATTATGCAAAACAGCAGAATGAGTTGAATGATTGTTCTAAGTTGACCGCCTTTCCACGTGAAACCTCCAGCAGCATTAACCGATGTTTGCCTTCATCTAACAAACCCTCTCCTCCCCTCTCCTCCCGATGTTTGCCCTCATATAGCAAGCCTTCTCCTCCCTCTGCCACAAACAATTGCGGAGTGCCTACAAAAAACAGGTTTTCATTGCCATCCGATGCTGATATAGCGGATGAAAAGTCCCTCTTAGACACGAGTATAAATCAACATCCAATCACATACTCGGAAGCAGTGAAATCAACAGGAAGAGAGAAATCGCTGCAAAATTGCAGTCGACAATCGATGGAAAATCCACCACCCAACTGCATGCACAATCATCACCCGAGAAATAGAATAGACGCGAGCATTTCTCAGTTCTCTGCAAATCCCAATACAAGAAGTCACCTCAGCCGGCCCATTCAGAGCCAGAAAAACGTAAATTCCCCGCACCTCTCAGAACCTCTTAATGATGTAAAATGTACGAAAAACAACGCCTCCGGTCCCATTTGTGAACGCATGAATTCCACAATGGATGAATTGAAACTATCATGGAAAATAGAGCTGATTCCCACCAAAGCCGATAAACACTGACTTCCTCCATGCAGTAGCTCATCTACTTACAAAAAAACCAGCATCAAAATGGAACTACAATTCCTTAAAGACTGCAATCAAAACAGTGAGTAAAGCAAACAACAGCTCATTCGCTAAGTTTGTTGACAAGAACAGTGGAGACAAGCAAAACCTCATAGATAATTACATTGACGACAAACATATAGATCAAGCTGCTGTAGACCTTATACCACTAATCATTTCAAATGTGACAGGCCAAAAACTTCTCGTCCTGGATGAACAGATTGTATTTTGAAAATATCAGTCGATCCATTTTCAGAATTATCAAATAATAACCCTCCACTACTGCTCCATCGTAAAAACGATCACTACAGTGCTCTTTTCACACAAGGCAAAAATCAGACCGGGGTTATCTCATCTTGACAGACTGCCGCTGCCCAACCAAATAGTAGACTTTCTTACATAGCAGATGCTGGGCCAAACACCCTGGGCAACGTAGACAAAATCGATAAACCCCCTGAACGACCCTATCGAGAGAGTCACTTTGCTACCTTTAAAAAGAGTGCTAATATAGGTAAAATCAAAATCAAGCATATAAATGCTAGAAGCCTGAATGTTGAATTGGATGAAATCAGAGTAATGTTGGTCACTGAAGAAATCGACATTTTGTGTTTTTCAGAAACATGGTTTGATTCACGAACCCAAAGTTCATTTTTTAACATTCCTGATTTCGTGTTGTACCGCTTCGATGGCTCTAAAACCAGCCGAGGTAGTGGATCTTGTATTTGTGTGAAAGAAATATACTCAATATCTTCACTTTTAGCGAATAAAGTTTGCGAAGGAATTGAAAGGGTTTGGTTAGAAGTGCAAATAAATAAACACAAATCAATAATCATTGGCAGCCTTTACCGGCACCCATCGTCTCCCCTAAATCTAACACTAGATTTCATTGAGGAAACCTTCAAAGAAATCCTTCAGGCAAAAAAGTCATTCTTTGCTTTCGGAGATTTTATTGTTGACCTAACGGACAAAAATAATCAGCTAATCAAACTATTGTATAAACTCAGCCTATCACACATGGTCAAAGAACCGACTCGCATCATTAAAGTCTCTGCAACTATCCTCGATCTAGCAATCACAAATAATCCCACCGCAATACTTAGTACTGTAATATCACCTTCTATTTCCGATCACCACTCTATAAAATGTGAAATTAATATTGCAAAGGAAAGACAAAAAAAAACGCTTAATGATTTATCGCTCGAATAGGCACTACTCAGCAGAACTATTTCAAGAAAAATTACTCGATAGGTCCACCGAATTCCAGAAAATGATGCAATCTGACGATGTTGACATTCAAGTGTCCATCTTCAACGAGAACTTTACAGCAGCTCTCGACGAATGTGCACCTTACGTAACCAAAAAACCAAGCCAAAACGGACTGTTTGGATTACTGACGAAATTAAAGAGATGAGCAGAATAAAGAAAGCTAACTTGCGAGAGTACAAAAACAATAGATCAAACAGTACCTTATACAAGAAATATAAAAAACATGAAAAAATTCTTCGAAAGAAAATCACTGAAGCAAAACAAACTCACTTCCACCAGAAACTGATAACGGATGAAAAGAACCCGAAACGAACTTGGGAAATCATTAGTGAGGTAGCCCCATATAAAAATTTAGATCGTGTAAGTAATTTTGAGAATTCCTTGACAACAGCCACGGATATCAACACATTCTTTTCAAAAGTAGGGGCTTAAGTTTTCAGTGAGGTGTGTACCAATCCAGATGAAACGACAATTGAAAATTCATGCCCCACTGCACCCTCGAGGACTGATGTCAAGTGGAGACCACGCCCTGTCGATTTACCGGAGTTACGAAATATCTTATACTCACTAAAAAACACAAACGCAGTTGGACATGATGGTATCAGTCCTCAATATATCAAAGACAGTTTACCTGTTACCGCACCATGGATTCGTCTGATAATTAATACATCAATAGTAACCAACAAGTTTCCAAAACAATGGAAACACTCCATTATTAGACCGTTGCATAAAAGTGGTGACCTAAATATAGCATCAAACTACAGGCCCATCAGACTTTTGCCTGTCATGTCCAAACTATTGGAGAAAGTGGTGACAAATCAACTCTCATTTCACCTGGACGAGTCAAATCTAGTCCACCAAAATCAATACGCCTATAGAAAAAATACTAGCACTCAAGACGCTCTGCTCAATATCTCTGAAAAAAATATACAGTGACATCGATCAAAAGAATGTAACACTCTTGCTGCTACTCGATCTCTCTAAGGCGTTCGATAGCGTCGAACATAATAGACTTCTACGTAAAATACTGAACATGGGAATAGACACGCAATGGTTTGAAAGTTACTTGTCAAATCGATCTCATGCAGTCCGCATAGAAAACAAATTGTCCCCATTCATTCAAAACAATTTTGGCGTTCCCCAAGGATCTATTCTTGGTCCGCTATTGTTTTCTATTTTCATTATTGATTTCCCTCCAATGCCTTCAAAAACACGGATCTCAATGTTTGCAGATGATGTTCAAATTGCAATAACAAGTTCTGTATCGGAAATACCACAGACGCAAATTAAAGCCGAAGCTTTACTGACTAGCCTGGAATCATGGTACGACCGAAATGGTCTCAAATTAAATACTAATAAAACACAATGCATTATTTTTGGATCCAAAGATGCAATTAAAAAAACTTCAGATCTTACTCTTGCAGTTGGAAATGATAAAATTAATGCATCAGAAAAAGTTAAAAATCTAGGTATCTGGTTCGATAGAAACATGTCCTTCAAATCTCGTGTTGAGAATACTTGCAACAAAATTTATGGAACTTTGATGTTTTTTCATCGCATAAAGAGTATGCTAGACGAAAAGACCAGATTATTAGCCATTCAATCGCTGGTGTTATCGCGCATTGACTACTGCAACCTAGTATGGGGAGACCTACCTCAATACCTTCAAAGGGACTTACAAAAGTGCATGAACTTTACGGCTAAGGTGGTATGCAACGGTAATTTCAAAAAAAGTGATCACGTAACCCCTCTCCTCAATAAACTCGGCTGGATTCCTATCCAAGAAGGGCTCCTCATGCAGAAGGCCCAATACGTATTCTCCTCGTTATATCTTCCTCAGAGCAATGCTGAGATAGTGCGTTTCCATCCACCCACTGTAACCAATCAAAAACCGAACAGAAACAATATTGTCTTAGTCAACTGTCGTTCATCTCACTTAGGGCAGAAAGCTCTGTCCATATCAGGCGCCTTACTGTGGAACAAACTTCCACTGAGTATTAAAATCCCTCAAAGACCAAAATAACTCGTCATCTTGTGTCTCAAAAATAATTCTTAGTTACAGAACATACTGAATAAGTATTGATGAATCTCATTTGCCTGATATCTCCATTGCTGAACTATCCCCCCCGATCATTGTCTTGAAATTCAAGACATCACACAACAGTTTTGAATTATGCGTAGGTATTATGATTTGATTGCCTATACGCTGCCATTTGCAAACATGCTTACTTGTATATCTGTGTATGTACACCTGTGTGCACTAAAGTAGATAAACCAGTCGAAGGTTGCATTTTATGTCATCCCTCTCCGTTTTTTTGCAAGCATTAAACTAGACCGTCATGGTACCTATATGTGTGCGTGTTTGTCAATTGCAGACATTCTGCACCATATTACATAGATAATGTGATTTTTTTTCTAATATGTAATTGTAAAACATCCATGTAAAAATAAAACAATAAATTCGTTGTGTGATCATCCATTTATACTGCAGTAATATGCTTATAATGCTTATAGTTATATGCTTATAATATTGTGATACCCATGTACATCTGTATGTTTATCAATTGCCTACAATTTGCGCCATATTTCAAAGATAATGTGATTTTTTTCTAGTATGAAACCCTTATAGGACATTAATGTTTTCTTTCTTATTCACGTCCCACAATCGTTTTCATGTTTCTGACTTAGATAGACTGTTTTGTGCCACTAATTTCAGAACGGAAATTTTATAAAATTCATGCCATAATAAAAGATATTTTTCCGTTTCCCCCGATTGGAACGCTGGTTTATACTGATTAGATTACGCTGATATTTGCGCATATGCTTACTTATGTATATGTGTACGGTGTATATGTGTACGTGTGCACGCTATGCGTATGACACTTTATAGAATGCGTAATTATTGTAATTGCCTTGATGAATAGAAATGCATTTGTGTATGCTTACGAGTTTGGTGTGAGTATGTGCGTGGGTATGTGTGTGCATGTGTATGTGTATATATTTACATGTATATGTGCACATGTGTGTGTACTAGACTGACAACTAGCATTTTAATAGAGATAATATTTTTTTCTGTTCGCTCTCAATTTGTAACATTACCTAACTCGTCATCTCTTTATTATTGTAAAGCATTCATGTACAAACTATACATTTGTTGTGCGATCATCCATTTATATTTAAATAAAATGCTTATTAATCAACGACCGTTATGTTAAAGTTGTTGAATTAGAAATACAAAACTTATAATCTTCTTGGTCCTCATGCTTATGTTTACATGTATATATATATATATATATATATATATATATATTTGTGTGTATGTATAATATATATATATATATATATATATATATATATATATATATATATATATATATATATATATATATATATATATATATATATGTACGTATATAAACATATTGTTATGGATATGTATTTATATTTTTTTTTTCATGCTCCCTTAAAATGACACTTTTGAACATTGGCCGAAACAAGCGATTCATATATTATTTCCTGGCATCAATAATTGCGAAGTTTTATGTCATGTACATGTAAACTGTCAAAAGTGTTTTCACCCCACAATGAAAATGCATCGTCCATGAAATTGTGTTATCTCTTATAATTATCATTACATGTATTATCAAATGTAGATTAAGCAAGATTAGGACTACATTGCCCTCAATCATTTCTTTTCGACTAGTGACATGGGTATTACAAGACTCATGTGTGTGTATCATCTAAGTGTATTAACTTTAAGGTATTTAAAAACCAATGATTGTAATATTGTACAATCTCTATTGGAAATAAAGTTTTTCTTTTCTTTCTTCACTTTTTTAAGAGGACCGTCTACCCTAAAATTGAACAAATTTTCAAAATTTGCTAAGGCTCCCAGAGCTTTTAGAGCAGAGGAATGAATTTGATATCAAAAGAAGCAGAATTTAATACTATACAAAACTGTGGTAGCCTACACTTTTATAAATTTATAGTTTTAGAAAAGTTATGGATATTTTTTAGATATAGTATGTTGATTATTACAATTTTTCCCTTGTTAGCTCCATTTTAGTATATAAGAATCCTATTTTGTAAATCACTTCTTTTCTCTCTTTCTAGGTCTATAAGCCATAATCATTGATATAAATATCTAGCTAACACTTGGTTGATTCACTCCATGGCTACACGAACCCAGACTGAAGTTTTTTTCGTCGTGCATCCGCCTAAGGAGTTTGGTGGTACCAAATTTCTATCTAATCGTTAAATACTTGGTGTATTTTCCATTTCCATAACAAGGAGAAGAAAAAGATTCGTAAGGCATCCATTGAGACTGATTGTCAAGTTCAAGCTATTTGGGTGGGGAAAGCCCGAATTCCTGTTAAACCAGAGCAGCACTCTGTAAAGAAATGGGAAATTGTTCATAATATGGCAAAACTTGAAGCGTCTCCGAAACTGGAGACTCCAACTCTAACCTGGAAGCAGGATGTATTCATAGATAAATTGGATAACCTCTTCGATATTACTCACACCGAAGCACAACAGAAAAATGAGATTGAAGAGAGAAGGCACTTTCTCCTTGCCCAGCGAGAAAAAGGGCGCCGTAGGACCTTGGGATGTCAAAGTTTAGTTTTGGCAAAGAAAGAGGAAAGTGCTGAGAGGAAGCAACTTGGAGAGAAGAAAAGGAACTTATTGTGACTGATGGAGTGCAAGCCCTCTACTTCGACAGCTGTGCTATCCTCAAACAGCGGAAATGACAGCCAAGTAGAATCCACAGACAGTGATGATCAAGTTGTGTTCAAAGATAACCAAAATTTTCCAGCCCAAAAAACGGCTCGAGGCACGAAGAAAGCCATTACAGCAACTCTCGCTGCTGCTCCTGACCGCACTCATTTTTCAGACAGGAAAGCCACCATGATAACCACTGAACAATTAGAAGCAGGGGGATCGACCCTGCTGAGTTCAGTATTAACAGGGATTCAATAAGAAGAGAGATAATCAAAATCAGAGCAACTTTTGTAAGCAGTCTGCATGAGAAGTTTTCGGCCAACATTCCTCTGACTGTGCACTGGGATGGGAAGCTTATAGCAGACCTGACCTCGAGTTCGCGATTGGATCGTCTGGCCATCTTGGTCTCTGAACAGCCGTTAGTCAGCTTCTAGGAGTCCCTGAGATCCCTTCTAGGACCGGGGAAAGGCATGCCTAAGCTGTAGTCGACGCTGTAGCTAAGGGCTCACTGACAAAGATCGCAGGTGTCTTTTAATACCACGACAGCTAAAAATGGAATACGAGATGGTACTTGTGTATTCATTGAACAGAGGCTAGGGTGGGACCTCCTCCAATATGCATGTCGACATCATATAAGGGAGCTGCTTGCTGCTGCATTCTAAGCTTGCATGCACTGAAAAAAAATAATAGCCCTATTTTGAAACACCCAGGTGCATCTGACGTTTGTCCCAAAACCGAGACACGCAGATGCATCATCAATGAGACACCCAAGATTAGGATGCATACCAGTGTCTCCAGACCCGATTTAGAGACGCTCTAGTGTCTCACTGGAAGTGCTTGAGTGTCTCATCGATGAGACACTTAGGCTTCAGTGTGATGCATTTACAACTGATGTCTCGCACAAAACTCTACGGATATTGAGCTGTAGCATTGCACTGCCAAGCAAGGTTGACACTTCCAGCGCCATGAAGACGCTTACGTTATCTTGAACTAAGCGATAGTTGCTACTGGTGACATCATTATTCTTGTTCTTTTCGCTGAAGAGCCTCGCCAGGAATTATCCTCCGCTCCAGCAATTACACCGTTTCATGCCCGCAGCTACACTTCTCGCTCTGCTAGGAGCGGTAGCGATTAAGCGTACACTCCCCCTGAGCTGACCATATATACATTCTTAAGGAGAAGCTACACACAAAATTGAAATTTAATTTGCTCCGTGTTACATTTACTGAACACTTAAACAACCAAAGTCAAATTTGAGGGGTGACTAAGCTATTACATTATCATCGCCAATAAAAAATAGGCAGCATTTTGAGACAATTCGCGCTCATCGAGGTGTCGCACTTCCGATGAGACTCTACTCTGTTTTTGAGACGTTCTGGATATCTATGAGACACCTGAACAACTATGAGACACTTAGAGAGGCAAAAATTTCTTTCAGTGTGGGTGTTTCATCCGGGCCCGATATATTCTTATTCAAGAGATTCCAGGCTGACTAGGAGAGGATTGGTAAAACTTCCTGTGATTCTAGATTACCTGATGATGTGATTCGACTTCAAGCCCCAACTATCAGAGTAAAGCATATGAAACCCAGATAATACCTAGCTTTATAGTAAAAGTACGCTTTAGCTTCGATTTGAATACTTTGCTATGGAGCTGTGGAGGACTGGGAGTAGTAGGTACACCAGAGATCACTAAATAATAGATTTTTGGAAAACATAATTTCAAGGCCTGTGGACTACTTCTAAATGTTATATTTTAAATCTATAATTTTGGCTGTGACGTTTCAAGGGTAAGTGAACTTGTTTCAGAACGTGAGACCTTAGGAATTTAAACTTTATTTTTTACCGCCAAATAAGCTCCACCCAAGACATATATATGTGAACTAAACTAGCAACTAGCATTTGAACAAAAAATACCACTGTTTTTCTTTGCATTCTCAACTGGTAACGTTTGTGGAGGTTCGTCCGTCTTGAATGTATTCCGCTATTTTCCTTTTAAGCTCAAAAACCCAAGGCTTCTCATTTTCCTATCTAATTCATATTCTTAATAATTAAATTTTAATAACGAACCCCAATACCCTCGGAAATGGGCATGAACTTTGCGTGTAAACCATCGCTAAGCCACAATTTTGTTCGGTGCTTATGCGCCGTTCAAAACAAGCGAGCGTCGGCCAACGGAGCTCGGCGTTGAGGGCTCTGAACACTTTTCTGTGGCTCTGACGGCGGGACTTACTCGCTACGCATCTAATGGGAAGGTCATCAGCCCGGCCTCTCCCTGCCTACTGAAGAAAGGTTCGATGGGATCAATTCTTCGAAGCCTTGGCTCCATTAACTTAATTTAAAGTGAGGGGTTCGTTAAATTTGTTTGTTCTTACCATTGAAATCTTTCAACATTTTAAAATCTATTCATTGTTGCATTTAACGGCACTTCTCAGAGACCACGTCTGGTTTACTGAGACTTGGCAATGGATGTGGTGCTTAGCGCATCAGTAATCCCTATATTGGGTCATTGTCACGTTACCTACGTCATTTCTCTTTATTAACTTACGTAAAATATTAGTGATTCACACATATATGTTTAATAAGATGCTTGTTAACTAATAACCTTTGTGTTAAAATATTTAATTAAAAACAATTGTAATTTCATGCTTGTATCCTAGTATCTACGTACATATGTGTATGTGTGCATATACATGTAGAATATACATACATGTAGGTATTTACAATAATATATTTACACACAACAGTTTCTGAAAAATTTTCTATCAAAGCGACTCGTATTTGTCCTATAAATACCGTATTGTTTCAATTTTCCTTTATTTTATTGCCAGCCATTTAAATTAGAAATCTCCCAAATTTGTTGTGCGAGCTAAAGCAAGCTCTTTTAGGCAGCTAACTCACTTTTATTTCTGCATGCTCGCTCGCAAAGATGTTTTCGAATATCTGCCGTTGCAAACAATTCTAAAATTATTCCATTATGTCGAGAAAGCCAAAACTTCTATGTCAATGTATGTGTAAACTGTCAAAAGTGTTTTCACCCCACAAATTTCATTCTCTTTATCGTTATTGCTTTCATGAATTAACGAACACTATTCAATTTCAACTAACTTACTATACGGCACACTTTTATTTTTTCTCTGTCTTTGTACAAGCATTGAACTCGACCGTCATGGCACTTATGCATGTTTATCAATTAAAGACATTTGCATCGAGACATTTAAAAAAATGTATTTTTATCTAATGTATTGACCTTATAAGACATTGATGTTTTCTTCTCATATTCAGGTCCTAATATGTTCTTGTAAGCCTTGTGTGGCGCAAATAATCATTTCTTACTCTCGTGAATATATTATGACAGCTTTCTCGAGGTGTTTAATTTCACGTATTACTCCAATTATGTTGTACATGTCTTGCTTGCTGTTGGAGAACAACCTTTTTCATGTTTCTGATTCAGGTAGACTCTTTAGTGTCACTATTATTAGCGTGGAAATATCATAAATTCGTGGGGTGGTTAAAAAACATGCTCTACGAGTCTGTTGATAGACATACTAGTTGATACGTAAGAGTGTAAATATAGTTCTAAATGTCGACTTCTTTGCCTTGCAGAATTATTTTAATTCGCCCGTTTAACTTTCAAAAATAATTCCTTATATCGCAAGTTCCTGAACTCGTATTTCAGTGTAAGTGTGCACTAAGAAGTGTTTTCAACAATGCATCGTGATTGAACTTATGTCTTTGTTTCTAATTGAAGTTACAAAATACATATACTATCAAACCTAGGTTAACCCTTTGCCTGCTGACGGCATCTACAGATGCCACTTCATAAATTCGCTCATCAGAAGCAAATTCAATGGTTAAGCACCAGAAAATACTGAAGGCATCTGAGAGTGCCCCTCAAGTTTCCTTCTACGGCAACATTTGGCAACTTGAGCCTCAAATGAAAGCACGGCGGCAGTTTGGATTGCGTTAATTGAAGAGGTGCGGCTAACACGTTACAGAGCTAACTAATGTTGATTTTTTTCACTATTTATACACTGTGATGAACAAAAGAATTTTGAGGTAGCATTGCCTAGACATTGATTTTTGTTTAAATTGAAGCAAGATTACAAAAGCAATAATTTTACAGGAGATATATAGAAAAAACTAGGGAGCACAGTAGATGCCGTCAGTAATTTCGAGACCTCAATTTCTATATTGTTGAGTTGGTAATAAGAGTGCCTTCACATCCTTTGCAAGCACTTATTTATTGTAAAGGAATTATTTTTACACAATTTACTTAAACTATGTCATCCATATGAAGAGTAGATATATATCAATGAAGTCATTTTATAAAGGTCTTATAATAATGAAAATGCTTCTTGCAAATATTTTGGTTCAATTATGACTGCAATTGTGTTTGAAATATCATCTTTCACCTAAAGATAAATAATGCGCACCAAATGTGGATATGTGAGTAATTATGCTGATTTATTTCTCGTAAAGGGCTCAGTTTGGAAGAGGTAAGAAATGCCATATCAGAGGATATACCATCCGACTAAGAATATAATACTGATGAATCTGACATTTTAAACACTTTAAACAATTTATTTACCACAGGTGATACAGAGGTAGAATGCTTCTTAAGTCTAATGTAATGGTCAAAATAGAGTATAGCTACATGTGGGCCTGAATAAGTTCAGCGACTTCTAGGGCATCATACCATCACGCTATTCTAAGGTGTACAATAATGTTAAACCTTATCCACTTAAGGGGGTCCTTCCGTCAAAACTGAGTTTTGATCCGATTGGTCTGAAATTTGGGCAGTATATGTATTGTGGAAAGAAAAACATATTTTATTCGAGAAGTTTTTTATTTAGGCCTTAGTTTTTCCGAAAAATTTGAAATTTTAGTTCTCTCGGTCATTTTTATACATATTTCAAAAGTATAGAAGTCAAAAAGTTTTTATGCTAGGAAGAAAACAAAGACAGTTTTGGCATCCTTGGAACATTTCTAACAAAAATAAGGTCAGGGATTTTGTATTTGAATCTTTTTTATTTTATATATGCGATATTTTACCACAATATATAAAGTAGAACGAATTTTTTGTTTTGAACTATGATAAAAAAAATTAAATCTACAAATGGAAAAAATAAGACCTTATTTTTGCTAGTAATGTTCTAAGGATTCTAAAACTGTCTTTGTTTTCTTCCTAGCATAAAAACTCAATGACTTCTATTCTTTTGAATTTTAAAAATAAGTGACTACAATATAGGCAAAAAACGAATTTTTTTGTTTATGTGTAATACAATGGAAAATTTATGTAATTGAATGCTGTTTTTATTTCTATTTCGATAATCTCCATGCATAACATCATATTCACACTGTGAACTGTAATTTACAAAATAAAATAAAAATTAAAAAAATTTTTACTTATATCATAAAATTATGAAATTTTTTATTTTCATTCTAATTCATATGAAATTTGACTATTATATGTAACCTTTGAAAAGAAACACAATTTCTTCTATACATTTTTTTTGATTGAGGGCTTAGTTTTTGAAAAAATTTGACATATTGGTTTTTAGTCTAGTATTGATATTTCAAAAGAATAGAACTCATTGAGTTTTTATGCTAAAACAAAAACAATGACAGTTTTAGAGTCCTTGGAACATATCTAACTAAAGCAAATTCGCAAATTTTCCATTTCTTCTTTTGTTTTCTTTTTATATGGGGTCGAAATGGGGTCGAAAATTTAAGATTTTGGTCCCCTCACCCCTCCCCCTGGGGGGGATCTATTATCCGTAACGCCATAAAATTTTAGGGCCGAATAGTCTACCACCTAAGGGTCCTTTTCTAACAAAAACATGAAAAATGACCATCGGAGAGTAACGGGGCCTCGGAGGACCCCCTTAACCTAGTTTCGCCTGAGGCTGATCAAAGAGATAATTAATTCGATATTTGATGGTGTATTTTACAGCATAGGTCAAATCGGCTATATTTAACAATATATTCAATAAAACGATTTAGGAGCACACTGAAGATCGGTTATCTTACCCATGACAAGTTACATTATTAGGATCAGATATGTAAGAGGAAAGATGTGACTATGTGATCTTAAAGGACTAGTATTCTGATAGGAATTGAGACTCGATGTCTTTTGAATACTTTGTAAGAATTGCTTTCACGGATCTCCGTAGGTATTGAGTACCAAGTTTTAGTTCCAACGAAGTGGATAGAGCGTTGCGACCGGGCCTTTGAATAGAAAGGAAGAATGAATTTACTTCTATTTCGGGTTAAAAGGTCGTGATGACCAGTTTGTGCATTTAATAATTGTTTTAGGCCATTCTCGCCATCATTTCTTAACGTTTTGTAAATAAAATTACAAATGGAGACATTATAGAGATCCGAAAGTTTAAGTATTTGTAAATTTTTGAATGAATCATTCGTGTGAGCATTATATTCTAGGTTCTTTACCGCTGTGATAGCACTTTTTTGCCGAGTAAAATTTTTGTTGGTTTTATTTTCATCAGTTCCGTGCCATGCTTCTATTCCATATTGCAAGTATGGATAAATGAGCGTTTGGTAGAGCATTTGTAAAGCTGCTTCAGGCAGGAAATTTTCAACTTTAATTAGGATTCCGATAGATTTTGATAATTTAGTACTAATATAAGCGATGTGCTCTTTGAAGTTCAGATGTTTATCTATTATGATGCCCAGAAACTTGCGTGAGTTGGTTTCTTCGATTTCACCTTCGCCAATTTTAATGCATGGGAGTGATAAATTTTTCTTGTATGAAATTGTAATATATTTCGTTTTACCGATATTAAAGCTTATTTTATTAGCTTCAAGCCACAATGAAACTTTATGAAGTTCATTATTTATACTCTCCGCAATCATAGCGGGATTTTGGTTCGGAAGGACCGCAGAAAGCGTACTGTCATCGGCAAAATGTATGAATTTGAAGAATGATGTAGATTTAATAATATCATTGATAAAAATCAGAAACAGGATGGGCTCAAGAACAGATCCTTGTGGAACTCCATGGCTAATTGTCTGTGGGTCCGATTTGGCGTCGTCAATGACAACGTATTGTTTCCGATTTGTTAGGTATGATCTGAACCAATCATGGGCAACCCCTCGAATGCCATAACAGTGTAGTTTCGAGAGTAATGGCAGAAGATCAGGTTGAACATTACCCAGGAAAACAATACTATGGCGATGGTTGATTTAGCTGTGATAATTATAAGAGAAGTCAGATTAATGAAGGATCTTCTAGCATAGTCTCCAGGTATCATCACCACCGCTTATGACAAGAGGAGTAGATAAAATTGGACTTTCCTGCAGGATTACACTCCTTTGGCAATAGGAGATTGGAAAAGAAAGCAGACTCAACAAGGGGCACTACACCTACTCCTTTTACAAAAATTGAGATACTGAAATATGGATTCGGCTGTGCTCTCTTGATCTTACCTACCGATTTGTTCAGAGATTTTTGAATAATCACCGCTACATCAGATTGCGTATTAAACAATGTGTTATGAAGATTAGTTACCTTTCAAATTGCCCTAAATATACGATCGACGTTTAAATAGTTGAAAATATGAATAACGAGAAACATTGAACTAAAAGTGTAGCTGCTGAAGTGGCTACAGGAATATTGGTAGTATTGCTGTAGTCATTCAAGCAGCTACACTTTTCCCAATAAAAATCCCTCAATACAGGAAAACACGCATTTGGCTAAGTTTTATTACATTGACAAAAGTAGCATTGCGTCCGTATTTATTTGATGAATACATTAGTGCAGCAATTTAGCATTGTTGAACACTACGTCCTTTTATTATTATACACAAAGTGTTTTGTAATTCGATCCACATACTTCATCCATATGCAGAAAAACGCAAAATGAAACGATTTTCATAAGTGACAAAAACCTGAAAACGCCTCCGTTTTTGAAAAATGATGACCTGAAATAATTTTCGATTCCCGTAGGAATAGCCTAAAGCGCGCGCCAACAACCAGCCCAAGAAGTTTGATTTTACTCGTTGGCTGCAGGGTAAACCTAATCCAACGGGAATCAAAAAATTATTTCAGGTAATAATTCTTCGAAAACGAAGTAGTTTCGAGATTTATGTCCCTAATGAAAATCGTTTCATTTTGCGTTTTTCTGTACATGTTGAAAATATGTGCATCGAATTACGAATCAAAATTACAATTTGTTTAATACAAAAATTACAATTTGTTTAATAGTTCTCAGTTTGTTGTCCGTTATATTGTTCCATTCCTGTTGCCACAGACGTCTCACAGCAGCCCTGATCCCGGGATAGTAGTCCCGAAAGGGTACCATTTGATTTACAGCTTCCTGATCACTATTCCCAACTCGCCTCGCCTCCTGGTCAGCTCTCTGTGACAAAAAACATTTCATTTCAACAAAAAAAGCCTAACTCTCACCTCGGGACCTCACATATTCCCATATTAGCTAATTTCCTTTGATACATTAGTTGTCTCGCCCTGAGGATAATATATATATTGGGTCCTAAACCCCTAACTCCAATTAGTGATTTGAACCACTTCAAGTCTTATGGGAGCTTAATAATCGCATAGTGGAATAATTCTAAGAACAATTTGCTCCTCTTCATTTCAACAGAAGTGCTCCGTGTTTTTCATTATTCAAAATTGAAAGTTATAGGATACACATTTGTAAAACTCTGCAATGCACCGCTGTACCACAGAATACTTGGAGAACATGCGAATTAAATTCAACTTAATCAAGTAAACGCAATAACTTATATTTCGTTCAACGCTCAAGTCGCGCTGCAGGACTGTAAATGAAACACAGGTCATATCGGTGTTATCAAAATGGGACACTGTGGGGACCAAGTTTCACCAAAGGAAGAGACTTAATTGTTTGTTATTTTGTCCCCTTTTTCTTTCACATATGTCTTCCATAACGATGTACTCTGATAGATTGTAAAGTTCTAAACTTCACAAAAAACTTGATGAGGAAGAACGTTATCTGCGAGCAACAAGTGTTAGGCTCGGGACAGTTTGAATCGTTTACTTCACGACCTGTCTTGCAGAAGCCAGGCAAATGACTGATTTTGCCGAACAAAACCAAGGACTGCCAGTATCAGTCCGTCAAAAAAAAATCCATTTAAAAAAAGGGCTTCCTAAACGTCAGCTCGCGATCTCACATGCTCCCTATAGGAGCACTAATTACCACTGATAAAATACTTGTAACCCCCCGAGGGGTGCTTCTAAGATGAATCTATTATGGTAACAATTATTGAACGTTGAAGAAGTCTTCCTCTCAGTATCAAATATATATACATTTATAAACACGTACGGCCGTTTCACTTTTTCTGGTTCGAAATGTATCGTTTCTCCATACTTCTCTTGCACATTTACAGCCATTTCCTCTTCTTCTCCTTATTTTTCTTGCTAATGGATTGAGGGTCCACTTTCTTCTGTTCCAGAACCTGAAAGGAAAAGAAAAATTAGCAAACTCGCAACAAAACAACATTTTTGTGATGTAGGTGCAATTCATGGTCACAGTGAGAGAAGTTAGAACTTGCAAGAGATGTGTGTGTGATGAAAGGAGACTTGTGCTAAGATCGAGATGAAGAGGATGGCCATGAGTCATTGCAAACCGTGAAATGGTGACTAGGACCAAAAGTGTTCACCAGGAAATGCATATGAATCCGAATATCCCTGAAAGCAAACAGGAGAAAGGATGGGAATAAAAGGGATTAGCTTAAATTATTAGTTATTTGAAACCTCCCTATCCGCAGCAACAAATGCAATCAAAAGAGAGGAAGGATGAAGGCACCATTAAATATGGAGTTGAAGGAACGCTGAATCTATGCAGAAAGGGTATAGGAATAATAATTTGAGAAAGAAGTTAATGAAACGAGATCAAAGGTGAAGTAGAAAGTAGTAAGTGATGAAAAACAAGACAACAGTCAACCGAAAAATAGAAGGTCCTTCAACATAACCAAACATTTAATTTCAACAAAAAGAAGGCCTACCTAACTCTAAGCTTGGGTCCTCACATTGGCCCCCTGGGAGCGCTAATTCCCATAGATACAAAAGTTGATCCCCCTGACGGGCCCCAAAAAATTAAAGGAGCAAACGAAAAATAAGACAGCAGTGAACTTGAAAAATATGGTCCAGAAAAAAACACATTTTCTTTAAACAAAAAAAAAGGATTACCTAATTCTCAGCTAGGGATCTCACATTTTCCCCAAGGAGCACTAATTCCCATAGAAACAATAGTTGTATCCCATTAAGGAGTTACGGTAATTTAAAAATCCCCTGTGAACAGTGCGTACTTCTTTCCATTCATACTTTTCAAGAACAAATCAAACAGAGACCTGTTTTGTTTAGACGATATTCGACATACCTCTGGATCACACCACGTCCATCTCTGCCTACCTAGGCAAACTATCTCTACATCAGCATTCACCCACACGCAAAGGAAATGAAGGTGGTGAAGGTGAGAGCAGAGCCCGTTTCGTTGAGCAGCGTGAAGGGGATGAAAGGCGTGCGGCGACGGTAGCTGAGAGGGCTCCCTTCCGAGCAAGCGACACTCACAGCACTAGCTTTGCGGCTGGCGGTCCTGAAAACAGAGAATTTCTATATTTTCCATTGCTTTTGACGCTAATGCCATTAATTGTGTGATGAGTATGGTGACAATGGTGCCCATCTATAGCACGGCAACAAGATAGGTTTAGCTGAAAAATTTATCAGCCTACAAACAATGCCAAAATATAAAGCAGGGATGATCGGTAAGAATCTATATTTTAAAAGAAGCCGCGTGCGTCTGTCCGTCCAACCGTCCGTGTGTGTGTGACACCTACCAGCCGAAAGTGTGAGATGAGCGTATCTGTTATACAAGCTTCATCAACTCTACAATTTGCGGTGCCTTAACCCAGCAGATTCAGAGTCGGAATGAATATCACGTGTATTGGTAGGTTAGAATATCAGCAGTTGAGACTGTGCAAAGTATAGAAAAGCCATAGAAAAGCATCGGAAATCATGGGGAAGCCACGTTGAAGCTCAGTTGATTTGTCGCTCTGTCACGCTGTTTAGGATGCTTAATAACTATTTTTGATAGAAGTTTCACCAGTGCACTGCATTAAGAATATTTTAACCGCAAGTACTGTGGGGTTGGATGTAGTTGTTTTTAATCCACATCTGAAATGTTATTTCGTAAATTACCGATTCCCGTTATTTTTGACGGGTCACGTACACCAAAAAACCTACACCTCGACCTTCTTGCAGCGCCAGCAGAAAACAACCTCCCCCCCTTCTCAAAAAAGGGGGTGTACCAGTAGTTATAAAATACTGGAAGAACATTTCCATGATAATACACATTGGCTGAGCTGATTCCTTTGATTATTTGGCACGCCACCAATTAAGTAAAAAATGTAGTGAGCAATTCGGTTCACATGATCTGCAGCAAATCTCTGCCAATGTATTTATGAAAGAAAAACAGCTCAAGTATGCTTCATTAATACATTTATGAACTATAATGCTTCATATCTGTTCTTTCTTGTTATATTCAGTTTCTTGAACTCTGAAATTAGCGTCCGCTTGAAAGTGGCTAAAATTTGATCAACATGATTGAATAAAACTACCAATACATGAACATATATAGTTTCAAAATTCTATAACACAATTTCAAAATTACACCTAATATAAACAAAAAGTGACACTTCTATAACTGCATGACAGCGTATAAATGAATTAAGTGTGGTAAATAAAGAAGGTTTAACACAAACCTAATACAAAAGGAACGCTAGTTAAAAAATGTCGAATTTGTATCAGTGTTTCAAATGTTCTACTAAGAACGGGCTTAGAAAATCCAAACCGAACTGTGATATGATATACGTAGTTAATCCATGGATCATTGATACACTCTTTCTTCCAAAGACAGAAACTGCACGAAATTAACCTCAATAATAACTGATATAATTACGTAGTCTTGTATACAAAAACCATGTATACTGAGCAACTCTCTAAACAAGACAAGCTGTGCAGAGAGAATCGGGGAAATACTCCCTAAACAATGAGCGCAGCGTACCTATCTTAGGCAGCTCCACGGTCTCTGTTGTATAATAATAGTCTTTGGTCCAGCTGATCTTGACCATCTTGTAGAGCTCCAGCAGCGACGACGTGATGTTGAGCTCCATGCTCTCCTCTGCCTTCAGTGGCACGGACAGCGGCGACATGCACGTCGCTTCATCCAAGATCTTAAGCCATGACACCGAGCACATGCCGGACATATAAAATACCTTCTCAGATAATGCATTTCGCCAATCGAATAGCCGGGCCTCAGGTATTGTTATATCTAGTGATGTACCGATACCATTTTTTTATCCGATACCGATACCGATACCCATTTTTTGGCCGATACCGATACTCCGATACTTGAAAATACCGATACTTTGACCGATACTACTACCGATACCGATACTTTTACAATCATCTAACCTAATAATACGTATTTCGTTGTATGTTTGTTTATGTATTTGTTCGGTGTCTGCTTCTTAAGAAACATAGGATGTCTGAGTTTGCGGTATCATGGATACCGAATTCCTCAGTGTAACATTGAAAGATCGTCTGTACATGCATTGACATGTTTGAAATTTTATCAGGATAGGTTAGTAGTATTGGATAGGTTGTTGTGATTGCCGTAATTTGACCATTTTTCCTAACCATGTCGCTTTTGTGCAGCTTTCAGGCCATATTGAATAATTAAAAGACATTAAATTAAATATAGTAATTTTGAGAATAGCTGTGCCCGAAGTAATCGTTTTTGAGTTATGGTGATTTGTCACTGGAGGGGAACTCCGAGTCAAGAGAGGTTTGTGTGTTCTTGTACATATTTAAACAATTTAAACAATTTATTTACCACAGGTGATACAGAGGTAGAATGTTTCTTAAGTCTAGTACAATGGTTAAATTTGAGTATAGCTACCTGTGGGCCCGAACAAGTTCAGCGACTTCTAGGGCATCCTATCATCACGTTATTCTAAGGTGTACAATAATGTTTAACCTTGTTTACTTAACCTAGTTTCGCATTAGACTGATCATTGAGATAATTTACTCGATATTTTATGCTGTATTTTACAATATAGGTATTAAAATTTTAAACCTACCCGACTTTCCGTTCTACGTATTGGCAACAGTGGACAACGCATTAGTGGTGTAGGGCCTACAAGAATCGCAGTTGCTACCATGTAATGATGATCGCTAGGCCTTCGCGTCGTGAACGTGCTTTGTGGCGGTGCGAGTTACGACATAGAATTAGGATAGCATAGGTTAGATAATGTTGACGGAATTTTTCCATGGGTCCATCTAGCTTAACGATGGCATTGTCCTTGGCATTTCCATGGGTCATGCAGCTACATAATTAATACCCTTGCCCTTGGTTTATTTGTTTGGTGTCTGTTTCTTCCATTTCTGTCACGCTCATAAGATAGTTATAATGACCGTAACTGTGATACGAGTTTCACCAGTGCGCAAGTACAAGAATATTTTTCATCACGGTTCGGGTACTGTTAGGATGGATATATTGTATTTTTTTGTCATCTACATCTTGAAAATTCGTTCATGAAAGGTATTGAATCCCATCTTTGGCGGGCCGTGCACACTTGTATTAAAATAAAACTACCAAGCCCTACATGGGGGTTATAATAAAATTATTTGCTAATATATATATCTAATAATATAAAAATATTTACAACAAAGTTTCCGATTATGATAAATAAAATGCTCTTGCTATGTTAACTATATTGTCGAGAAAAATAACAAAATGAAATGCATTCAATAGATATGCGTTTCTAATCGTATTGCAACGTAATGTAGACTAGCTATAAAAGCAACTGGCTCCAAAAGTGGACCAAAACAATAATTTCTCCAAAAAAGGGTTGTCATTTTCGTGTTATTCACACCAAATACGAGTACAAACTTTGGGGAAGAAAAAAAATAGTAAAATTCGATAAGCCCCGAAACCGAAAATATCCGCAAACACGCAACCATCTATAAGATGAGGAATTTAAAAACGAAAATTTCAAGGTACTTGATCATATTTATTAGGAATACGTTTCGGAGTCCAGATCCATCATCAGTTCGTAAATGTACAAATCATTATGTCTGCAATAGAAGAAAAAAAATGTTGGATACAGTCATTAAACGAAATCAAGAAAATAAAAATAAAATTAAAACCTGTCTCAGAAAAACTAAAATCGACAAAACTATTATTTAGTTACAATTTGTAATGAGTAGGAACTATCAGAACTGTTGAGGGCCGGTTTACGTTTAAAAATATGTAACGATTCTAAAATTCTGAGTTCACATGCAGTTGAAGCCGAATATAAGATTTTGAAGTCCGCAGAGGATATTGGTTCGTTGTATTTAGCTGCGTGATTACGTACTGCGGAGTGTGAGGAGTAAGCTAATTAGTTCCCCGCGCGGAAGCTTCGACCCCGATGTTCGCCCATTCTGTTCTAAAAATATCGTGACGTCATGCCGACGTACGATGATGTGCACTGCACACAACTGTACAACTGTTAAGAATAAATCAGAGAGGCTCGCATCTCCATCGGAAGCGTATATCCTTGTACCGGAAAAAAGAAGCAACCTTAAAATTATACAATTTCGGTACAAGACAAGGATACGCTTTTGATAGAGAAGCGAGCCTTTCTGATTTATTCTTACAGTTGTACAGTGGTATGCAGTGCACATCATCGTACGTCGGCATGACGGCACAAAATTTTTATATCAGAATGGCAGAACATCGGGGTTGAAGCTTCCGCAAGGGGAACCAATTCGTACGTAATCACGCAGTAAAATGCAACGTACCGATATCCTCTGCGGCCTTCAAAATCTTAGATTCGGCTTAAACTACAAGTGACCTCGGAATTTTAGAGTCGCTACATATTGTTAAACGAAAACCGGCCCTCAAAAATTCTGACAGTTACTACACATTGCAAATTGTAAGTAGATCTTGTCGATTTTATTTTCTCTGGGACATGTTTTGATTTATGTTTTGTTTTCGTGATTTCCTTTAGTGACTGTACCCAACATTTTCTTTTATTGTAGTCATAATGAATTTTACTTTTACGAACTGGTGATGGATCTGGACTCCGAAACGTATTCCCAGTAAATATGATTAAGTTCCTTGTAATTTCCCTCGTTTTTTAATTCCTCATCAAGTTGAGATTAAAGCAATCAACTGACCCGTTCAGATGTATTCAACTATAAGATTGTTCGTGGATTTCTTAAACATCTTAACATAGAAGAAAAATACAAGATTCGTTATGAACGGCGATATACTTGCTAAATTAAAATAAATTCTTAGCTTCGGAATATATGACGATTTACAAGCCAAATTAAAATAGAATTTTCAGCTACTTCTCTACTAAATTCACAAAAACTTTCAAATGCACCTTCAACTTTATTAAATTGGTTTGGTTTTTGTTAGCCTGTCACTTACTTTAAGAAGTGGATATTAGGTCAAACTATATAGGTTTTAGTCGTAAAAGTATAATAATTTTATGTCGCAACAGGGTTTAGCTATTCATGCTACATAGCCTTCAGTTATGACCGTACGTGACTCATCGGGAATTCAAAGTAGTGAATTCAGTTAGCGGGCCTGATTAAATGTTATAATTCAACAGTTAGCTAACTAATTTACTAGGTATGAATAGGCTCTTTATTTGATTACAAGTACGCACAGCCCGTCAAAAATGATGGGATTCACTAACTTTCTTTAAAAAATATTCCAGATGTGGTGCCCAACGAATGTATCCATCCTAACAGCACCCGTAATGAAAAATATTCTTGTACTTGCGCGCTGGTGAAGCTCGTATCACAGATACGGTCACTATAACTCTCCTTATGAGCGTGACAAAAAAAAAATGGAAGAAGCGGAATCCAAATAAACCAAAGGTATTATTAGATAGTAGCAGGACCCGTGGAAATTCCATGGAAAATGTCATTGTTAAGCTAGGTGGACCCGAGAAAAAATTCTGTCAGTATTACCTAACCTGTGCTAACCTAGCCTATCCTAATCTAAGCTAACCTAACCTAACTGAACCTATCCTGATAAAATGTCAAATATTTAAATGCATGGAAACGCCATCTTTTAATGTTACACTGAGGAATTCGGTATCCATGATACCGCAAACTCACACAACCTATGTTTATTAACAAGTGGACACCAAATCGTAAATAAACACACAACGGGTATCATTAGGTTACATACTTTTACTTTCATGATTTAAGACCTTAATTTTGATGATAAAATACATAATATTGGAAAGTATCGGTAAAGTATCGGCCGGATTTTGCCGATACCGATACCACTAAAAATGGCCGACACTGCCGATACCGATACCGATACATCGGTACATCACTAGTCATATCAGTTTATTACTGGGTTTCTGGCTTTTTTGCATTACCAGTTGAGTAATTGAGTTTTAGATGATGCCAATTTATCAATATTGAATCAAGTTGTTACTGGTTCTCACTCATGATTAATTTTTTCCAGCATAAAATTTAGTTCACGAGTCTCAAAAAGTCATCGTTCAAATCAACGCTATTCAATTCATAGTTTTAACTTGAGATTCACCTAATTACACGCCTAATAGCTACGGCGTTTGTAAATGAAATTTAGTATTTTGGGGTTAAACAAGTGAGAGGAGGAAGAGCAGTAAAAACAACAGAAAATGCATGTCTAGACAACCATGAGAGCAAGAAAACAAGACAAAAAGAACAAGCACATCAGCGCACCTCCAGGGCTCCACCAGAGGCTCCCAGCCAGACAGGAAGCGGTTGTAGTACGAGTAGTTGATGGACAGCGTGCAGCCCGCCACACCGCTCTACACGCGGTGCTGCTCGGTTCACATCTCGTGTTCATCTTAAGCACCTTGCGTTCGTTCTTCTCAGATCAAAAACAGGGCATCAGAGTCCCAAAAGAAATCAATATATAAAATTTTTAATTCAAGATATCTTTTTCTTCACGTATAAAAAATATGGACTTGCTCTGGAAACGACATTCGAGGAATTTTTTGAGTAGCACAAGCATGTCATGGGGACAGAATTACGTACAAGCACGAATGTAAACCTAAAATACGAGGTGTTTAAAATTCAGAAGCTCCCTTTTAAAAGAAAGTCTCACTTCCCTTTCAAGTCACCCACCCTCCTTTATTGGCCCCACTTTCCCTCGTCAGAGAAATGGAAGACATGATGCTCAACATTAAGGAGGATAAGAGGGAGGAGACATGGAAAGACAGAATGAAAGGAAAAGGAAATGTACATACATCTTTCTAGCTAACACTCTAGCCAGTTCACAGTAGCTATGTTACATAAAGCTTTTCATTACCAAAAAATTAACATATCATAAATAATAAAACAGTTCTGTCAAAGCTAGTCTAGAATTTGAAAAGTAATTAATGTAACATCTCACATGTAAACTGAACATAATTAGCCTGGAATTCTAAATCACAAGCCATCAACTGAACCATGTTGACTATCATTGGGCCATTTATTTTTCCATTCTGATTAGAGTTCAATCATCTTACCTCCCCAAAGATGTCCAAGGTGTTTCTTTGAGCTGCTGATCAGCGAGTCTTGCAATTGCAAGCCAAAAGGGTACAGATGAGAAACTCCACGGGTGTCTTCATTTATATCAAGGTAAAAACCAGCATCTTGGAGTTTCTGCAGTAGACAAACCTTGTAGTAATTGCTAAAGCTTCCATTTTGCACTTTGCAAGGCCGGTATCCATTACTGCCAATCATGAATTAAAAGAATAAATATTGTCAAAAAGGGTCCCAGCCTTGGATATATTTGTGATATAATGTTGAAATGTTTATACAAAACAGGTGTTCTTTCTATTTTCACAGCTTTTTTCTTCCATTCCATCTTTTTTGCTGCCCTTTTTGCCTTGATGGGGCAAGAAAATAATGTCCTTCAACAAGAGGGGTCCCAGGGCAAGTATTCCCAGGGCAGTGACTGGCAAGTAGCATACATTAATTTCACACACTACTCCAGTTGAAAAATGAGAAAAACTGAGAAAAGGTACAGAAAGTGGTAAAATTATCAATCATGACCAATATTATTTGCTCCTAGAGCAGTAATAACGAAATTTTGATACAACTGATACAAAAACTTAGTATAAGAATAAAATTAATTTATATATAACACTAAACATACTACAATAACAATATGTAATATTTGATCTGAACATGCCTCTTGATTGAAGCATTTATGTTTCAGTTGTGAAATTTATTTTTCCCCACTGTAAATTGGAAGCAAAGACGGCTGAGATTAGTTGAAAACTTTGCACAAGTCTTGAAAATTTTTTTCATTCACATATATAGTAAAATGTAACCTCATGACCCATAAGATTGGTTTCCAGTGCCTCAATCACTCAATCCATTACTAAATTCTTCCGAGCTTGTCATTTCCTCCTGAGAGTTTTTTAATAAACTACTCATATTCTCCAATTTTCCCTTACCCTAATTATATTTCAGAACATACATCTGGGTGTCAATGTAAATCTGATCTTCACCCATATATTCTGTTTCATTACTCTCTCTTGTTTCAATCATCCATATAAGATAGTCAATTGGTCTTTTCAACCCTTTTTTCTTGTATATCAGCTCAATATAGACACTAAGAATTGATGATTTTTAATAATTATCCCACTTAGATCAATCACCATATGCATCTTGCCTTCAAGCGTCTTAGCATAACTACATTACAATTTATAACATTATACATCTCTACAAGCCAGCTATGTTATTGCATTCGAACATAAACTTGCATTTAAAATCTTTTTCATATGTCAAACAGCCGGATAGATTTGATATTAATAACATTTACATTTATAGGCTAACACATTTCAGTATTTATTATAAGCAAAACATCCCCACAACCTGATTTATTCTTTCTATAAATCTCAAGCAATTGATAATTAAGATCAATACAACTAACTAAAAATTTGGCACTTGTTCTTCTCATAATGTAGTTGTGAAGTTACCTTTATAATGAAAATTAAAATTGAAAATCTATGGCACATGCTATCTGCATAGAATTGTCATTTATTTGAATAATTAGTTTCTTATCAACACTTCTGGTTTTTGTCAAAATCTGCATTCAAGTTTAGTACAATCTAATCCAGTATAATTATTGCAAAATTATTTCATAGAGTACATTTTGCAATTTGTGGTGTGATACATGTCTTTCTGTTTAAATTCAATCTGATTATTGCATTTTTACTGCTACAAATCGACAAATTCAGCATTACATTTGGAATTCCAACTTGAACTAATGTTATAATCAAGTTTTGTAATGCATATGTGGAATTATTATTGACCAATTTTCCATAGTCTTTTCATCTTTGCCAGGTATTAGATCATGATCAATGATTATAACTCAACTATTAAACAATTTTGGTTAATATAATTGATTAGTCACTCAATAAAGTGAAATTTTAAAGACACACTTAAAATAGACAGACATTTATAATCATTAAATTCATGCAAACTGGCATGCCAGCTGTCTAAATTATTATCTTCAACCACCTCTTTAATTGGCATGGAAAATTACAATTTACAAAGAAATGTTTTAAAGCATTATTAATTGAGCACATCTAATAAAAATCTACCCGGGATTATTTCTTACATTATAGCATAGCAACGAGTTCAGAAAAACTTTCAACTAAATTTTACTACCATAAATCCACAAACGATTTGAAACGCCCCCACAAATTTTCATAAATTCACAGATAACGAACTGGTAATAAAAAATTTTCAATTTCACACCTTCCACGTTCCAGCTCCAGTGAATAATTATAAGGCAATTACCTCACACCAAGTTCAAGATGTACTTAGATTTTGTATTAAAATCTAGTCGCCATTACGCTCGATTCAATGGGCGTCAAAGTGGTATTGTTGATGTCTAACTTGTCATACAGCTGACTCGATATTGTCAAATATTGTCGCCAGGTCGCGTATCTCTGTATCTCCCTTTATCTGGGTTGCTATTCGTTCAGGGCCCGTGACGTCACCGCACCCAGGGCTCTTTTAAGAAAAGACTTGAATGCTCCTACCTTCTTATGTATACCGTGGTTTTGGCTGCCGTGCTTGTATCGCAATTTGGAGAGGTATGGCCACAGTTCTGTGCTTCTCCTTTGATATACTCTTTGTGCTATATATACGTAGCTTTTCATTACATAAACTGACATACAGTGTTCATGAAACATTACTATTTTTGCTGATATTTGTATTCTAGCTAATTATTCAATACCTTGCTGCGTGTGACCCAAAACAGAGAAAGCACTGCAGATGTCGTCAGTAGGGTGTGCACTAACGATGCCGACAGGATTTTGGGATCTTCCGGCGAATTATATTGATATATTGTGTAATTAAGCTGCGTTACACTGCGTGAGGACGAGTATATAACCTATGCTACTGTTTTTATTAAAAACAGGATAAATACGTTTGCAAAAAGTTAAACTTACTTAATTATTTCATTTTACCGCGAGTTGCAGTTTCCATATTGTCATCCGGAGAAGCATTTTCCCACAGTGTTCACAATTACCCCTTTAAATGGGGCTCTCGTTCTCCAGCCAAAGTATTAGCCCACCAGATTAAAGTAGCTTACTTGACAAGACATGTTTTCCGGGGTAAACTTTTGCCCCACCTGTTTCTTTTACCTAGTTAGTGGTATAAAGCTCTGGATTGATTGCCTTGAAAAACAATTTCTTTATTATGTAAACATAACGTATGACTCTTCTGGGATGAAATATATTTTTTGCTGTTTCAAGAGTAATAATTGTTCTGAAGATAGTTGTTATTGAAGTGACCATATATATTAATACAAAATTTTTTCATATAACCAATAACTGATTGAGAGACAGTATCTTTGTTTTTCTTTTTTAGAAAGATACACAAACGAAGGCCTTACTTTGGAATAAATTCGGATTTTCTATGCGACGAGATTCTTTCAGAATATGATGAAGACACTGAATCTGAACAATCTGAAAAGATATGTTTGACTGCAGTCAAAGCATGCCCCAAGAAAGTATCACTCTGGCATTGCACGATAATGTCATCATGTTTGTGGGAGCCCAGGACTTTGGTGACGAGCAATAGAGTGGACATGAGCAAACACTTGCTCAAAATCCTGATGGTAATAGTAAACAGGCCTCACTGGATGAAGATAGCAGCACACGACGGTAGAGGAAAAAACAAAACCAGCGGTTGACATCACATTTACTCCTCTACCAAAAATGCAGGTGCTATGCTCCAAGCCTATTGATGGTTTATTTAGATTCATGAGTGAAGACATTTTGGATAAAATTCACATTGAATCGAATCTGAAGAGCGTTCAGATGGACATGGGAGTGTTTATTTCCGAAGATGAAACAAAAGTGTTCATTGGAATCAACATAATTATGGGTATTCATTCCCTTCTCTCCCTGAATAACTATTGGACATCTTCTGAAACCTTAGCTATAGCTCCGATCAAAAATGCAGTGAGCCAAAACAAATTTCAACAAATCCTTTCTAATATTTACTTGAAAATAACTCAAAGATGGACCAGCGCAACAGAAATAAACTGCACAAAGTGAGGCGTTTTCTTACGCATCTGAATGCAAAGTTCATGCAAAATCGCACTCTCAGCGAGTACTTTTGCGTTGATGAGTCAATGAATCGCTTAAAAGGTAGGAGTTCCCTGAAACCGTACAACCCGATGAAACCAATAAAGAGAGGATATAAGCTTTGGTGCTTGGCAGAAGACTCTGGTTACATCTTCAAGACTAGCATTTACACAGGGAAATGAGATTCAACAACAAGCACTTCACAGAGGCAGAAGTTTGGACTTTGAGGAGATGTTGTAATTTCTCTGTTGTCTGGCGTCTCTGAGAAGAATCATACGATTTTCTTTGATAACTTCTTTTTTTTCATAACTCTAACGGCGACACTGCAGAGCAATCAAGTCCTGGCGTGTTGAACTATAAGAGCAACAAGAAAAAACTTTCCCCAATTGTCTGAAGACAAAAATTTGAACAGAAGGGATTTTGATTACAGGTCAACACCCCAGGTGTTACAGTTTTCAAGTATAAGGATACAAAGGCTGTGCATCTAATCTCAAACTATTATGGTGTGTCAATGAGCACGTCCTAAGGAAGAACAAGCAAGGCACAAAGGTGACAGTTACTTGTCCATCAGCAGTGGCAGGACTACAATGCAAACGTGTGGGGTGTCAAAAAGCACGATATGATGCTCCAGCTCTATGGAAGAGATCGCAAGAGTAAGAAATGGTGGCATAGACTTTTCTACGGATTGCTTGATATGGCCATTGTTAATTCTCACATTGTGTACCTTGAAAACTGCAACAGCGGCAAGACGGAACTGCTTGACTACACCATAGATATTGCTGCCGGACTCTTTTCCTACTCAAGCCGAACTAATTGAGGACGTGCTAAAAGGAGAAAACAAAACTACTTCATCCCGGATTCTTCTCGGCTGACAAATGTTGGAGTGCATCTTCCAGCCTTCGTAAAAGACAAGAATCGATGTGTAGTGTACTCAAGAAAAAGAGATGTTTCCCGCCCATTGAGCATTTGCAGTCAATCCAAAGTGCATGTGTTGCAACGCAGCTAAAAACTCTTATTTGATGGAGTTAATTATCTCATTGATCAGTCTAATGCGTCTCTAGTTTAAGTGAATTATGTCACGAGAAGGCTGTCTGCCTCGTCTCTCATTAATTTACACTAATGAGAAGACCGAATGCTCGCTTGAGGGGTTGGCATACCTCAATGAAATGCACAGGAAACACAAGGAAAATTTATGGGCAAGCCAAACAAATCAATACTGCTACAAAATGTGTATACTAAAATTGGGCAGTACTCACCGATGTACGTTGAACTCGACTTACTCAATGCGCGTTTTCCAGAGCGCATCAATTATGATGAGGGGCTGCTTGCTACTAAATTTGGGGGGGATTTTATACACGTGAAAATTCACTTAATTTATAATTCACGGCAATACCTCATACAGAACACCGATAAGCACACGCAATGTACGGCATTAGAACTGGTGTAGATTGAGCAATGGAATTCTAGAAATTTCATGTGTTAACAGCTTACATAACAGAATGACAATAAATGCTACCGCTGGCCAGCTTCCCCATATATTGCTCCTACATAAAATGCCACAAATGAGGCCTGCCAACATTTGCGTTCCCGCAGCACAGAAGGTGGTCTCACTTCAAACCACAGAATTGTTCTTTTACAAACAGCTTCAGTTCAAATTTCTGTCTTGTGCACAGTACACAGAAAGTCTATTGCGAAATGCTGATCCCGGCACTCCCGAGAATCTTCTTGCCTTGTAGTACGTTTAATCCAGTTAATCCAGTTAATCCAGTTTTACCTTCCCACCTGAAATTTGAATTATGACTTGTTACTCATTATAGCGTCAATCACGTTTCCTCAAATATATTCATCTTTCATTCAATAAAGGGGCATTAAATTTTGTATTACATCTACCTCACTCATATTCACAATATTTTCTTGCCATATTTAATTGAACGGCGCAGATTTATCATCATATGTATACATCCTTTTAACAGCATCTATCGCGAATGAGTAACATGAGTCTTACCCGGCCCATCGACGTTTAAACTTTCTTATAACTTTCTACATCTCATCCACAGTGGTCTTGTGTGAGATTTCTTCTCTGCAAAATGGAAAGAGAAAATTTTGGATTAGCAAATTCCCCAAAAAACGATTTTACCAAATTAACTACGTATTGCTCATTTTTTAAAATTATATTTCCAGTATTGCACTTGATAAAAGAAACGCACTTCTCACGACGCCCGTCGACGCAGACTGAATTCACTCCCTCAGTAATGACGCTGTGCTCAAGAGCGCGGTTCTCTCCTTTTCCGTGCCGACCAATCGACTTTTGAAAGGGTATTCAGGGTCGTTTGTATTGGCTTAGAGCCTTTTGGCGTGAACTTCTGACTCCGCCCTTATGAGGTTTCCCGGGATTCTCGCTGAGCGCCGTTGGCCCTTCTACATCTTTCCCCTGTATTTTTTTTTTTTGACAACACCTCTCGTGGAAACTGTATCGCTCTAAGGGTTCTCATGCTCAAGTGTTTGGACCCTTAAATCTGTCGACCACTGTGTTTGTAGTTTCGAGGCTTGTGCAATTAACCCTCACAGCATGCGGTACCCGCCGAGGGCCAGCAGACTGCTTGTATAGCCAAAAATCTTGAGAACATAATATACACAGCTATCGCCTGGACCAAGGCGTCAGCACTTTCGAACGTCTTAGTGCTCAACCGTTGAGATTGTTATTTCTCCCCTCTCGATAGAGTTACACACTCCCTGCCTGAAACAACACACCCTTTCTGAAACAACACACATCTAATGGTCGCCTACCCCTAACATTTATTTTAACCAAACATTTGGTGAAGAGACCCCTTCTGTGCCGCTGGGATTTGCAAAGACATTTTACCGAACAAAATTTTAGGTAAGCATTGAGTGAGCACCAAAATTTATAACACACAATTACAAAAAAGGACATAAATTAGTTAAATTCCCAAAATTAAATCTTTCCCAACATCCCCGCTCCTTTACATAAAAAAAAATTGACTCGACAATTTTTTTTTTTTTTTTTTGTATTAGCGTTATGTTATTCATTTGAACAATTTGAACTGAATTATTAGCCAACTTAAGACACAAATGGTACACATCTACTTAAGCCAATTATGTTCTAAATTAATTCCGCAGAAACATCGTACATTACATTTAACAATCTTATTTATTACAATACAATCAGCCACAGCGTAATATATTGTGTCATCTTCATCTAACCGATGCGCCTGTTTTTCCCCCCGAAGTAAAGTGCGTACTAAATACTCGAGTACTTAACCCTAATAACATTCACAAAATTTCACGGGCACCTTTCCCACTCCTCAGACATCCTAAAGTATCGATGATTTTATGTTTTCCAGATCTCTCTAGCCGTTTGCATCTTTTGTTCTATCATTCCTTGACGCTGCTTTTGACGATTCGCTGTTCACTCCTTGGGTATCGTTGACGGAGTTTGCTGTCCTTCCATTTTTCTCTTCTGGCATTCCAATGCCATCACACACGCGTTGAAGATAGGTACTCATTTTCAGAAGGAAGGATTGTGATCCCAATATCCAGCCTCATATAAAATTTCTATACACCACATTACTTGCACGATTTCATTCGGTAACACGGATCATAATCACGATTCAAGTTACCACTAAATCATGTTAAGTACAATGTTTCACATACATTTTATGACGTTTATCCAACTCAGTTTTTTAATCGCCAGATTACTCATGAACGTCGCTTCGTTGATCAGACAAATCGATACGTCAGTAAGTTATATTGATCTGGAGGAAAATACGAGTCGAATCGTCGATAAATCTCATTCAATATGGTCTCCCTTCGCGATAGGGTTCCAATCCCACGAAGTTATGCTGAAGTGTTCCTAGGCATAATCCTGCGTAGTGCACACTGGTATCCTGTAGAATCCCTCTCAGTATTCCTTGACGTCGACGTGGAATCTGGTAGACACTAGATAATGTTTTATTTTCTCCGAGTGAACACTCTTATTTATGCGAGAATTCCGTGGGTTAATATTCTTCGAAGATCGTACGCATCATTCAAAGGCTATCCGACGTAATCTCTATTAATTTTTTTTTTTTTTATTTCACGTATGAATAGAGATGCCTAAAATGCGGCTTCAATATTCCAATGTGATCGTTTGCCTAGTAAAAAAATTCACAGGGAACTTGCATGCGAGTTTCAGGAATGCCTTTCTAAGCGTTCATGTCACAATGCAAATTCCAAATAAATCAAGTTAAATTTAATACTCAATAATATAAAAGCATTGTTATTGGTTCATATGGGTACCCATTTATAAAAGCATTTTTGAACACTATTACATTACGGCGCCCTAGAACATTATCTGCTTTATTTTCGTATTCTCTTCCTTCCTTCCTCACGATGATGCTCCGGCGTTCTGTGGTGCTTTCCACTTTGAAGTCTTAAATACCAATTACTTCTGCAGCCCTTTCCTGGCTCTGCTGTTGGCTAACGATGTGTTTCGCCGCGAGTTTGACCACAAGCAACTCTGAGGCAATTACTTGTGCCCTTCGCATTCTTCTGAAGGTGGTGCAAAATTTCAGCCTCACATACATCTTCGTCGTTTCCCAATGCAACGCTGGAATTTGTTCTACTGTGAAACGATTCCAATACAAGTACGATGAATCCCTTATCTTGTACAGTTGTTATCTGTTAGTTGTTCTTGTAAATAATTACTTATATTCCACGTGATTCTTCCTGAATTTGCTGCTTATACGAGACGCATTCGTGTTATGCAATTGTTCTGGCCTGTTTTGGGCTGAAGTACATACTACGCTAATCTACCAAGAATTAATTCCTTAAGTCTGAAAGGGAAATGTGCTACACTCTACAGAGTAAGTTGAGAATAATTCCTTCCGGAATACCGTGTTTACGATATTCTTTCAGGCAAGAGAAAGACACAAAGTCAGAAAATTCAACACTACAGCACGAAAGAATACGCGACCTATAATCTGACGCTAAACATATTTTCCCCGTTACGAAAATGAACGGTCTAAAGGTATTGATAAAATTAGCAAGCCTGAGATACATAAGCCTAAGAACTTCATATTAACTAATTACTTCGCCAGAGTTATTTCGTATCAAGCGCGTACGCTACACGAGAAGCTGGCAAGAAATATAAGCATCCTACAAATGAAACAAAGTACTCCTCTTGAGAAACACACGAAGTTAACCTAATGAACGCTCAATTTTCTTTACTTAGCAAGAGAGAAAATGAGAATTACGCATAGCATAAGATTAGATCGCTCAACAAGATTTTCATCCAGACGAAATTTCTTGTCAGCAAAGAAAGTTGGAGTTACATAACCTAGAGCATATTCCTATTGAACGAAGCATCACACTCTCGTGAGTGAGATTAGATTTAATTCAAAGCTAGAATAACACAATCCTACTAAAGAACACACTTAGGTTAAAGCAGTACAGCGCTAAAAAACTCACTCCTACGCAAGAGTTTTCCTACAATTAAACACACAAGATCACATCCCGCAAAGCCAAGTCGATGCATGATTTCAGTCCTCTGCAGCTCGTTTCTAGTTGGCGGTTCACCTACACCGAGAACGCAAATTGTAACTCCGCCGCTCCTTGAACGCAGCTCTCGCGCTTGCGTGGTTTTCTGTCCTCAGGTTTTCATCTTCGCTCTCAATTGTTTCATATCCGTTTCCATTCCCTGGTTCAGCTGCGACGTCCGACGTGCCGGGAAAAGCCTCGCCCCGTAGGAAAGCAACTTTCAATCTATCCAAATGAACCCTTTCTTGTCGGTTACTATATAGTGCTTTAATGGTCGCATTTGTGGCATTCCTTTCAAGGACACGATACGGGCCTAACCAGTCGGTAGGCCAAGCGGTTGCAGATTCGGCTTTTCCTGTAGGATTGTGTAATAGAACAATATCTCCGCTCTCCACCTGGTTGTTTTTCACACCTCTTTCCTTCATTTGCACCGACTTGTCGTGTGATGCCTTGGACTTGGCCTTCACTACTTTGAACGCATTGTGAAGTCGGGCGCTCACCTCCGCACTGTAATTGTCCCCAAGCGAATAATCCATGCGAGGTGCCTTCAGCCAGTCAACAACAGGAATTTCAGCGTCTCTACCAAAGAATAAATAATACGGTATTTCTTCAATAACACTTTGATAACTTGTGTTCAGTGCCAAGCATGTCCACGGCAAAGCATCATGCCACGATGGTTGATCGCTGGCTGCGAGGTGAGACAGAACCGTTTTGATGTTCTTGTTCTGACGTTCCGTCATTCCATTTGATTGCGGATGATACGCAGATGTGTTGTAGTATTTTATTTTCAATTTTTCACACACATTTCTGAACAAAGCTGACGTGAACTCGGTACCTCTGTCTGAGACGAGCGCTTTCGCAGGGCCATACGTGGTTACGAATTTAGTTAACGCTCGGGTCACTTCCTCAGTTGTCTTGCTTCTGAGTGGGAAAGCTGCAACATATCTGCTGAAGTGATCAACCACGGTCAAGATGTACTTGTGGCCCTCATTCGAGACTGGCATTTCTATTAAATCAACACCTATTCTGTCCAGAGGCTTGTCAATTTCAGGGAATGAACCCATGCTAACACAAATGCGATTGTTGATCTTACGCTTCTGGCACTGCATGCACGAATCGATGTATTTGTTGACGTCGCGAGACATGTTAATCCAGTACCCAAATTCCATGAGCTTTTTCCACGTTTTAGCACGACCTTGATGAGCACCGATGGTACTATCATGCGCTAACGTTATTGCTGCTTCTCTCAGAGCGTCTGGCACAACGATTAAGTGCCTTGTTCTATTAGGCTTTCGTTGTGTCTTTCTGAAATACAATATTCCTCCGTCGGTGAAGATCTCGGGTTTTAGAGCGAGACTTGGAGCGTCCCCTAATTTGTCACCTTCAAGATACCTCAGAACTGGCCCCCAAACGGGATCTTTCAACTGTTCTGCTCTCACATTTTCTTTCTGCAAACTACCTTCCGCCTCTTGTACATTGGGAGTTTCATCTAACATCGTCGTGACGAACACTGTTTTAGGTGCTTCGTCGTCTGGATTTTCTTCTTCGTTGTCGTTCGCAATATTTCTCGACAATGCGTCGGGTACCACGTTCTGAGTTCCTGGCCGATAAATCACCTCAAAATCATATTGAGAGAGTGTTAGGGCCCATCTCATAATTCTGTTGTTCTTGGTATTTTTACCTTTGAACAAATATTTGAGAGCTGTGTGGTCAGTAATTACAACAAATTTATTGCCGTACAGGTAAGGTGAAAAGTGATTTACAGCCGCTAATACTGCTAATCCTTCACGTTCAGTGATTGAATAACGTTTTTCAGCATCATTGAATCTTTTGCTGAAGTATCCAATCGGTTGTTCCTTTCCGTTACATTTTTGCGCAAGGACCGCGCCAGAGCCCTCATTTGAGGCATCACAGCTCAAGTAATACGTCTCATTAAGAGAAGGTTTCTTCAGAACTGGAGCTTCTATCATGAGCTGCTTAAGTTTACAGAAGGCTTGTTCGTGTTGTTCATTCCACTTGAATTTTTGGCCCTTCTTAGTCAGTGCATTAAGAGGTGCAGCGGTTGTGGCAAAGTGCGGGATGAACCGCCGATAGAAGTTGAGCGCTGCTACAAACGAGCGGACTTTGCGTGCGGTTGTGGGCCTAGGGTAATTTTGCATGGCCTCAACGTTTTTGGGGTCTGGAATAAGTCCCTCACGACTGATGTAACATCCTAGGTACTTTACTTGTTTCTGTGCAAATTTGCACTTGTCCAAGCCTATTTTTACTCCGGCACATTGAAACTCGTGCAACACTTCCCTTAAATTTTCTAGGTGACTCTCAAAAGTCATAGAGTTAACGCACACGTCATCCAAGTAAATAGCGGCGAATTTTCCAAGTTGCCTTTTCAGAACATGACAAATTACTCTCTGGTACACTGATGTTGAGCACTTAAGTCCCATAGGTAGCCTAGAGAACTCGAAGTTGCCTTGTCGAGTCTGAAATGCCGTGTATTGCTTACTTTCTTCATCTAGCTCAATTTGATGGAAGGCTGATTTTGCGTCGACAATGGAATAGTATTCTTTGCCAGCCACCTCCTCCAGTGTCCCTACAATGTGTGGAATCGGATAATGCTCGTTTATCACCCGCATGTTTACAGCTCGCAAATCAAGGCAAACTCTGTGGCCTCCTCCTGGCTTCTTTACGAGTACGAGCGGGTTTTTCCAAGCACTTGTACTCTCTTGCACAATTCCACCTTCGATCATCTCCGAGACCTTTTTATCAATAATTTCTTGGCTGGAGTATGGAATACGCCACCCTTTCGTTTGAATTGGCCTGTAATCACTCAGCAAAATTTTGTATTTCACTCCTTTCACATGGCCAATATCCATCTCGTCTGCACTAATCGTCTTGTGATATTCCTTCAACAGGTTCCTAACTTGTTCTTGTTTTTCAGCAACCAAGTGACTGAGATTAAGCCCATCAATTTGCTGGAAGCGCTTCTCTCTGCGGTGATCTTCTGCTTCGCTATTTTCCGCATTGTTTTCTTCTGCAGTTGCATCTTCATTCGCGATTTCGTGGCATGTTGCAATTATTGCTCCTTCGGTCAGAGCGATTTCTTCGGCAAAAGGGTTAAGTACAGGCATCAAAACATACCCGTTTTGTACCTTTGCAGCGGTGGCTCCGACGTACGGCGCCCATTTAATTCTAGGCTCTAAAATTACTTCCTTCCCATCAAACTTGCCATCTGCTCGGCACTTTACCATGGCTTGTGTGCGAGGCTTCACTGTAATGTCCTCAGCCAGAGTTACAGATGTTTCTTCCCGCGTTACACACAGAATTTTCGGAGAAGCGTGTCCTGGTGCTGAAAACATGTTCACGTGAGTTCCAAAGAAGGATGCCCTACATTTTCCGAAGTCTATCTTTGCGTTGACTTTGTTCATTACTTCCACCCCTATTAGCAGGTCTCCTGGGAATGCATTTTCCTTCACAACAAAGCATCTCTGTACAATTTTCTGACCGTTAACTTTGATTGGCACATTAATCTTTCCCAGCACCGGCACGGGTTCCTCTCCAATTGTTTTTAATGCAGTCGATGTTCCTTTCACACTAGCATTTTTAATTCCCGCAACCACACGCTCTTTAACCAAGCATATATTTGCTCCGGTATCAAGAAGTGCGGTAACAGGTTTACCATTCACTTGGAGTATCACGCTGGGATTTATTATTTGAGCTAACGGTCTCCTATTCCGTTTTTTGTCTGTCCTGCAAACTGTTGCACTCTGCAATTAGCTCTTAGGTGCCCAAATCTTCCACAGTTGACGCACGGCGGTGGCACCGCTTTATACTGTGCCAAGTCCATTGCAGGTGCAGGTGTTACTTCCGGTTGCGGCTGTGGTTCTCTTGTGTTGTAAATTTGGTGCTGATGACTCCTAAGTCTGCCTTTTTCGCTCCAGTGGGGTGCTTCATAATTTCCTCTTCGATGATAAGGAGAGTGTCGTGTCTGTCTGTTCCTTTCTCTCCAGGGTGGCACTTCATGGCGGTACCCTCTAGGCCGTTGTGGTGAATGCCGCATCGTATGGCCGACACGTGTAGTCTCATGCTGTGGCCTCCTCTCGCTTCGCTGCGCTCTCTCTCTCTCCGGTTCCCTCTTCTCTGTCGTTTCCCTTGGTACTGGTACTATCCGTCGATTTTCCACCTCGATTGCCATGTCCCTCAATTCTTGTACTGTCGTAGGTCGCGCATCACTTCGAAATGGTCTTGTGATGTTCTCCCTTAATCCGAGCCACATCAAATCTACAAGGATTCGTTCCGGATGTTCCAGATAATTCTCGTTGTACAGCCTTTCCAGGCGCGTCAGGTATTCTGAAACTCCTTCTCGGCTTGTTTGCTTCTTGGTCACTATTTCAAACAGCGCTTGCGTCGGATGTTCAACTTGATCGGCGTAAGAGCGCAGCCATGTTTCTGCTTCTCGCAGGTTCGTTAGTGTATCAATTATTAGATTGCACTCCTTTGCCTCTTGTTGACCTAGGCATAGGAAGAAGGCTTTCACCTGCTCGCTGTTATTCAGATTGCCCGTCAAAAACTTCAATCTTGCCATATGTTCCCCTACATCGTCGCCCCTCCTGAATTTAGTACCAATGGCCCCCACGCAACTTGTTACCACAGGCATATTAACTACTTCTTCCTCTTCAGGTTGCGGTGGCGCCACTCGTCCGTTCCCCCTTGCGTTGTTCCTTCTCCCCCGTGCAGGCATGGTGGCGATTTTCTCCAATTCACCTTTTCCAAAACTCAAAATTTTGCGATCACTCAAATATTTTTCAAACCTACTCACTGTAAAACCTTTACTGAAACTTTGAAATTAATCGAGTGAACACACTAGAATTTTCTCACTCAAACTTATCACTTTTATAACCACTTTCACTTTCTTGATCTATATGGCCGTGTGCTTGCTGGCTTCTCATGCACCGGAACACAGAAAATCATCACTACGAGACATGTACCTCTACTGAATTTCTGTACGTTTTGCACATGAAATAACTACGCAAAAAAAAAAAATACAACGCAACTGTCATACTACACTCACAAAATATTACAAAGCGATCGCGTTGATCTTTGCCAAATTGGGATGTCACGAGAAGGCTGTCTGCCTCGTCTCTCATTAATTTACACTAATGAGAAGACCGAATGCTCGCTTGAGGGGTTGGCATACCTCAATGAAATGCACAGGAAACACAAGGAAAATTTATGGGCAAGCCAAACAAATCAATACTGCTACAAAATGTGTATACTAAAATTGGGCAGTACTCACCGATGTACGTTGAACTCGACTTACTCAATGCGCGTTTTCCAGAGCGCATCAATTATGATGAGGGGCTGCTTGCTACTAAATTTGGGGGGGATTTTATACACGTGAAAATTCACTTAATTTATAATTCACGGCAATACCTCATACAGAACACCGATAAGCACACGCAATGTACGGCATTAGAACTGGTGTAGATTGAGCAATGGAATTCTAGAAATTTCATGTGTTAACAGCTTACATAACAGAATGACAATAAATGCTACCGCTGGCCAGCTTCCCCATATATTGCTCCTACATAAAATGCCACAAATGAGGCCTGCCAACATTTGCGTTCCCGCAGCACAGAAGGTGGTCTCACTTCAAACCACAGAATTGTTCTTTTACAAACAGCTTCAGTTCAAATTTCTGTCTTGTGCACAGTACACAGAAAGTCTATTGCGAAATGCTGATCCCGGCACTCCCGAGAATCTTCTTGCCTTGTAGTACGTTTAATCCAGTTAATCCAGTTAATCCAGTTTTACCTTCCCACCTGAAATTTGAATTATGACTTGTTACTCATTATAGCGTCAATCACGTTTCCTCAAATATATTCATCTTTCATTCAATAAAGGGGCATTAAATTTTGTATTACATCTACCTCACTCATATTCACAATATTTTCTTGCCATATTTAATTGAACGGCGCAGATTTATCATCATATGTATACATCCTTTTAACAGCATCTATCGCGAATGAGTAACATGAGTCTTACCCGGCCCATCGACGTTTAAACTTTCTTATAACTTTCTACATCTCATCCACAGTGGTCTTGTGTGAGATTTCTTCTCTGCAAAATGGAAAGAGAAAATTTTGGATTAGCAAATTCCCCAAAAAACGATTTTACCAAATTAACTACGTATTGCTCATTTTTTAAAATTATATTTCCAGTATTGCACTTGATAAAAGAAACGCACTTCTCACGACGCCCGTCGACGCAGACTGAATTCACTCCCTCAGTAATGACGCTGTGCTCAAGAGCGCGGTTCTCTCCTTTTCCGTGCCGACCAATCGACTTTTGAAAGGGTATTCAGGGTCGTTTGTATTGGCTTAGAGCCTTTTGGCGTGAACTTCTGACTCCGCCCTTATGAGGTTTCCCGGGATTCTCGCTGAGCGCCGTTGGCCCTTCTACATCTTTCCCCTGTATTTTTTTTTTTTTGACAACACCTCTCGTGGAAACTGTATCGCTCTAAGGGTTCTCATGCTCAAGTGTTTGGACCCTTAAATCTGTCGACCACTGTGTTTGTAGTTTCGAGGCTTGTGCAATTAACCCTCACAGCATGCGGTACCCGCCGAGGGCCAGCAGACTGCTTGTATAGCCAAAAATCTTGAGAACATAATATACACAGCTATCGCCTGGACCAAGGCGTCAACACTTTCGAACGTCTTAGTGCTCAACCGTTGAGATTGTTATTTCTCCCCTCTCGATAGAGTTACACACTCCCTGCCTGAAACAACACACCCTTTCTGAAACAACACACATCTAATGGTCGCCTACCCCTAACATTTATTTTAACCAAACATTTGGTGAAGAGACCCCTTCTGTGCCGCTGGGATTTGCAAAGACATTTTACCGAACAAAATTTTAGGTAAGCATTGAGTGAGCACCAAAATTTATAACACACAATTACAAAAAAGGACATAAATTAGTTAAATTCCCAAAATTAAATCTTTCCCAACAATTAGGTTAAACATCATTGTACTCCTAAGACTAATGTCGTGGACTATATTATTTTTCACCGATGCCGCATTATCCGTTGGCCAATTTCTGGGAGGCAGTTCTTTTCCTTCATTATTCATCGTTATTTTCTAGTTGCTTTCATTCTCTTTCGATGATCGTCGTCGAGACAGAAGGTCTCAATTATTTTATTTTGTTAATAATAAAGATCAAATAGACTGAGACTTTTTAATGTCTTTTACTATTAATGGTAATATTGTTATCAAGTCAAATAGGGCCTTATTAAGGTGAATGACGAGATGGTTGCAACGTAATTTAATGTTATAATGATGACGTCTTTCAAATAAATTAGTAAAGGATGACATATTCGGAAAGTAGAATGACACACAATGTATATAGCGTATTCTAAAATCTAAAGGACCATAATGTTATCAGATCTCGGTGATTACGTTAATTCTCATCTATCAGATGATGCTGTTACAGGAAATCGCATTATGACATCAAAATAAGCAGGTGAAGCCTTTATTACTTGATTATTTGACGAACATAGATCGTTAATACATTGATGATTAGGATAAGCACATTTTATATGAGTAGAATCCTCGATGCTAGATTAATTAGTATAGAAACAAAGATTGTCCAATATCGAACGAAATTATCCTACACGTGAAGCTTCCTGGACACGAGTGAGAGTATGGATGAACAAGTTTGGGATATACTTAGCTCAGTCTTGAGAAGCACTTAGATAGTCTGCACGACTTTAATCAGCCATTGGAACTTTAGGCAAAGAGCCCTCTCCTACCTGCCCGCAAGGGCAGGCGAGAGAATCACACGTCTTACTACTGTCACGGCCGTGCCCTTAATGCCGCTTGTGCACATCCGCCAGACGCAGCTTGCGCGTCTCTCTCGTGAGTGAGAACAAACACGTTCACTTTCTTGAAGCTTTACGTTAATATATCATAGGAAATAGCAAGTGTCGTGAGATAATTAAAATGGATTAAGCTTCATAGGCAATAAGCAAGTAATTTACGTAGAATGAATAAGGTCTTAAGTCAACAAGAAAGGAGTTGAAATACATGAAGAGAATGGAAGTGTTTGGAAATGATGCCTGTATATGCGGAAGCCGCAGAGCAGAGGGTACGAAGTCCAATGGTGGTGTTCGTAGAGGGGGCGAGGTCACTCGCTGGTTGATTTCAAACGATGCTTCGATGTGACGGTTGGTGATGCTTTGGCTCGAAGCGTAGGTCGTTGAGTTCAGAAATGCTGTGCTTATTAACGAGAAATACATTATCCAATGCCGGATCTTTTTAGAAGATGGTTGTTTGGCCGGACAACCCTTCATTTTAACGTTTATTTGAACACGGTGATGGTCAGTTATAGTAAACTATAACACTAACCTTGATGGTAGGATGCCCTAGAAGTCACTGAACTTATTCGGGCCCACAGGTAGCTATGTATTTATATTTGAAGATTGAAAGGAACATTTGTCTAGTCCTAAAATTTGTTTTGTTTTTCTAATATTTTGTACCTAATGTTAATTTCCTGATTTTGTTCACTAATTTTCTTGTGAAAGGGGAATGGATGTTACAAGTATTATTACCGCACCTAATACATGTGTTATTATTACCTATTACAATTATGCAGCAAGTAGCTAAATAAATGTAGAAAATCTTCTATGCGTACGTGTAACGTTTGCTAAATAAATCGTAATAATGCCCTAAACTTAGGTAACCTCACTTCTTAGATCAATGTGACTGTTGAAATCGTGCTTCATACCAACGATTCTATTGTTGTATATTGATGACGATTATGAGCAATCAAAAAACTGACGGCATCTGTAGTAGCTGGTAGAAAAAGTTCTGGTATTGAAAAACAAAAGTCGGTTTGGTCTCATAATTTGTTATTTGATGTCCAATTGAATAGTTTCCCAACAAAAAATTTGAAAAAACACTCTTCCCTAGTTTCAGGACACAAAGAGTTAAAATATTAGATACTTGTACCGCCAACTTAGATATACGTATTTTAGAGTCATTTTTCATTTATAAACTCAAACCTTCTCTCAACGAAATGCAGAGTGCATACCCTCTGAAAATAGTTAACTGGTACATTCTTTTTTATTATTCTGTGTTGTTTGAATTGTATTGCATTTGTGTTTTTTGTATTGTACTGCATTCCTGTATTCTGCGATTCTGTAATCTTGACTGCCCTAACATGTCCTTTATTTTATTTGCAGATTTTTTGTGGAGAATGAGCCAAGGCTCGAAACGTTCAAAGTAAATGTTTTTAAAGTAATTCTTCTTCTTCATTACTTTTCTTATAAATTTGCATCGCATAAATTTCCTTTGTACATTCGAAATAACTATGGCGAAGAAGCTTATCGTCTTTACCACAAATTTCTGAATGTATCTCGTAAATTGGAGAAATCCAAGTTGGACTATAATTTTCTTTGTGAATGCAACATCTACAATATCATGCCTAAATTTTTGCGCTTCAGACTGTACAAAAAGTCTCTCCACACAACCAACTTCTACAGAACTTAGCAGACCAGCCTACTTTCTCGGGAGATCAACTTCAAGAAAAAGAACAATGCAAAGCTAGCCGGTGATTTATCTGGATGCCGCAGCAGACTCTTAGAAGGTCTCCCTGGAGAGACCCGTGCCGTGATCTATAGTGTTGTTAGAGATAAAATAAGACGAGATTTTGAGTTTAATGCGCTCATAGCAATTAATAATTTGGTTCCAAAGAATCCCTAGAGGAGCACATTCAAAACGTTTTACATGAATGCCATTTGGCTCGCTGAATCATAATTTTCGAGTTACTCAACTTTGAAGTTACAGGAACGTCGGACACGTGCCTGTGAGTGAAGGAACGGGCACGTATATATGCTGAAATACGGTATTGCCGTAACGATGGGTGAGGTTATGTTAGGTGAGGTTTGGTTAATTGAATAAACCAACCCATAATAACCTAATTCAACCTAAAAAAGCTTACTTTAACTTACCCAAACCGATGCCGTTTTCGTCCGCCGAAAAAGTGGGCGTGTTCCAACAATGCGGCGATCAAGCAACTGATTATATATTATTCCTACCTAAACGTAATTATTGTCATATCTCGAAAATTATGCATTAGCGAGCCAAATGTCATTTATGTATAATGTCCTTAAATGTGTTTGTTTAGCGATTCTATGGAACAGAATTTTCAATTTCCGTGATCGTATTTAACACAATACCGACCAAAATATGTACACCACGTGTGGTACCTTTGCCTACGAATGTTTTATATTAAAAAAGTTTTGTTAATGTTAAGGAGATGCAACTAATTGATTTTTGAAATTTTAGTGCCTGTATCATGGTAATAACATCGAAATAAACAACTTTTCATCTATGCACATTTGGGGGCAAATGAGTATAATAGCGCTAAATTACTGACTGCAACTCTAGTGTTTGAAGCGGCAAGTAATTTATCGAGCGCGTTGGATGGCAACACTACAATGGACTCTCCCTTCTGACGCGCTCGAATGATCGAGCTTATTCCCGCCATCTTAAGCCCTGTTTATTCTGGTTTACATTTTGCTGCAGGCTCACGTGTAGACGCCTCGCGTGGAGCTTCACAAGAGCCATGTGCGTTTAGACTAGAGCGGCTAAACAATGAGCGCGAGCCGTGATGCGCGCTTCTCAAATCCAGTGAGTCTGCCATCAACCGTTATCAGAGATGGATCGTCGTAGACAAGCTTGTCTCAGCATTGTCGCTGCACTATGCGCCAAGAGGAAAAAGGGGGGCAGGCGTGTATGGTGTATGCCTTGGCTTGAACGACGAGCTAGCTTAGGCTGTTATGCGCAGATATTTAATGAATTAGCTAGTGAATATGGTTTTCAGAACTACACCAGCATGCAAATGTCTGCTTTTTTATGGTTGCTAAATAAGGTTGAACCGCAAATACACAGGCAGAACATTGTGCTCAGAGATAGTATTTCTCCTCATGCCCGCCTGGAAGCAACACTTATATTTTTAGCGTAAGGAATGGCATATAATCACCTGCGATACTTAACAAAAATTTCCTGCCCGAGCCTTTCGTATATTACCCCAGAAACGTGCCAAGCAATCTATGACGTGCTCAAGAATGAGTTTTTGAAGGTAAGCTAAATATGTGTAGAAAACTCTTCATGATATATTTGTATAAATTCATTGTATAGTAATAATGAAGCGTCATTTGTAACAAATAAATATATTGAACGAATTAATACACAATAGCGCAAATAATTTTATTCCATTTTTTATTTAGACCATAGATCGAACATAAACTGTTTAAAGCAAGCAGTAATCATTAATATGCAGATATCAATTTGACTGCTAAAGATGATTGTTCCGTAGATGATTGAAAAATAAAATATGATTGTTCCGTAGTGTGCGATAAGAAGTTATAAATTATTCGAGGCAGTATAAACTAATTTTGAATGCACCACAAAACTAATAATGCATCTAATATCGCAACTAATAATTTCTCCTGTTTATTTCAAAGATCAAGCATAAACGGTTTAAATTAATAGCAGTAATCAATAATATACAGATAGCAATTTAGGACTATATGAATTTATGAACAATAGTAGAGCATGGTACTTTTATACAAATAAGATATAATTGTTCCGTAATGTGCGATAAGAAGTTAGGAATTATTCGAGGCAGTACAAGCAAATTTTTAATGCAGCATGAAACTAATAATAATTTTCCGTTTATATCATATATAAAACATAAACTGTTTAAAGCAATAGCAGTTACCGGTAATATGAAGTTTTAAATTGAGAGTTTTTCTGTGACATCATCAGTTTGTTTCCTGTTTCGTTTGAGGGCCATGCTGGGGTGCCACCTGATGCATCGTTAGGTAGGGCGAGTTCTTGAGCAGATGCACTGGTTCTGCTAGTAGGTTCACTGATGCTACCAGTAGATGCGCTGGTACCGCTAGTAGAGAGCTGCTTGTAGGTTCATTAGCACTGCTGTTAGGTGATGGAATTGAGATGACAGCGAGATCAGCCTTGAGGTCTATATCAGCAAGCATCTGAAAAATTGATAATATGTTATGCACAATAAAAAATATTTTTTTTCTGTTTTCAGCTATCTTCAACACAACCAGAATGGAAAGCAGTGGCGGAAGGTTTCGAACGAAAGTGGAATTATCCACACTGCGTCGGCGCCATTGATGGCAAGCACATTGCCATAACAGCCCCTCTGCACAGCGGTAGCTATTTTTTAAACTATAAAGGAACGCATAGTATAGTTTTAATGGCCGTTGTGGATTTAAATTGACTTCTTGTATGTCGATGTTGGAGGAAACGGCAGAGTTGCTAACAGTGGCGTATGGGGAAACTGTTTTCTTTCTAGACTCTTAAATAGCTGTTACTGGCATACTGTAATGTGTGCCAGTCTTTGTCAAGTTTGCAGTGTGTTGTTTGCATCGTGTGAGGGGTATAGACCGACCGGGGCCCCGGCCCCGGCCAACCCCGGCCATTTTGGCTGACCCCGGCCACGGCCCCGGAAAGCCCCGACAACTTTTGCAGACCCAGGCCCCGGCCCCAGCCGCGCTCGTGTCAAAAGCTTGCCTCTGCCCCCCTTCTATCATGATCACCTGTGCTGCATGCCAGATACCGCCAGATTTTACATACACCTGCGATGCATGCCAGATACCGCCAGTAACTACCGTATTGTGTTCTCTTATTTCCCTTATACTGTATATTCTGTATAAAAAGTGTTAACGATAGTCGGATATTAGGAAACACGTCTGGCATTTCAGAAATCTCATCAGCAGCCTCTGAAATTTTGATGGCTCCTTCATATTGATGGGTGCCCTACAATTTTGCAGCTTTTCCGAGCTCTTACACCTTATACCATCCTCCGCAATAATATCTCATAGATATTCAATTTCTGTTTTACAGAAGTGACACTTTTCGAGTTTTATTGACAAATTCCCTGACCGAAATATCGTAAGGACACTTCCAATGTCAGACAGATGTTGGTCTTTAGTCTTCGAATATACAGAAATGCCATCCAAGAAAACGAAACACAATCGGCCTAGTATAGGTGTAAGAACAGAGGTCATTACCCGCTGAAACACGCTCGGACTGGAACTCAACCCGAACGGGATTCGTCTAAACTGATATTTTTGGTAACCTATACTAAAGGCTGTAAATTTCCTACTCTCTTGGTCTAATTCGACCTGGTGAAACGCGCACCTAAGATCCAACGTTGAAAACAGGGTGTTTCCCCCCAACGTCGATAATATTACACCGATCCTGGGTATAGGATACGACTCTTTCACCACAATCTTATTCAATGCCCTGAAATCTATAACGGGTTTAAGTTCCCCATTTTTTTCTTAACCACGTTAACTGGAAAATTGTGATCCGACATAGAACTTTCAATTATTCCCTGTAAGTGCATTTCATTAGTTATTTTAGCTAATTCCTCTTGATATATATGAGGAATTCTATATGGGGTAATATTTAGGACTGGTGCGCCCGGTTTTAATTTGATCTTGTGCGTCATAACATTAGTAACTCCAATCGTTTCCCCCTCTAACTTGATGACATCCCGGAACTCATTTAGTTATGTTATCAAAGGTAACTCCATGTCAACTTCGTGGCATGAAATGTCATGATTCGTTAACGGACTACGTACATCCTGCTGTGTATGACACATTTTCGACTTGTGCATTAATTTCTAGTTCCTCATCACTAGAGAAAACTCGATTTCCGCCGCATTCGTCAACCTTCAATTCAAGTTTCTCCTTGGCCATGGTCTTACAAATTCCACCACGATCCGAGACGACTTTAATTGAATCTGACTCACCCTCAGAGCTTCTTTCTACGGTATTTTCGTCATTCAGTGCTTCCTCTACACTAGTGAAATAAATCTCACTTCCAACCTCACCATCAGCAACTGACTCCAAGTTACACAACATTGCGTTTTCGCTGAAATGAATAGCATCATCTTGAGCATTTAATATCATTACCGGCACTACTCTATCTTCTTCAACGTGAACAATTGACTCTGCCATTAGTGCCCCATTATCGAGACCTTGTTTGAACACTAAATATTCACCGGGTTCTGCCTTCCTCACAAAACCGTGAATAACCTGAATTGAATTACCAGGTACATCAACCGTAGTACAATGAACTACTAGAGAAGCTCTCTTCTTTTTTATCTCAGCCCTTGGCTTCAGTGCCGCTTGCTCGAGCACAACTTTTTTTCTTCTTCGCAGTAACAATTTTTTATCGCTCGGTGACTGACCTTCTCACGGCCTCTGCTGCTTCTCTCGGCAACTATCACATCAGAAAGTAAACAGTCACTGTTTAGAACACAGCCTCTCTACTTATAGCTGGTTCAACTTCTATTTCCTTGAAAGGCAGTCTTATACCCTCCCACTCGAGGGATCAATATTTGAGATTAATCACGGCATTATTAAGCACATCTCTTCCTAAAATTAGCTCATAATTAAATTTTGCATCTTTAACGATTAAAGCACTAGTCTTAAGTACTCTGTTAGTACCAGGTATTGAGATAGTTAGGTCGACTTCACCACTAACATTACTTTTGCCGTTAATACCTTTTACGCTTAAGCATCTCGGTTTTAATTGCTCATTCAGGCTCTTAATTTGCCTTTAACTAATGAGACACTTCTCACTACCGCTATCTAATAGCGCTCTCAAAAACTTTTTTTTCTACTCAATATAATCGTAGGTTTCCTAGCTTTTCGGAAAGCAACTAGATCGATGCCTTCTTTCTTGAAATTTCCCGTTACAACACTAGTGGAAAAATAAGCCTCAACTGCTCTACTTTGCTGAGTATCATCAGCAAGCTCTTCTTCCTTCAATATTTCGTATCTATTTTCACAGTTGAACAACGGATCAATGAATGATTCAGAATTTGTCATCTCAGTCGTATCAGTAAATGTTTCGACCACAGCTTTAGGATTAACGTGAGTCCTGTGCTGATCCTCGGGCTCAATCTCGTTCCCACCAGCACCTCTTACTGCACATCTGCTAAAAAATCTCGAGAATCTGTCGAGTTTGATTATTACTTCCCCTATTTGCGTTGTACCTGCGTAGGAAAGCTTTGTAGTGCCTCACCTCATTTTCTGATGCTCTACAATTCCTAACAAAATGTTGGCCGCCACAGGCGAAACATGGCCCGGCATATCCTCTCGATTTACTCAGACCTCTTCGAGATCTACAATTAGCTTCAACATGACCTACAACGTTGCACGAACTGCAGGAGGGAGAACCTCTCGTTCTGGCTGCAACATGCACTGGTGCTTGATTCGAGCTTTCTGCCCGCAAAGTGTTACATTCAAGGGAACCTATTCCCCTATCACCAACAAAGCCACTAAATTCTCTCGCTCTTCCTCGAAGATTTCTCAACCAAGGTCGGGGACACGACTTGCCATGGAGCTAGGATATATGGAGGGAGCGTAGCCGATTTCAATCGGGTTCAAATTAGCTGCAAAAGTTGGGTGACTGGGGCATTGGCAAGGCCCCACACGTGAGCCAACCATAGACGCTTGGCTGAAGTTGGCTCCTCCTCGCCTCCTCTACAACTCGTCCATTTGCCAAAGCAAGATTAGTACCGCTCCACAAATCGAAGGATGAGATGCGCGTGCAAGTCGCTCTCTAATTTGTTATATTCAAGGGCCTGTAATCTTTACAGTTTTCAACTCTCTATGTATCTTTGCTAGTAATTTTGATATTATTAAGTGTCCTCGAGTGAGGAAACACAATTTATTATCTTTCGGAGTCTTAGAATCCCAAATTAACGATTACGATAAACTCAACAGCTGGAAGAGCAATCAGCGAGCATGTACGCACCCTAGCGTAGTTAGTAGGTAACTGACTTCCGTGCTGACGTCACACTTGCGAGACGGCTATTGGTTACCACAAACATAGGAGAAATCTCAAAAACTGGTTCTCTTCACAGACGGCTATGCTCCCTCCATATATAATCCCTCCACGCGACTTGCGCCCCGGGAAACGACCCCTATGGTAATTTCCGTAGAAAATTTCACTCTCCTGAAGGGATTCCTGCACATCAACATTGTCTTCTGAATCATCAGCCACATCTGTCCCAAAGCTTTCTTTATCGTACCAAATCGGGTACTGAGACGCTAAATTCTTTTTTGTATCGGATTGACTCCTCACAGAAAAGAAAGAAAAACATTTTATTTCCAATAATGTACAAACATAAAATGTCGATACATTGGTTTTTAAAACACCTTAACATTAACATTCTTAAATGATAATAACACATTGGTATCGTAATACCCGTGTAGAATGTTGAAACAAAATGATTGATAGAAAAGTACAACAAAAATCAGTTCCTTTCCTTGCCTAATCGGATTTTGAACAAAGAGAACACAATCCTCGCGACGCTCATTTGAAAAACACTTTCATTAGTGCGCACAAGTATTGAAATAAAAGCGAAAAATGCATTCAAATACCTTAGCATAGAGACCCTTAATTGCTATTTATACATGGTTATCGTAATGCACATGATAATTGTCGACACAGGATTTAGAGAGAAGCACAAGTTAATAAAAAATAAACAATAATATGTATAAAAGGATCGTTTGCATTTGGAGTGCGGCACTAAGTTTCAGTCTCTGTGTTTCAATTTCTAAGTTTCAAATTCTGAAATTTTTGCTAGAATGTAAAAATTAATTTTATTTTACGTTCGCTAAGTCATTCCAATATTGATCTTACTTATTCCTGTCGACTATAATGAGCATCACAACTGTTGGTTCAATGCAGCGGAATGAAGGTTGTTTTTCCACAATTAGTAGTACTTCACCTGTGGTGCCCGGAAATGGAAATGGAGCTTGTTATTTTTCAAATAAATTATCAACTCCAAAGTCCAAAAATTCCTTTCGCCCACCCGACACCACTTTACCCCCTCTTCCGGTGATTCCCGCATCCGGTCATGCCTCTACATTTGGTTACGCTTCCCATTTGTTTATATCCTACATCCGGTGAAAACCCACATCCGGTCCTTCGTCCCTATATGTAAGGTGTCCCAATGATAATATTCGCTATAACAAAACAGAAAATGGTTATGTTATTTCTTACTTACGCTAATAGTACTGGCGCAAAGAGTTCATCGGGGTTAAAGACACGAAAAGTATTGTTTTACATAGCTATCTGTAATATTTTCAACATAAGTGGAACCGTACAAAAGTTACCTATCGAAAATTAGTGTTGTCGAAGTGCATTCACGAGAATAAAAAAGGTAAGAAGAGTTTACCACACAGAGCTTACGACAGAAATTTGAGACCAGAATAAGAAGATTAAAATGATGTTCTTTAAAGTTATGACTAGAGCTGTGCCATTGCATAACTTGCATATATGCGCGCCAAGAGATATGCAGACTGTTTAATGCAATACAAAGAATTATCTTGTGCATATGAAAAATCACATATGCAATTTTGCATATGCAACATAAGAGATCTAATATTCAAAACGAATTATGCATATGCACGATTTCATTGCATATATGCTGTAATACGAATGGTGTAATTTGATTTTTTAATGTAAACTGCAAATTTGTTCCTAGATCCAGAAATTTTGTACATTGATGGGACCTCTAGCATACACACCATTAGTTGTCAAGCAACATCACAAGTTTTACCCGGTGCGCTGTGTTCAGTACCTGATGCCCAGGTTTCCTTCTTGACCTGTTCTTCAGTTAAATTTGATTCATAAATAAAATACAACAGAGGTGTTCGAACTGAACTTTATTGAGTTTGAAGTTTTGAAATATTGCATGGTGTAATAGTTTTTGTACACCTAGTGATAGTTTTCTTGTTTTGTTCTACACATAGGCCTCCCTATACGTACAAAAAGAAATGTAACTGCGAAGTTTGTATCAATTTCCGAAACAAATGCGTTTAGTGAATTAATAAATACCTTTGTTGTGCTCTGCTTGTTCATAAAAAATGAGAAAGAACTCAATAAGGTAATCCCTCGAATTCCAAATATGCCACAAATTCCCAAAATTTGCATCATAATAGTGATTTAGCTTCCTGGACTTACATAAGGACAATCAAATCTGCAATTGACATTTAGTGATCATATGCTGATTTGATTATTCCTGAAGTATTAGGTTCTTCAAAACCTAATGCAAATGTTTGGTATTCGTGGGATGTCTGGAATGAGGGGATTACCTAAAGGAAGGTTATGAGAACATTTCTATCAATTTTTTATTTTTATTAATATTTGGATTGAAATTTATGCATGTATTGATAATATCTTGAAGAATGGAGAAACAAACAAATTTCTTTTAGTGTTCCAATGATTACCATTTTTTATTAGTTACGCCATCCTAAAGTACCACAAAGTGTAAGGAATGATACTTTCCAGAATGTATTTAAAGAAAGTGATTTTCGTGACGTAAATCTGTATTGTACTTATTGCCGGAGAACTGTAATTTTGTCATGCAATATATTATGAGAACATACAATCTTATTGTCAAAATATCTGCTGCGACTTCAAACCAACTTTTCGTGTTCGCCGTGGCCGAGTGATTGAGAATGCACACTTCCATGAAGGTTTCAAAGGTTCGAATCCCGGCGCTGCACGGCGATTTTCCCTGTTGGGTAAAAGGAAAACTGAAACGCAATACCCCACTCTACCCAGATATCTGATATGGGTACCGACTCGACAGGGAAGTAGCCGTCCAGGTGTTAGTTATACGGCGTTTGAAAAACCAATGTACAAGATGATATTTATCATGCTAAATTGATTGGAATAAAGTTTTTTTTTCTAGATTGCTAGCACGAGAAGATCTTCCCACGATTAAGGATGTCAACTCTATTTTGCATGGCTATCCTGTTGAGGAACGACGACCAACCAACCAAATTTGTTGACCAAATTTGTTGATCAACTCTTTACATCTGACATGGAGAATTTTGAATTTGCTCCCCTGGTGTCGTACGATGTAGAATGAGTGTCTTCGCAGTACAAAAGTATTCGCGACGATTAGCAAAAAAAAACTGTCCTACTTGAGAACATTAAAAAGTAAATAACTATTAAATGGAACTACGTACGTTAAACCTGGTTTTACTTTGAAATCTTGTGAAATCCTATCATCAGGTTTTCTTCATTAGTCGCAAATGCTCGAAATTGTAAATATTGAGCACTATTGTAATGAATCATTACCTTAGGGTTCAATATTTACAATATCGAACAAGCTCCAACTAATCATTCAGCCGTGCATGTGCACGACTGAATCGTATATTGTTTGCATATAATTGCGAGAGCTGTGCATTTGACACTCCGCAATCGCATATATGCAACCTGAAGTCGCATATTTTATGCGCTCATGATTTCATATGCGCGTGCAAATATGCATGTGCATATTGGCACAGCTCTAGTCATGTCGAAACTGTCGTTAATGCTATTCTTACCTGAACGTTATTTATGTTATATCTCAAAAAATAAGCATTTGCGAGCACAATATCATTCGTGTAAAACGTCTTAAAATGTCTTAGCACGTTGACTCCGGTTGCGTGGATCGTCTTCAAAAACGGTCGCAAAGTAATTTCAAATGCTATTATTCATTTACGTTGGTGCATGTATGAACAATTTACCTAGTGGTAAACATTTGTACCACTCCGTGGTCAAAGTGTTGAATTGAAAAAAATTATGCTTCAAAAATGTATGCTTCGACGCCAAAAAAATGGCTGAAAATCTGACAACAAATATCAATTAAGTTTTTGCTTAACTTTATCTGTAAATACATGCCCGTATGAAAAACTTGCCAAAAATAAATAATAGAGGATTAATCGTATTGCATAGACCACGAAGGTAATATGGAGTGGATATCAATAACAAATTGCACGTGTCGAACTTCTGGAGTGTTGAAAAACATAGTTGCAGGAATATTATTAATTGCCCTGATATTTGTCAGTTACTTCAAATTATTTCCATACTAGTTGAATTAGCCTACCATGAAATTTTGTCAATTTCCCTAAACTGGAAGAACTAGTAAGTTGGGAACTGGAGTTCCCGTCGGGAATCAAAGAGTTAAGGAGGTGCAACTAATCAATTTTCGAAATTTTGTATCATGGTAAAAACTGATGCCTGTATCATGGTAAATACGTCGAAATAAGCAACTTTCCTTCAACGGACTTTTTGGGGCAAATGATTATTTAACGAGTGATAGCGGTAGGTTTAATTTGGGTAGAGTACGTTTGGGTACTTTGTAATTTATTATTTGCATGCCCCGCGGAGCCTGAACCCACTTCTAGGATCTGTTAGTTAGTAACACAATAGAAATTATCACTCCAAAATAACAAATTATAGCGGTATGTTCATTATCGTCTTAGATGGCGGGAATGCGCTCGATCATTCGAGCGCGTCGGAAGGGAAAGTCCATTGTAGTTTTGCCATCCAAAGCGCTCGATAAATTACTTGCCGCTTCAAACACTAGAGTTGCAGTCAGTAATTTACCGCTATAACTCGGTAAATACTCATTTATCCCAAAAAGTGCATAGATGAAAAGTTGTTTATTCCTATGTAGGATAATGTGTTCAAGACCCGGACAGTAAAGTGAATAATATTCATAAAAATTTTTTATTGAGCTACAGGAGAGATTTTATGCTCAAAAGAAAGCTTAACTAATTCCCTATCTTATGCTATGAGTTTTATATCTGTAGATATCATAGCATTGGTTTTACAGCCGTTTTAAAAATCAAGAATTCTCTGTCCGGGTCGAGACCGCGGGTTCACGACCCGGACGGGAGTGTGGTCTCAACCCGGACGGGGGTGTGGTCTCAACCCGGACGGGGGTGTGGTCTCAACCCGGACGGAGGTGTGGTCTCAACCCGAACGGGGGTGTGGTCTCAACCCGGACGGATGTGTTGGTCCACCAAAAACACTTACACCAATGTTTTATTTTTTTCTTACTAAGAACATCCAGAACAGGACACTGAAAAGTGGAATAAAAAATTGGTAGCAAAATATCAATGTAATAAAAAAATATATTTATGATAAAAAAAGGTAACTGAATTCCTTAAAACTATGCCATTTTTCTTTCGTATGGCTTGTTTTCTTTCTATTAGGAAAATCAAAAAGGGTGAACACTGAATAGGGATACAACTTACGTGCATCACGTGCACACTGTCATCACACTAAATCGCGTGCACACTGTCTGAATCGAGACCACGCACATCATTTTTTCAAAAATTCGTAAAAAATATAAACAATTGGACTAGGATAAATATTTCAATTTGGAGAAGTAAACACTAATGGGGGGCACATATTAATGCTAAAAATAATTCACTTCCATCAATAAAGCACTTCAAAAAATCACTCGATATTTTGCCGTGGCAAACACCCATTTCCAGCCTTTTCCATGGCTTTATTTCACATATGGTACATTATAGTTGTAAGAACTATGCAATCCTTCACTTTTTAATTGGTTTTTCCAGTACACTTAATTTGCACGAATTGTCAAAAATTGTCTGAGTCGAGAACACGGCATAATTTTGTTTAGCGGGCACCCACCCCAAACGAGTCCATTGTTGTTTAGGCACTCCGTATTATCACTGATTTTATGCCAATATGGCTACATTACATAGCAAAACTTATCACAAGTTGATCGCGCCTTATTCGTGGTCGTGGCACAATATATCCTGATGCCGAAAATTAAGATCGCGACCTCTTAAAATCGAAATTCATACCTTGCTTACAAGCGGAATGTCAGCCGGGAGGTTTGCAATTGGCGTCTAGTTAGGACCGCCCTCCCTCATACGTCATAGGTCTGACGTCATCCTAGGCTCGATCGTTCATTGGTTAATCAAGACTGTCCGGGTCGAGCCCTTGTCCGGGTCGTGACCACACCACCCTAATTACCATGATAAAGGCAATAATATTTCGAATATCAATTAGTTGCATCTCCTTAAGGGGGTCCCCAGGTAGCAAGAAATTATTAGGTCAATATTGGGTTGATAATTATTTATTGACCTGATATTGGAATCTTGGATTACAATATTAGGCTAATAACAAGACAATATCGAAAAATGAAATATTTATTTATGATATCAACTTGTTATTGGGACAATGTAGTAAATAATTTCATTTCTAATATTAAACTAACAGTGTATACATATATGTACGATATTCATATAAGTGGAAACTATCTCATAATAATTAAAAATCTCGCAATTTAATAAAATTTATAAAAATTTAAATTATTATTGCCCAAATATTGGGTGGATATTGTACGCCAATAATACGGAGTAATTTGTTTAAAATGTACCAATAAAGTTAATGAATAGTTATTGCAGTCATTAATGAGTGCAGATATATATGACATATATCAAGAAATGTGAATACGTTACAATAATATGTATATTCAGAATTACTGTAATCACAGGTTCACAGTTCTTGTTTTTTCAGTCGTCCAATGAGTTTCGAAGGTCTAATTTTTTCAAAAAATATGCTAAAATCGTTTGTCATATATTACTATTGCAATAAATGTCTACATATTGAATTAAGATGATATAAAGTCATTTATATAGATGATATAAATGACTTAATTTCGTAACGAAGGTATTGAGTAGGCCTGTTCCTACCATATAACCCATTTTGCATGCATCATTCTTTGAGTAAAGCGCTTGCGTGCAATTTTCAATCACGCATATATATGCTGCTTAGATGAACGTATAAATGCTGCTTAGTACTGGCTGCCCGACCACTGGTACGTACGTGCAACACAAAATTTGGACTACGATTCCGAAGAGGTTTGTAATCATGGATTTTAGATAAATTTTGAATTCAGTTTAATTCATAGTCTTGTAGGTGTGTGCTGTAGGTATATACATCGGATAACATAGTTATCAGAATTATATATATATCTCGTCTTTGAACCCTTCTGAATATTGATGCGATATTAGAAATTAATTATTAAGCCAAAGTGTTGTTTAAGGAAACACCTCAATATCAAGTCAATAGTGACACAGTAATTAGCTGATACTGGGTTAAAAATAAATTATTATTGGGACAATATATTCTACTAATATCCACTTGATATCAGAAAATACGTAATGGGCCGTAGTACCCTACTTTAGTTACCCCTCAAACTCAGTTCTAGTCTAGTTGTGTTCAGTAATACCAGTATGTGTTTATGCAAAATTATCCATGAATAAACTGCTAAAAACATATATAGCGTATCCTCGTTAGGAACTGCATGCGAAGTACGACTATATTAATAAAGTTGCTGCTTCACACGCCGTATGCGGAACGGAATAGCTAAAGTAGCAACAACTCCAGGCCTAGCTAGCCAAAGGTGGTCTAAGGAACACCTCAATATAAGGTGCATATAGACACAATAATTAGCTAATATTGGATTAGCGGAATTATTATTATCGGGGCCATATGTTTTACAAACATCAACCTATCAGGGTTTGAATACTAAGCCAATGTTATTGTAGGGAACACTTCATTATCAAGTCAATATTGCCACAATAATTAGTTGATATTGGGTTGATGATAATATTGTTATTGGGCCAATATATTTTTCCACTATCAACCGAATTTTCCAAAATAAAGTATTGCCCCAATGTTCATTTTGAATATTAAGTCAATATTGAGACTGTATATTGGCTCAATATTAGGTCAATAAATTTTGCTACCTGGGTCCTCCGAGGCCCCTTTTCTCCCCGGTGGTCATTTTTCATGTTTTTGTTGGAAAAGGACCCTTAGCTGATGGACTGTTCGGTCCTAAAATTTTTTGACGCTACGGACAATAGATCTCCCCCCCGGGGGGGGGGATCAAAAAGGGGACCTAAAATCCTAAATTTTCGACCCCATATAAAAAGAAATCAAACAAAGAAATAGGAAATTTACAAATGTACTTTAGTTAGATATGTTCCAAGGATTCTAAAACTGCGTTTGGTTTTGTTCTAGCATAAAAACTCAATGAGTTCTATTCTTTTGATATATCAACACCAGTGGACTAAAAACCAATATGTCAAATTTTTCCAAAAACTAAGGCCTGAATCAAAAAAATGTTTGGAAGAAATTATGTTTCTTTTCACAAGTTACATATATTAGTCAAATTTCATAAAAATCAGACTGAAAACAAATAATTTCAAATTTTTGAGAAATTTTATTTTTATTGTAATTTATTGTCATTCACAGAGTGAATATGAAGTTATGCATGGAGATTATCGAAATAAAAATGAAAACAGCATTCAATTACATAAGTTTTCCATTATATTACACTTCAACAAAAATTTTGTTTTTGGCTTATACTGTAAAGTCACTTATTTTCAAAATTCAAAGGAATAGAAGTCGTTGAGTTTTTATGCTAGAAAAAAAAACAAAGACAGTTTTAGAATCCTTGAAACATTTCTAACAAAACAACATTGCCACTTTTTAAATTTTCACATTCTAATTTTTTTATCATAGTTTAAATGTCAAGAATTTTAGTATATTTTATATACTGGTAAAATATCGCATATATAAAAGTCAAATAATAAAAATAAAAATCCCTGAACGTACTTTTGTTAGGAATGTTCCAAGGATTAAAAAACTGTCTTTGGATTTGTTCTAGCATAAAAACTCAATGACTTCTATTCATTTTAAATGTGTATAAAAATAACGCAAAAAACTAATATTTCAAATTTTGCGGAAAAACTAAGGTCTAAATCAAAAAATTTTGCGATTCAAATATGTTTGTCTCGCAAAAATACATATACTGACCAAATTTCAGACCAATCGGATGAAAAAATCATTTTTTGGGGGGAGGACCCCCATAACATTAACCAAACTTTTTAAAATAAAACGTTCGTAGGCAAACGTACCACTCGTGGTGTACAAATTTTGGTTGATATTGTGTGTACGCAACCCCAACCCCCATGCGCGTCGGAGTCTTTATAAGCAGTCGGCTTCTTAGCCCTGTTGCTATCGTTCTCATCACCTCCTCGAAGTAAACACCTGTAAACTCCTGTCTGAGTTGCCTTACCACGACCAAGCCGCACATTTGGTGGCCAGTACTTGATCAAACCCACGACGTTGTGAAGAAGTTATTATAACGTTAGAAGAAGATTACTACAAGATCGAAAGCCTACGATAAATTCTTACTTTTGAAGTTCAGCAAGAGTCAAGAAAAGAAGAGAACATTTCTGAAATCGCGTAAATGACTGGCAGCAACAACAATACGAGTCTTCTGCAACTGCTACCGTCTGTGCTCAACATCAGCTTCAAGATCCCGTATACTGCACTTCTGGAGACCTACGTGCAGTTCAGCGAGGATAGATACCTGCTATCCCTTCCGAACGAAAGTACTCGTCTTTGACGCCGGAGAGGACATAGAAGTGGTGCTGCAGCCACAGTTTGGAGCGACACCCAACAACGAGTAATCTACAACGGCTATTTCGTCTACATCTACCCTGCAGTCATCCCAGTGTACTTCTACAGTGTCGAACGACTTCACTTCCTTCGTTCAGCCAGTGGATGCTAAGTATATAATAGCTTGCACTGAATTAATGGATAGTTTATTCACCTAATCGCCGCAGCGCGGTTGCTAGGCAGCGCATGCAGACAGAGTTATAGGTTTATAACAGTAGTTTTTTTGCTCTGCAAGAAGCAGATTGACTTTTTTGCATCGGCTCAATGTCATGCGCAGTTCATAGAGCAAACAGCATACAGCATGCGTCAGGCTTTGCTAGAGTAGCAAGAGCAGTACCGCCGCAGTAATAAATTGAAGTTGTGCAAGGTAGCTATAGCGTTTAGAAGTGAGTGATAAAAAAAATTTTCATGGGTGCTTTATTTCGTAAATTGTGTGTTTATTGATGTTATTTCTAGGGTCTGTAATATTGATATGTTAGCAAATGTTGATTTCCAAGTTTTAATATTGTGTAAAAATTATTGCCTACTGTATGTCGGACACGTCCGATTCAGAGGAAACTGTTAGAACAACAGCGACCAGAACTAGTAGAGGTCGTGTAAGTAAAGCTAGATTTCGTGCTGAGAGCAATCCAGAAATGACTGAAAAAAGCAGCTGGCGCGGCAGGTGGCCCAAATACAAATACTAGCACTTTAGCAAGAGAAATTGCAGCAAACATGCCGAGATCAAGAACAATCCTTTCGGGCGCTGAGTTGCCACTCTTTCGCTGACGTAGACGTACAGAGGACCCCGACTTCATTGAGAATAAAACATTTAAAACGCATATTGGAAATTTGCGTGCCTTCATGACGCTACTACCCGACGTGAATTCCGACAGTGCCAAAAATGAGTTGTTAGTTTAATCAGCTAACAAACAGGTAGGAGATTTCAATTCAGAAGTAACCAAGTTGGTAAATTCCGACCTTCATTACTCTTTCGAAGATGTCGTCAAAATCTTGGATGACATTTATGTAGCTAGAGGCGGAAAGTCTATTCACTCATTGGCATGCGATTTAAATAAGTTACGCTTCGTTAGGAACGATTCACTTGCGGCCCAGTTGGTAGCCGCATTTGCTAAAATCAGAAAGTTGTCGGAACATTTGTTAAACTCGACCTCAATAGCGTGGTCGAGACACCTATTTTTCAGGGCTAGTACAAATCAAGTAGAACTAAAACGTTTTGTAGGAGACAGTATTGACATTAGCCCTAGCTATCATCGTGTTAGCACCATTACTTGATGAGTATTTTGCTAAGAAATTATTTGATACGTCGTTCAGTGCGTCAGAGGAATTATTGGCCCGAATTGTTGCCGCTATTCGAAACCAACCCGAAAGTAAAGAGATAATAGCGACTCAGTACGAGACGCAATACAATAGAGAAAACTTTGTAGCCGAAGTTCCCGAGTCAGAAGACCCTATTGATGTGCAAGATTCCCCTCAGAAAAGTGAAGTTTTCTACGGAAATTACCGTAGAGGGCGTTTCCCGGGTCGGAGATCATTTCCTCGACTTTGGCTGAGAAATCCTAGAGCAGGAAGGAATGTTAGTTGCTATGTAGGTGATAGAAGAATAGGTTCCCTGGAATGTAACACTTTGCGGGCAGAAAGCTCGAATCATGCCCCAGTGCACTTTGCAGCTAGAACGAATTATTTTTTAATTGCAGTCTAGGCCATCTATGTTTGTTGATAAGTCGTTCGGGCGTCATGCGGTCTGAGCCAGACACCGCACGGGAGTCGGAAGTAATATTTTTCGAGCATTAGTGAACAAGTTAGAAGCTTTCAAAGCTTAGAACGAAACTATTAACTATCAAATCCTTATTTAAGCATACGACGGAGTGAGCGCAGAGGTAATTTGTAGATTGTAGGACTCGTAAGAACTTAAATGTATAGTTACTATGAGTAGGGCTAGTTTATGATTATAAAAACATCGAGTAGGCGTCGAGTAAACCTTTGATTATATGAAATTTTTGTAAAACATTTTTCTGCGGAGCTGCAATCTATTTAATTAATGGGGTTTGACACGTTAACAAACGAACCGAATATGACAAATTGATTTAGAGCCAAATTAGGTTATACCTTCGTTGACAGCATTCCGAAGGTCGCTGCCAGCGTTGGCATGTTAGACCGCACCGGCCGTTTTGAGTGCCTAGGCCATTTCAAGCCAGGTTGCAAAATTATTATTACGTGTCCCCCTACAGTTACAGTGGGAACATTTCTGACAATGTTCCTTTTGTTTAGAGCGCGTTCCGACCGAGCTGAAAATCCTACGCTCCTACGCGCTCGGCCAGTAGCTCCATTTGTTTTCTCAGGTAAGAAACTAAGACTGTTAACATCTCCACTAAGATGTTAACACCAAGCCTGTTAACATCTCCTAAACTCTTTGCTTCCCGACGGGAACTCCAGTTCCCAGACTGACTAGTTCTTCCTTTTAGGGAAATTGATAAAATGTCGAGGTAATTCAACTAGTAGGGAAATAGTTTGAAGTAAATGACAAATATCATTGCAATTAATAATATTCCTGCAACTATGTCTTTTGACACTCCAGAAGTTTGACACGTGCAATTTTCTATTGATATCAACTCAATGTTAGCTTCGTGGTCTATGCAATACGTTTAATCCTCTTTTATTTACCTTTAGCAAGTTTTTCATACGTGCTTGTATTTACAGGTAAAGTTATGAATAAAGTAAATTGATATTATTTCTCAGATTTTTCAGCCATTTTTTTGGCGTCGAAGCATATATTTCTAAAGCATAATTTTTATCAATTCACCACTTCGACCACGGAGTGGTACAAATGTTTGCCACTAGGTAAATTGTTCGTACGCGCACCCATGTAAATGTATAGCATTTCAAATTATGTTGCAACCGTTTTTGTAGACGGTCCACGCAATCGGAGTCAACGTGTTTAGGACATTTTGAGACGTTTTACATGAATGATATTGTGCTCGCAAATACCTTTTTTTTGAGATATAACATAAATAACGTTCAGGTAATAGTAGCATTAACGGCAATTTCGATATGACCCTTCAGGTGTAACCGGGATATGGAACACGCGTAGTAACTGGGGCGAAAGCCATCGGTGTCGAAATGGCTAAGTAAAATTATTTTTAACTATCTAACTAATTATTTTTAACTATCCGGACTTTACCTAGCCAAACCTCGGCTTTTGTTTCGTTAATAACCTATTTGAAACTTATTTACGTCTCAGTTTGTTTAATTTTATGAACGACGTGACTATAACTTCAGAGTTAAATAACTCGAAAAATAAGCAATTGTGAGCAAAATGTCATTCGTGTAAAACGTTTTGAAATGTACCTTATTATCAGAATATGGCAACGAAATTCTGAAAATAGTTGCTAACAGTAAACTAAAGATTAACCGTAAGTTTCTTTGCAAACTCAAAAGTTTGCGATGTTTCTTGTAACTTTTTCTAGACGATATTCATAAGAAACTAATTTTTAGGGCTCGGGCTTATAATTGTGACCCTATATTTCCAAATTTTTAGTTCCGTGGCTTAGCCAATAGACTCTTAATGATATCCGTTCTAAATTTTTTCAACTTTGTACGAGCTTTATCTAGTCAACCCAATGTTCAAAAATGTTTCATAGCCTCCCTTGACGCTGAGAATCTTTTTATCTATGTACCTCTCGACGAAACCATTGATATTTACACTAATTTGCTGTTTTCTGGTCCGTCCTCTTCAGTAATAGGTTTATCAATGAATTATTTTAGAACACTTTCAGAACTGTGCGAAAAATTTATTTTTATTTCCAATTGATAACACATAAACAGGATGAAAGGCTAAGGATGGGTCTCCAATCAAGATCTAATTTCGCTAACATTTTCATTTGCCGAAAGAAGAAAGAAAACCTGTTCTTTTCCAAAAAAGTTGACACATGAAATACACGACCACACATTGGCTTTTATAAATTTCTTAATAAAAGACGTCATTAAAAAACGTACCATACGAGTACAAATGACTGTCAGAGGTGTACGAATCGACTAACCTCTGGCAACGCTGTCATGCTGCCAGATGTTACGTGCTTGAATATCACTAGGAAAATGTAAAAACTTTCACCAGACGAGGTGTATGAATCGACTAACCAGGCGAGGTGTACGAATCGACTAACCAGGCGAGGTGTACGAATCGACTAACCAGACGAGGTGTACGAATCGACTAACCAGACGAGGTGTACGAATCGACTAACCAGACGAGGTGAACGAATCGACTAACCAGACGAGGTGTACGAATCGACTAACCAGACGAGGTGTACGAATCGAGTAACCAGACGAAGTGTACGAATCGACTAACCAGACGAGGTGTACGAATCGACTTACCAGACGAGGTGTACGAATCGACTAACCAGACGAGGTGTACGAATCGACTAACCAGACGAGGTGTACGAATCGACAATGAACAGAAATGGCGAAGATGGCTTGAAAAATATAATCAGATGTTTTTTTTCTACTGATTTTTGATTACAGAGATAAAACGAAGCCTGTAAAGAAGAAAAGAGCTGTACTCAGCTCGCAACAAACTCTTCAAAAAATGTCTTCGGAAGAGACAGTGTTGGTATAACCCAAAAGGACGGACAAGTACCGGAAACGGGAACACCGGAACACCAGAACACCGGCAACTCTCAACAGAAGGGGAAAAAATTAAGGTCTCGCCATAATCCTGAAATACAAAAAACTGGGAAAACGTCCAGTGATAGTCAAACCGAAGATTCAAGTCAGGCTTTCCCGCGAGTAGCAAGTCTACAATTTACATATACAGGAATACTTCATGCCCTTTTTATTAGCATGGGTATAAATTATATCCCGAAAATACTGGGAACGTGCACAACTTCACGTCCTTGGAAAGCTAATACAGATGAACGAATTTCAGCTCCCCCCTCATCTGAAGAGCCCATTATTGGATATGCTGGCCCTTCAGCGGTGGTGGCGTCAGACAATGATAGCGGATTCTGATGTTTTCAGGAGCTACCCAGGGCTTACGAGTGAAAACGTTCCTACCCTAAAACTTTCTTCGAGATTACCCTGAAAATGTTTATATTACCCTAAAATGTCAAATAAGCCCACTGCTGTTATTGCATTAAAACGTTTAAGGCTTCCATGTTGCTATGCGAAGAAATGACACTACAGGGGTCGTGCGATATTTGAAACTGAAATTCTTTGACTTTTCGGGGTCAGATGTGTCGCGAGAAGTGCAACTTTTTATGTAGCTCTCTGTTTTTTATCTTTTTGGTTTGATGACCTAATTAAAAGCTGTTCAATATGCGTTAAGTACCGTTACGATGTCAGGCGATCTACTCCTGAATAGCAGAGAGAAGCAAAGACATAGTAGGAGGAAATGAACGGCTAAGTAACACTCGAAACATTTATTTATGGAAACAATTTTGAACAGCAGCACAAACATCGATTCACAACTTTTGAGAGCAAACTACAGGAATTTGCTTTTTATTAACTTCTAATATCTATATTTTCACTTAACCAACATTTTTCCTCGTAGAAAGTCGAAAACTGCTCAGTACATCGAAAATACTTTGTAACTTATATAATGAATTTCGCTTGATCATGGCCAAGTGATAAACTCTAATTGCATAAGTGTGTCGAGCCAGATAACAATGCTTAAGAACGTAGTTTTCTCTTATTTTTTTGTGATGTTAACAGAAAGAAGGTAAATCAAGTTGAACTTATTGAATTAACCAGATCTAAAGACAAACGTAAATGTATGTGCATATGTACATATATATGCATCCTACCAATCATATATTCATAAGATATGTATCCCCATATTGCTAGAGACTCAATGGATATATCGTTTATATCTTTCTCATTATTTCACTTCACTTAATTTAATTTGACTGCAACTTAACACCAAAAAGACAAGTTTCAGCCTCACTCAGATTTACCACACTGTAGTGAGTTACAAGAATGTGAGATGAGGGCCCAACTTGTGCATCCCACCAACCTCCACCCATTACAGAGTGATTTGACATGTATATATTTACATAAAAAAATCAATAACATCCATAGCAAACAACACGATTCCGTGACAACAATAACACGAACAAGTCCTATTATATTAACATGTGTACTGCCAATTTACAAAGACGAAAGTGTGAGCTAGATAAGTCTATATCAAATTTCCTTTACGTGATGACAAATTTCAAAGTTCAGCACAAGTAGCGTTGCTTTTGACTTTTTCTACGGTAGCAATCAAATTGGAATCAATCGGCATTGAATCGGATGTTTCTCCTGAATTCTTAACCCTTTAACGCCCCAGAGGACACCAGTGTCCTCTTTCAAAATTCCCCTTCAATATATTTTATTTCTTATTCAATTAGTTCCCTAATGTGTTCTTTGAAGTTCTCTGCCGAGTGGCAGTTCTTATCCCATCCTGATATCGGTGACTGCCAGATGCCAGCGCCAGTTTAGTGACGGTGGTTGTGTTAACGGTAATATGAGTACAAAAATTCGGACGTTAAAGGGTTAAGATAGTGTATCATGTGCAATAGGCCACACAGAGTCTCGTATTTTAGGGATGCTCTGTTATCAGTCGTGATTAGATTTAATTTACTGAAGAAACGCTCGACAGACGCATTGCTAAATGGTAGTGCCAAAAGAGTAGAAACAACAACTGATAGGTTAGGAAAGTATGGCAGATCCGCAGCATTCTTTGCCTTCGATATAATGTTCAAAATACTCCTGACAGGGCATATCAGTTGAAATTCCAAGCATTAAGCAAAGTTTTCTATATTCCGCGTCTGTCTCATTCTTGTCGGCCTAAGTCAACAATTGCGGCAGAATGTCAAAAACTGTTGCTATTGAATGAGGTTGGAGCTGAATAGCGTTGGCAGGATTCAAGAACTGAGTCACAGATTAGATTAGATTAGTCGTTAGTTTTAGATTCCCTACCAAGCAACAAATGCGATCCAAAGAGAGGAAGGAGGAAGGCACCATTTAGTATGGAGTTAAGGAAACGCGGAATCTACGCAGAAAGGCATAGTAAGAGTAAGTTGTGAAAGAAGATCATGAAACAAGACCAAAGTTGAAGAGGAAAGTAGTAGGTCCTGAAGAACAGGACAGCAGTGAAAAGAAAAAAAGGTGGTCCTTAACATAACAATAACATTTTATTTCAAGAAAAAGAAGGCCTACCTAACTCTCAGCTCGGGCCCTGACATTGTCCCCTCTGGGAGCGCAAGTTCCCATAGATACAATAATTGTATCCCCATGAGGGGGAACTGAATCACATCATGCAAAGGATCTTCAAGGGTAAACCTAGCTTGGATCCGTCTAACAGCTTCTATTAAAAACGCTTTACGGTTCCTGTGAAACACTGTTTTTCAGATCGCTTAGAGTTTTAGTGGCCACGACGCCAAGATAAATACTTTCATCTGTCACCATAGACGCGGTGAAGACAGCATCAGATGGTTGTAGTGCTGTGATTTCACACTACCTCACGCAAGACACGAGCATGAAATCTGAACATATACATATACTTCTTATTAAGTCACACACATCCTTTTTGAGGCTGTATAGTGCAGGCAGTTCGGACTGCAAGTGCTTTTTGAACTTATTAAAGTGGCTAAGACTGTATGAAAGAAACTCTAAATATGCCAAAGAAAAAGAATCATTTAAGGTTTGTATGATTTTATCATAAGTATTAGTGGTATCACTAAAAGCTACTTCTGTGAAATATAATTTCAAAGCATCCCACTGCTCCAATAGACAGTTAACACACTGCTCTAAAGACAACCATCGTGTCTGACCAGGCGCCAAAATTTTATGTGGTTCTATTCTGACAAAAGTTTGAAATTCTTGAAATGAAATCTGTCTTTTCGAGTTAAGATGGAAATGGTTCAACACATTACGGCAAAGACCCTCGATAGATTTAGGTAATTTTAGACAAGCATATGATGCACATAAATGAATTAAATGGCACGAACATTTTACAACATGAACATTTGGCAATTCTTTTTTTAATAAATAAGCAACAGAATGTTTGGATCCCATCATTACGTTAGTCGTGTCAGAACAAAGCCCTACAATGTTGCTCAATTTAATATTTTTATCACTGAACACATTTTTTGTGTGTAGTAAAAAATCCAGTGGCTGTGCTATCCTGTATTTCAACAAGATCAACAAAGGAGCTCTTAATTGCACCCTCACTCCAGTATTGCGCGATGACTCCAAGCTGTTTAGCGGTACTGCGATCAGTTGTTTCATCAATTATTACAGAAAATAAACGTTCATTAAGGGCAACGACAAGATCACTTAGTAGATTTTTACCGAAACATTGTCTAATAATGTTCGAAGCTCTTTGTTTCCCTAAACTTACTTTCTTTAATGCTTCATTATCTGGAAACATTTGTTTCAGCAGTTGCAGCAATGAGTCACTTAACGAAATAGGCAAATTATGTTCAGAAACATATGCACATATCTGCAATTCAATTTTTCTGGCCGACTTGTGAATTGGATCGTTTGACAAGATGAAGGAAGTTAAAGTTTGAGTTTTCCTACTCTGCAGTGAGAGATTTTGATGGCGTTGACTGTTTGCATGACGCATAATCTCCGATTTACCACACGTAATGGTAGATGAGCATATGGTACAGTATGCCATATCTTTAGTTGAAGTAGAACAGTGAGACTTTTCTAACCAGCCTCGAAACGGTGGTTCGCTTCTCCATCCTTCCATTTTTGTGTGTAGGGCTTAACAGATGATGAAATTTTGCTTTTCTTCCTTGGTGGTGTAGCAGCTTGATCGGACGGAGAATCCAGTTTACTGTACCGCAATTAACCAAATCTTATCTGTTACAATGCAATACTGCATGTGATGCGCCTCGCACAGTTAATTGCTCTCGACTGAAACAAAACTATCTGTGCATTGCCCGGCAGGGCTGCAACTGCTGCGTTACAAACGCGCCTAATCGAAGATTGAACAAGATTCGTTCGAGCTTCGATAATTCGTATTACGTTGCAGTATCTTGGTTCGTTCAACGCTCCATTTTGGAAAACAAGGTTAAATGGAATATTTCATGACCACAAGGTCAAAAAATGGCCAAGTGATTTTTTTTCATGGCCACGGCGTTCAAAAATGATTAATTTTGGATAAATTAGTTATGAAATGGCCAATCTGGCAACCCTGAATTCTGCCCTCGAAGTCGGCTCGGCTCGAGCGGTGTCGTTGTTTACACGTTATATAGTTGTTCAATTCCACTAAACGACGATGCCCGATGTATTGATGTAAATCTTGATACATTTAAGAGTTAGTTGATGTAAGGCTAGCAAATAAGGACTTCTTAACAGTATATCAAGTTGCCTATCACTTTAATTATTGTAATTTTAATTAACCAAGGTATTATTTATTTGAGCAAATCTGGCAACATTATACTCAGGAGAGATCACAGCTGCCAGCTGGGAGATTTGCAGCGATGTGCACAGCAATTTGAGCCTTATTGTAGGGTGCAATAAAGAATATGTTGAAAGCCAGTTCGGTTAAGCTTTGCGTTTGTTCCAAATTTGACTCTTATTGAACATTTTCATTAACGTTCCGGTAGAGTACTTCCCTAATGTACCTTATTAGGTACTTAGGAGAGCAAACTTGAAATTGGTTATGAAAACCGGCAATACCCTATAATATTGCTGTGCTACCCTGGTTGAAGTCGAATTACCCTAGAAATCATAGAATTTTGCGTTACCCTAAACTCTACCCTAGACAGTGTCTGATCACCCTAAAATGGGGTATTTTACCCTAAAGTAGAAGCACTGGAGCTACCTGTGTATCTAACGTGTAATTAACGTGGCTGCAACAACGCCACGTGCATGTGCGGAGCTCAAACAAGTTTTATGCACTGTACAGTCCGAGTGTCTGGAACTTCTGATATGGACAGTCATGGATGGCGTGAGTGTCGCCTCGAAGATTAATTAAGGAAATGTTCAGATTGAAAAACGATGAAGTATTAAGCGTCACAGCTGACGACAGAATAAGACTACCCCCTACGTAAGCTTGCAACCGAACGCGGGAACTCGGCAGACGAAGAAAGCTGGGTCGGCACCACCAAACTTAGAACAATCATTTTTACCATCGGGTAATGTCTATTCGAAATGAGCAGGTTTTACTGAATGAATAGACAAAAGGGCTCTTCTTGTGTTGAGTTTTTCTTCTCAAGTGAGAAGATGTTAACACAGCATGCAGCTCTTCTTAACGTGGAGCTTTACGCCTGGTGAGCTTGTTATTTACTTCAATTTTGATGGCAGTGCTTGACTATCATTAATTGGCCTTCAAATTAAGGTATTTTAAATATCTAATGTTCATATACCAGTGATTTGCTCATGTAGTCAAACTCTTTGTTTACTTTTAACTAGCATTTCCTTTCTCACCTTGATCACCTTGCGCTCTGGCATTAGCATGCATATGAAGGTATTAAAACTTTTCAATTAAAATATTGTTTATCCATACATCATCCACCCACACTGCAAAATCAACCTGTGGTATAACGCTGAGAAAATGTATGTGAACTTTCACGGTAAAACTAGAGAAATGAAAATGAAAACGACGACGAAAAATCGTCGTCACTATTGTTTTACCGTGAAAATACGGTTGAACTTGTAAGTGAAAAAAAAATGAAAATTCGTAATTTTTCTTGTCAATGTGAAAAACGGCACCACTTAAGTACTTAGAACGGTGATGCACCATCATTTGTATCACATAATTTCTATTGAATTGTGGTTTCTATTGAAAACATTTGTTACGCACAGGTCAAACCAGAGACAGGATTACTCCATGTACGTATACTGCAAAGTTGGTTTATGCCATTCGAGAGTTTTTGTTCGCAGCTTCAGCAAAACGGAATTATGTTAGCGACGTTTTACAAGCCATTGCACGCAACAGTAAATTTCATGACAATATCTATAAGTTAATGATGAACCGCAAAAAATGAGTTGCCCGCATCACCGAAGTCGCGGTAAAACAAGAAGATGAACCATCCTCACGCCTTCTTCTCTGGTCAGAGGTTATATCCTATCCTCCTACTGCCAAGATTGTAGGAAACGAAAAATTTTGCCTCACATAAATTTTAATTGCTAGTATTGGTCATTCCAGAAGTTGGCATTGCAGAAGTCTCTATGCCACTTCAACTTAGTTTTCAAGATGCTCATGGAAGAAATTAAAGAAAGTTTATTTCCAACGACGTTGCCACATGAGCTGCGTGACAACATGCTTCCGAAAGTTTCTCAAGAAATTTTCGGAAGCTAGGCGTAAAACTCTACCTAAATTCCAGGCGTGAAACTCTACGTAAACTCTACTACGCTTCATGCTTTGTTAACATCTCTTTACTTGAGGAGAGAAGCTCATCACAAGAAGCGCCCTTCAATCTATTCATATAGTGAAAACTGCGCACTTAGAATGAAGATAATTAGTGTTGAAAATGCTCTCCGTTTGCCGAGTTCCCGCGTTGGGTTGCATGACAACGTAGGGGGCTAGTCTTCTTTCGTCGGCTGTGACGCTTAGTACTTCATCGTTTTTCAATCTCAACATTTTCTTAATCTTCGAGGAGACGATCATGCCATCAATGACTTTGTCCATATCAGAAGTTTCCCGACACTGGGACTGTACGGTGTATAAAACTTGTTGGAACAAGATAATGATGACTCCTGCAGAATCTTATCAGTTTATTAAGAAGTATTCTTCGGCTACACGGCGCGTCTCAGTTATCGCAGTCAACCGGAACGAGAAGAACAAGGACCTTGCGAGCGCAAACGCACCAACACAACTGAGAAAGAGATTTAGCAATAGCTTAAAGATCTAATAAAGAACTAGGTTCATGTAACGTGGAACGTATGACAACAGATTATTCTCTGCATCGCAAAAGTTAACACTTACCGAGAAACGAAACGAAGGATCAGACTTTATTTACGCCTTATTTTTCCCAACAAGGTGAAGACAATTAAAAAACCCCAACATACGCTGGGGCAGCAGAAGCTTAAACTGATTGTAGATTCATCCTAAGGCAGGGGAAAGAAATTTAGTCCGTAGAAATCAGGGACGAGATCACTATTTATCAAGTATTATTTTGCAAATGAGGCAAATTTCGTCACGTACTCACTTCACCTTATGCCGAAGAAGAGCCCTACGGCTTGTAGAGATTTTAAGAGGAAATCAGTATGAGGTACCAATCCAGCGCAGGCATGCAATTAAGGTTACGAATTACCCTAATCTACTCAAGCATTTATTTGGCCTTAAGGCGCGTTCTAAGGTTAATTGGCCCATGGGCTCGTTAAGGTTTAAGGTTAATTGGCCCTTGGGCACATCAAGGTTTAAGGTTAATTGGCCCTTGGGCACGTCAAGGTTTAAGGTTAATTGGCCCTTTGGCACGTCGAGGTTTAAGGTTAATTGGCCCTTAGGCACGTCGAGGTTTAAGGTTAATTGGCCCTTGGGCACGTCGAGGTTTAAGGTTTATAGGCCCTGTGGCACGTCGAGGTTTAAGGTTTACAGGCCCTGTGGCACTTCAAGGTTTGAGGTTAATTGGCTCTTGGGCACGTTAAGGCTCGAGGTTGATTGGCTCTTGGGCACGTTAAGGCTTAAGGTTAATTGACCCTTAGGCACTATAAGGTTAAGGTTAATACGCCATTAAGGCAAAACCTTGAAAGCCCTCCAACGGGCTTTACTAGAACTAATCATTGGACTGGTCAGGAGCACGAACATGCATTACGTAAATATATAATCACAATGAAATTTCACCGAGATGGGTACGTGTCTTGGAAATCTGAGTTTCATCAGGAATAAAACTACAAACAACAAATAAAATTCATTTTTCTAAAAATGGGCATTCATACTAGGGCGAGTTTCGACACTTCATTATCAATGAGTGCTCGGAAAATAAGATCAACAATATATAAAAATTGATATTTCAATAATTGCTAAATATATATACTGCCTATATAATATACAATTAGCAGGCACTTTGATCACAATTAAGAACGGGTTTCTGCTTAAAAATGTACGTTGATTCTAAAATCCGGAGATGGCCATTACACGTTGCATCTGAAATTGAAAAATCCACCGAGAACATATTGTTGGTGTTTTCACAGTGAAGGCTAGGCGAAGACTGAGATGGAGTTGCTAGTTAAGGCCCCCTCACACGTACAAATATGTTGGCAGACATTCTGAACTGAATTTGGTTTGTCGGTCTCAAGGCCCCTCACACGATGCAAACAACACCCTGCAAACTTGACAAAGACAGGCGCACGGCACGCTTCAGTATACCAGTTGCAGCTTGATGGAGAGTAGGCACAAGAATAGCGACTCCAGACGGCGAGTTCGTACAATTGATAGGATTCGCTATAGTTGCAATGAATAAGAAATAAAAGAGATGTAAAAGCTCGCTCAAAATGGGCTAAAGAATAGTTCCTAAAAAATATTGAACATACAAATAAGAAATTGCTTATTGAAGTGCATAAGGAGGGAGAGAGGCTGAGTACAGTCGTGCACCACACGAAGGCTGGCGTGACCATGGAGCTAGGGGCGTAAGGCTGAAGGCTGGCGTAACGCCCTATCTCCATGGGCGTTACACTGACGTGGTGTCAAGGTTTGCAGCCGGTCGCTCCAAAATTATCAAGCATGGCTCATCTGCCTCGTACAGTCTGTGCCAACCTGAAATGAGCGTACAAACGCACGAATTCAGCCCCAGTTCAGATATGTTTGCAGATATATTTGCGCGTGTGAGGGGGCCTTCAGTTCTAAATAATTTGCTTAGATGTTGGTAAAATCTAATCTTCGACTGTTTCAGAGTGCTCCCTATGTAGGAACTCTGGCAAGTTCCACACTGATACAGGGCTGCCACACCTTGGGAATTTTCCCCAGATCTTGGGAATTCGGACATTGTCTAGGGATTTGGGGAATTCGATACAAAAAGGCTAAGAATCTAGGGAATTTGGGGTGTTTTGACAATATTCTGCATGTAAAAACTGAAATTGCCTAAATAATATTTGCGTTTAACATAAAGGTACAGAAACAATTAAAATTTCTACAATTCGATCTAGAAATTAATCAAATTATCAGCACAAGGAGCCTAAGTCAGCTTCGCGAATGCATCATGGTAGAATAATACATGTTTGTTTGGAATCCGAATGCAGCTCAAAGTGGCGCCTCATGGAGGGCCCGGCTCAGTCACTCATTTGGTATTGCTAAGGTGCTGTCTCTTATAGTGTGCGCCTGAAGTAATAGCGCTACACGAAGCAGTGTTGCTTTGTCCTTATTGCATTATCAGCTTGTAGTTAAAGACACTGGAATCACCTAAAAAGTCGAACAATAAAAATTTTTTGGAATTCAAAGACTAGCTACAGAAAGATAAAGATGGAAACCGTCTCGGTTGTAAATGTTGCATAATCATGTTCGAAAGTGCAAACAAGTCTACCCTACAGAAACACAAGGAATCCGAGAAGCATAAGAAAACTTGTTAACTTCCCAAATCGAAAGTTGAGAAAAATTTTCAAATAGAAAGCGCTTAACGATGATGATCAAGTATCCCCTCGGTTGTTGATGAAGCTCAGTTAAATAAGATAGACGACGAGTGGAGAAGTTTTTATCTAATTGCAGCTGACCTATCGGTAAGGAATGCACAATTCCCCGGTATTGGAAATCATTAGGGGAAATTAAAGATGACTTGGGCGACCCTAAATTTGGTCTCTTTCATATTTTATGACTTATCTCACTTGCTACGCTTTCGTCTGCATCTGTTGAAAAAAGTATTTCCTCAACTGTATAAAAAAAATAACAAATCCTTAAAACCAGAAACTGCAGCTTCCTTGCCAAGCAAAAATTAGTAAGAAATAATGCAAAGTGTGCGACTTGGGATCCGCTAAAAAGTTTAAAAACTGACCAAGAATTATGTGGAGCGGCCTTTCAAAGATACCAGGACCTATTGAAAAGATGTAAAGAATCAAAGTCTCTTGGCTTTCACGCTGACATTAATGACGAAAAAGAGAACTAAACCTAAAATGCATTGAAGATAAGCATAAATTTCATATTTATATCTTTTTCTAATATCTGGGGATTTATTTTACGATCTGGAGAAATTTCAGGGGTCAGTCAGGGGATTTTGGAAAAAGTTGACTGGTAGCCCTGCACTGATATTTATACACAATACTAGAGAGCAACTCTTTCGGCAGTCTGTCTTCATAGTGGAAAAATGGTTTTATTTGGAACCTGTTGCGAAAAACAAACTTGGAATCGAGTTGGGGATAAAATTTTCTCAAATTCCTAGTTAAACATAGTTTTAGTTCATCAGAAGTTGGAAGAAATACATATAAAGCACATATGGAAACTCTAGCTACTGTGACATTTGGCTTATTGAACATTTTGTTTAAAACTTTTTAAGAGTACAGTCAAAGATATATTGAGGGTATCCATTGTTGGAAAAAAATGTCCTGAAATAATCAAGTTCGTCGCAAACCATATGATAGTTAGATGACTAGTGAAAGGCTCTGCGAAGAAGTGTTCTCAAACTATTCAGTTGAAAAATGAAAGGAGTAAAGCCGAAGAAACTATTTCCTATTTACCCTCAATAAATTTTTGAATGTACTCTTAAAAAGTTTTAAACAAAATGTTCGATAAGCCAGATGTCACGGTAGCTACAGTTTCCAAATGTGCTTTATATGTATCTTTTCTGTATATTGGACCAACTTCTGATGAACTAAAACTATGTATAACTAGGAATTTAAGAAAATTTTATCCCGAACTCGATTTCAAGTTTTTTTTCGCAACAGTTTCCAAATAAAATCATTTTTCCCGTATAAAGACAGACTGCCGAAAGAGTTGCTCTCTAGTATTGTGTATAAATATCAGTGTGGAACTTGCCAGAGTTCCTACATTGGGAGCACTCTGAAACAGTCGAAGATTAGAATTTACCAACATCTAGGCAAATCATTTAGAACTAATAGGCCGCTAGCAATTCCATCTCAGTCTTCGCCTAGACATCGCTGTGAAAACACCAACCAAATTTTCTTAGTGGATGTTTGTTCAAGTTTAGATTCTACGTGTAATAGCGGTCTCTGGATTTTAGAATCAATGTACATTTTTAAACAGAAACCCGTTCTTAACTGTGATCTAAGTGGTTGCCAATTGTATATTGTATTGGCTGTAAATCAATATACCAATTATTGAAATATCAAATTTTATATCTTGTTGATTTTAGTTTCAGAGCATTCATTGATAAAGAAGTGTCAAAACTAGAGCTAGTCTGAACGCCCCTTTTTAGAAAAATGAATTTGATTCCGTTGTTTGTGGTTTTATTCCCCACAAAATGAAATAATAACGGCACCGTTTAAACAAAAAAGTAGTGAAAGAAAGGAAAAGGAACAAAATAATAGAGGAGCACAACGGCACTTGCTGCCGAGATCTTTCTCACTGCCGGACCCCTTTGTTTAAAGAAGACCGCGGTCAAAGTGAGAAACTTTGACAACAAGAGGTCTTCATAGCGCGTATTAAATTTTCTCACATACTTGTTTGAGCACCGCACATGCTCGTGGCGTTGCTGCCTTTAGTTTCTTACGTCCTGACGTAAGAAACTAAAGGCTGCAAATACACAGGTAGCTCTTGAGAAACATCAGAATCCGCTATCATTGACGCTAAAGCCGCTTAGGAGCCAGCGGTCCAATAATGGGGCTCTTCAGATGAGGGGGGCGCTGAAATTCGTTCATCTGTTTTAGCTTACCATGGACGTGAAGTTGAGCACGTTCCCAGTATTTTCGGGCTATAATTTACACCCAAGCCAATAAGAAGGGCGATGCCTAATGTTTTTATGGCATGAAGTATTCCTGTTTATGTAATTTGTTGACTTGCTCTCGCGGGAAAGCCTGACTTGAAGCTTCGGTTTCACTATCACTGAGCGTTCCCCTAATTTTTTTGCATTTCAGAATTCTGGCGAGACCTTAATTTTTTTCACTTCTGTGGAGAGTTTCCGGTGTTCCCGTTTCCGGTACTTGTCCGTCCTTTTTGGTTGCACCAAACACTATCTCTTCCGAAAGCATTTTTTGAAGAGCTTGTTGCGAGCTGAGTATAGCTCTTTTCTTCTCGCAGGCTTCGTTTTGTCCCTGTAACTACGAATCTTTGAAACAACATCCAATTAAATTTTTCAAGCCCTCTTCGCCATTTCTGTTCATTGTCGATCCGTACACCTCGCATGGTTAGTCGATTCGTACACCTCGCATGGTTAGTCGATTCGTACACCTCGCATGGTTAGTCGATTCGTACCCCTCGCATGGTTAGTCGATTCGTACACCTCGCATGGTTAGTCGATTCGTACACCTCGCATGGTTAGTCGATTCGTACACCTCGCATGGTTAGTCGATTCGTACACCTCGCATGGTTAGTCGATTCGTACACCTCGCATGGTTAGTCGATTCGTACACCTCGCATGGTTAGTCGATTCGTACACCTCGCATGGTTAGTCGATTCGTACACCTCGCATGGTTAGTCGATTCGTACACCTCGCATGGTTAGTCGATTCGTACACCTCGCATGGTTAGTCGATTCGTACACCTCGCATGGTTAGTCGATTCGTACACCTCGCATGGTTAGTCGATTCGTACACCTCGCATGGTTAGTCGATTCGTACACCTCGCATGGTTAGTCGATTCGTACGCCTCGTCTGGTTAGTCGATTCGTACACCTCGTCTGGTTAGTCGATTCGTACACCTCGTCTGGTTAGTCGATTCGTACACCTAGTTTGGTTAGTCGATTCGTACACCTAGTTTGGTTAGTCGATTCGTACACCTAGTTTGGTTAGTCGATTCGTACACCTAGTTTGGTTAGTCGATTCGTACACCTAGTTTGGTTAGTCGATTCGTACACCTAGTTTGGTTAGTCGATTCGTACAACTCGTTTGGTTAGTCGATTCGTACACCTCGCATGGTTAGTCGATTCGTACACCTCGCATGGTTAGTCGATTCGTACACCTCGCATGGTTAGTCGATTTGTACTCGTACGGTACGTTTTTCTAATGACGTCTTTTATTAAGAAATTTATGAAAGTCAATATGTAGTCGTGTATTTCATGTGTCAACTTTTTTGGAAATGAACAGGTTGTCGTTCTTCTTTCGGCACATGAAAATCTTAGCGAAATTAAATCTTAATGGGAGACCCATCCGTAGCCTTTCATTCTGTTTATACATACATCAATTGAAAATAAAAATATATTTTTCCCACAGTTCGGAAAGAGATCTACAATAATTCCTTAATAAACCTATGACTGAAGAGGACGCAGCAGAAAACAACGAATTTGTGTAAATATCAATGGTTTCGTCAAGAGGTACATAGATAAAAAGATTCTCAGTGTCAAGGCAGGCTATGAAACGCTTCTCAACATTGGGTTGACAAGATAAAGCTTGTACACAGTTGAAAAAAATTTAGAACGGATATCATTAAGAGTCAAAATGCTAACCCACGGAACTAAGAATTTGTAAATATTATAGGCGGCACAATTATAAGCCCGAGCCCGACAAATTAGTTTCTTATGAATATCGTCTAGAAAAAATCACAAGTAACATCGCAAGCTTTTGAGTTTGCGAAGAAAATTACGGTTAGTTTACTGTTATCAACTATTTTCAGAATTTCGTTGCCACATTTAGATTATGAGGTACATTTCAAGACGTTGTACACGAATAACACTTTGCTCACAAATGTTTATTTTTCGAGTTTTTAACTCTGAAGTTATAGTAATGTCGTATATAAAATTAAACATTCTGAGACGTAAATAAGTTTGAAATACGGTATTAACGAAACGATAGCCGAGGTTAGGCTAGGTAAAGTCAGGATTTAAATAAGCTAACCTAAAATAATTTTACTTAGCCATATCGACACCGATGGCTTCCGCCCCAGTAGCTACGCGTGTTCCATACCCGCGTTACACCTGAAGGGTCATATCAAAACTGCCGTTAATGCTATTCTTACCTGAACGTTATTTATGTTATATCTCAAAAAATTAGTATTTGAGAGCACAATATCATTCGTGTAAAACGTCTTAAAATGTCTTAGCACGTTGACTCCGATTGCGTGGATCGTCTTCAAAAACGGACACAAAATAATTTCGAATGCTATACATTTGCATGGGTGCGTGTATGAAAAATTTACCGAATGGCAAACATTTGTACCACTCCGTGGTCAAAGTATTGAATTGAAAAAAAATTATGCTCTAAAAATATATGCTTCGATGCCAAAAAATGGCTGAAAAATCTGAGAAAAAATATAAATTTAGGTTTTGCTTAACTTTATCTTTCTTTTTCTTTCTTTTTTTCTTTAATTTTCTTTTTTTTAATTCTCATTTGTGTACATATTATATTACTTACTGAATGCTTTTTATTGCCGGTCTTAATTTGTCATTTCTTGTATTTCAGAATAGCTGATGATGATCTAGATGATCGAAACGTCCTATTTTTAATAGATATGTATTTTAAATCTATTGTCTTCGCTGTAACCTTCATTTTAAATAGATGCATGTATTGAAAACTTGCTAAAGGTAAATAAAAGAGAATTAAATGTATTGCATAGTGTCAAGGAATGGAAAGCCGTAGGAATTAATGTTTGCGGGTTATACTTTTTTCTTATTTTGTGTCGCCCGGCGCTGCGCTTCAGCTTGCCTTTTCCCATCGGTCTTCATTACTGTAATCTTGCGTTTAATGACAACGCGTGCTGAACGCAACACATTTTCTTATTTAGCCAGGGAGATCAACGAATTCATTCATAGCTTCAGCCGTCACATCTCGGGGCGTAAGTGCGTTGTGGATTACGAGACCTGTATGCTTTATTTATCAGGTATGACTTGATAGCCGTGCCATTATTTTCATTATTTCATGTTCTAGTGTGTAAGGGTTTGGTTTTTGATATGTTCATGAGTGAGGTCTGCGGTCGTCCCCCAAACTGGGGTACTCGGGCAAGTTCTAGCTACAACCTGACCGGTGCCTGCATGTCTAAAGAAGTTAGCATTGTTCAACTTAATTAACTACGAGCGGGGAACCGATGTGTGTCAGGGGCAGCTCCGGGTGGCGGCTTCTGGAACCCAGCTACTATCCTAGCTTTAATCCTTGCCACTTTCAGTGGACTACACTTCGCATCTCTTTGTGGACTCGCTCGATCTAGAACATTACGTTCTACACTAGAAGCTGCGATCTGGCCGGCCCGAAGCAGTCTGTTCTAATAGTGTTTACGAGTTATTTATTTACTGCACTCTAAATTGTTGCTATGGTAGTCCTGTGGTCAGTCTTGCGCGTAGTGCTTATTGTTTAAAGTCATTAACTACAGCTGTCTAGGTGTTAGTATTTATTATTTAATTGCATTTTGTATTCTATTCGAATTCAGTGTTATGCTCGAGTGCTCTGCGACTTTAAGTGTTGTCTTATGTTAACTGTTATACCTTATTCTTATTTTTACACCGGTTCACCCAAGTCGTATATTCGTAAACTGAACACATAGACCACGAAGCTAACATTGAGTGTATATCAATAGCAAATTGCACGTGTAAAACTTCTGGGAGTGTCAAAAGACATAGTTGCAGGATATTATTAATTGCCCTGATATTTCTCATTTACTGCAAATTATTTCCCTACTAGCTAAATTACAAAGAAATTTTGTCAATTTCCCTGAACTGGAAGAACTAGTCAGTCTGGGAACTGGAGTTCCCGTCGGGAAGCAAAGAGTTGAGATGCAACTAATCAATTTTCGAAACTTTGTGTCATGGTAAAAATTGATGCCTGTATCATGGTAAATACATCGAAATAAGCAACTTTCCTTCGATGCCCTTTTTGGGGCAAATGATTATTTAACGATCGATAGCGGTAGGTTTAGTTTGGGTAGAGTACGTTTAGATACTTCGTAATTTATTATTTGCATGCCCCGTGGAGCCTGAACCAATTTCTAGGATCTGTTAGTTAATAGCACAATAGAAAGTATCACCCCAAAATAACGAATTATAGCGGTATGTTCATTTTCGTCTTAGATGGCGGGAATGCGCTCGATCATTCGAGCGCGTCGGAAGGGAGAGTCCATTGTAGTGTTGCCATTCAAAGCGCTCAATAAATTACTTGCCGCTTCAAACACTAGAGTTGCAGTCAGTGATTTACCGCTATAACTCGTTAAATACTCATTTACCCCAAAAAGTGCATAGATGAAAAGTAGTTAATTTGTATGTAATTACTAGAGCTGTGCCAATATGCACGTGCATATATGCAAGCGCATATGAAATTATGCGCGCAGAAAAGATGCGGCTTGAGGTTCCATATATGCGGTTGCGGAGTGTCGTATGCACAGTGCTTGCATTTATATGCAAACAACATGCGATCAAGTCTTGCACATCCACTGCTGAATGACCGACTTCAGTTAGTTGGAACTTGTTTGATGTTGTAAATATTGAACTCAGAGGTTATGATTCAATACAATAGTGTTCAATATTTAGAATATCGAGCATTTGCTACTAATGAAGAAAACATGAAAATATGATTACAAAAGATTTCAAAGTAAAACAAGCTTTAACCGTTGTGGTTACAATTAATAATAATGTATTTTTTAATGTTTCCAAATGCGACACTTTTTCGTTCATCGGCAAGAATACTTTTGTATTCCGAAAACATTATTTCTACATCGTACGACACCAGGTGAGCAAATTTAAAATTCTCCATGTTAGATGGAAAGAGTTGACCAACTCGTTCGTTGGTCAACAAATTTGGTTGGTTTTTATTTGTTCCTCAACAGGATAGCTATGCAAAATAGAGTTGACATTCTTAATAATGGGAAGATCTTCTCGTGCTATAAATCTAGAAAATAAAGCTTTACTCCAATCAATTAAGCATGATAAGTATCATCTTGTTTATGGGTTTTTCAAATGCCGTATGACTATCACAGGACGGTTATTCCCCTGTCGAGCCGGCACCAATTTTAGATATCTGGGTAGAGTGGGGTATTGCGTTTGAGTTTTCCTTTTGCCCAACGGGGAAAATCGCCACGCAGCGCAGGGATTCGAACCCTTGACACCTTTACGGAAGGGTGCGTTCTTGACCACTCGGCCACGGCGAGCACTAATAGTTGGTTTCGTACGTTAACACTTTAACCGCAACTACTAAATATTAAGTTCAACACCAAACTCAAATTAAAAGTCAACTGCAGCGCGCGATGTTGAAAATAGCAAACATGAACTGGATCGTGCCTTCATTTAGCTTTGATTAAGTATTTATGGAAATTGTGTTTGTGACTACTGGTCGGTCTGCAGCGTTGTGAAAATTACCTCCGTGTACCACCGGTGGGTCACGCTGCGGTCAAAGTGTTAAATGAGGCATGAAGCTTAAACCTCCAGCTTTCCGTGATTTTATCGTAGATGAAAGTGGGTCAATATTGGTTAAATTTATGCTGAACCAAAAGGATTTTCTTCGTTATTTATATCTATGAAGTCACAGCAGATATTTTGACAATAACAGTGTATACTCTCATAATATAGTGTATGACAAACTTACAGTTTTCCGGCAATGAGTACAATACAGATTTCAATCCCGAAAGTCATATTCTGGGAATTCATTCTTGAAAGAATCATTCCTTACACTATGTGGTACTTTAGGATGGCGTGAATATAAGTAATGGAATTATCATTAGAGTACTAAAAGAAATTTCTTCATTCATCAACATATTATCCAGTACATCTTAAAATTCAATGCATAAATGAATAAAAGTTTTTTTGAAGTTCTCATAATCTTCCTCTAGGTTATCCCCTCATTCCGGACATCCCACGAATGCAAAACATTTGCATTAGGTTTTGAACAACCAAATGGTGGAGGAATATTCAAATCAGCACATGATCACCAAATGTCAATTGCTAATTTGATTGTCCTCATGTAAGTCCAGGAAGCTAAATCACTATAATGATGCAAATTATGGGAATTTGTGGCGTATTCGGAATTCTAGGGATTACCTTATTGAGATTTTTTCATTTTTCTATGAACAAGCAGAGCACAACAATGATATTCATTATTAATTCACTAAACGCATATGTTTCTGGAATTTATACAAACTTCACAGTTGCATTTCCACCTTAACACTTTGTACATATAGGGTGGCCCATGTGTAGAACAACACAAGAAAACTATCACTAGGTGTACAAAAACTATTACACCATGTAATTCTTAAAAAGTTCGAACTAGATTAAAATCAGTTCCGACACATCTATTGTATTTTATTCATGAATCAAATTTAACTGATAAATAGGTCCCGAATGAAACCTGGGCATCAGGTACTGAACATAACGCACCGGGTAAAACTGGAGATGTTGCTTTAACTGATAGTGTGTATACGAGAAGTTCCATCTATGTACAAAATTTCTGGATCAAGGAAAAAATTGCAGTTTTACATTAAAAAAATCAAATTACACCATTCGCATTGCAGCATATTTGCAATGATATCGTGCATATGCATAATGCATTTTGCATGTTACATCTGTTATACTGCATATGCTAAATTCCATATGTGAATTTGCAGATGCACAAAATAGTTCTTTGCATTGCATAAAACATTCTGCATATCTTTTGGCGTGCATATACGAGGCCTGTCGAAAAAGTATCCGACCTTTGGCCAGAAAAAATACTTCAACAACCTGACGGGGTTGGGACCCTAATCCCCTTCAAAGTAGGCTCCTTGTGCTTCCACACACTTAGCCCACCGATCCTTCCACTGCCGGAAACACCTCTGGAAGTCTTCTTTTGGAATGGTGTTCAGCTCTGTCGTCGCGTTCCGCATTATCTCTTCTCTACTCTCAAAACGGGATCCTTTCAGTGGTGTCTTCAATTTTGGAAACAACCAGAAGTCGCAAGGAGCCAGGTCTGGAGAGTAGGGAGGTTGGCGAACGGTCGTAATTCCATGTTTGGCCAAGAAATTGCGGATCAAATGGGATGAATGTGCGGGCGCGTTGTCGTGATGCAAGTGCCAGTTGTTCGCAGTCCACATGTCTGGTCTTTTGCGCCGAACTGCATCACGAAGTCGCCGGAGAACATCCTGATAGTACTCCTTTGTCACTGTTTGTCCTTCCGGTGCGTATTCGTGATGCACAATTCCACGGACATCAAAGAAAACAGTCAGCATCGAAGGAGTCAAACAGGCAATGCGACGATGGAGCTGAACACCATTCTAAAAAAAAACTACCAGAGGTGTTTCCAGCAGTGGAAGGATCGGTGGGCTAAGTGTGTGCAAGCACAAGGGGCATACTTTGAAGGGGATTAGGGTCCCAACTCCGACAGGTATTCGAAATATTTTTTCTGGCCAAAGGTCGGATACTTTTTAGACAGGCCTCGTATGCAAGTTATGCAATGGCACAACTCTAGTAATTACCATGAAAAAGGCAATAAAATTTTGGAAAACAATTAGTTTCATCTCCTTAACATTAACCAAACTTTTTAATATAAAACGTTCGTAGGCAAACGTACCACTCGCGGTGTACTCATTTTGGCCGATATTGTGTGTGCGCAACCCCAACCCCCATGCACGTCGGAGTCTTTATAAGCAGTCGACATCTTAGCCCTGTTGCTATCGTTCTCGACACCTCCTCGAAGTAAACACCTGTAAACTCCCGTCTGAGTTTCCTTACCACGACCAAGCTGCACATTTGGTGGCCAGTACTTGATCAACCCAACGACGTTGTGAAGATGTTATTAAAACGTTAGAAGAAGATTACAAGATCGAAAGCCTACGAGAAATTCCTACTGCGAAGATTTTTGAAGTTCAGCAAGAGTCAAGAATCGCGCAAATGACTGGCAGCAACAACAATACGAGTCTTCGACAACTGTTACCGTCTGTGCTCAACATCAGCTTCAAGATCCCGTATACCGCACTTCTGGAGACCTACGTGCAGTTGTCAGTTTGGATAGATACCTGCTATCCCTTCCGAACGAAAGTACTCGTCTTTGACGCCGGAGAGGGCATAGAAGTGGTGCTGCAGCTAGTTTGGAGCGACACCCTACCCTGCAGTCATCCCAGTGTACGTGTACAGTGGTGAGCGACTTCACTTACTTCATTCAGCCGGTGGATGCTAAGTAAATAATAGCTTGCACTGAATTAATGGATAGTTTATTCACATAATCGCAGCAGCGCGATTGCTAGGCGGCGCATGCAGGCAGAGAAATATTTTTTAGGGGTAGTCTTTTTTGCTCTGCAAGAAGAAGATTGACTTTTTTGCATCGGCTCAAGGCCATGCGCAGTGCATAGAGCAAACAGCATACAGCATGCGTCAGGCTTTGCTAGAGTAGCAAGAGCAGTGCCGCCGCAGTAGTAAATTGAAGTTGTGCAAGATAGCTATAGCGTTTAGAAGTGAGTGATAAATTTTTTTTCATGAGTGCTTTATTTCGTAAATTGTGAGTTCATTGATGTTATTTCTAGGGTGTATAATATTGATATGTTAGCAAATGTTGATTTCCAAGTATTAATATTGTGTAAAAAATTATTGCCTACTGTATGTCGGACACGTCTGATTCAGAGGAAACTATTAGAACAACAGCGACCAAAACAAGTAGAGGTCGTGTAAGTAAAGCTAGATTTCGTGCTGAGAGCAATCCAGAAATGACTGAACCAACAGCTAGCGGGGCAGGTGGCCCAAATACAAATACTAGCACTTTAGCAAGGGGAATTGCAGCAAGCATGCCGAGATCAGGAACAATCCTTTCGGGCGCTGAGTTGCCACTCTTTCGCGGACGTAGACGTAGAGAGGACCCCGACTTCATTGAGAATAAATTATTTAAAACGCATATAGGAAATTTGCGTGCCTACATTATGCAACTACCGGACGTGAATTCCGACAGTGCCAAAATAGAGTTGTTAGTTAGATCAGCTAACAAACGGGTAGGAGATTTTAATTCAATAGTAACCAAGTTGGTCAATTCCGACCTTTATTACTCTTTTGAAGTTGTCGTCAAAATCTTGGACGACATCTATGTAGCTAGAGGCGAAAAGTCTATTCACACATTAGCATGCGATTTAAATAAGTTACGCTTCGTTAGGAGCAATGCACTTGTGGCCCAGTTGGTAACCGCATTTGCTAATATCAGAAATTTGTCGGAACATTTGTCAAGGCCCTATTACACGGGGCAACAATTGCTCTAAAAAACAGCGACGGATGCTTCTGAGAGCAACGGACTGCAGTTGCTGGGCGAGTTTTGGTTTCCGTGCTTGTTCATAAATCACGTGCACCAGACTGCACCTCAGAGCGACGGAGCAGTGCTCAACTCAGCGTCGTTGTGTGAGGGTGTTTGCAATACAGTCTCCGTCTCGTTCACTATTGTCTCGATCCGCCATACAATTAATAATTGAAGGCTTCCATCAATGTCCTATGCTATGGGACACCGCCTCTCACTGAGCCAACATCAACTCGGTCCGCCAATCAATGGTTAAAAGGTTAACATCAGCATCTTTGGGATGCTTTATTTCATATCAAGCCTGATACATTTGATCTTAGCATTGGTTTTTCAAATGTCTTATAACTAACACTACATATAGGACACCATGACGGTTCCCCCGTGAAGCCGGTACCCATTTCCGACACCTGGGTCGAGTGGGGTATTGTGCTTGAGCTTTCCCTTATACCCAACGGGGAAAATCTCTGCGCCAGCGCCGGGAATCGAACCCGCGACTCCAACATACGAGCCCGATCCCTTAACCACTGTACCACGGAGAGCAACTGGGGATGTCAATGGGATGTCGAAGGATTTAACACTTTGACTGCAGCAATTAAGTATTAAGTTCAACACTAAACTCAAATTTTAGGTCAATTGTAGTAAACTATTTTGTAAATACCAAACATGAACTGGGTCGTGCCTGTATTTAGTTTTGGTTGAATGTTTATGAAAATTGAATTTGCGACTATTGGTCGGTCATTAGCATTATGAAAATTACCTCCTTGTACCCCCGGTGGCGCACGTCGCAGTCACAGTGTTAATAAATGTCCTATAATATGGAATGCTATAAGTAAAACATTACTAACTGCCACACAAGTGACAGGAAAAAGAAGATTGACTCTATGAAGTCAGGGTACTTAATGTGCATTTATTTTAACTTTCTATCATAAGTAGCGGGTAGAAAAATAGGTAATAATTTATTCAGCTTCTAATGATCAAACCATTTAATGTTTTTTAGACTTGAACCTAAAAATATCAATATAGCAAATGAATGTGCTTAACACTTTGACAGCGACCTGCGCCACCGGTGGCCCACGGAGGTAATTTTCGTAATGCGTCTGACCGACGCAAACTCAATTTCTATAAATATTTAATCAAAGCTAAATGAAAGCACGATCCAGTTCATGTTGGGTATTTGCAAAATAGTTTACAACAAATGAGTTAAAATTTGAGTTTTGTGTTGAACTTCATATTTAGTTGCCGCAGTCAAAATGATAATTAAGTAATTTACTGTTCCTGTGCACCAAGCGCCATCCATGCCCCTCTTCCCCCGTGCACCTCAGAGGCCTTTGTTATAGCCTCCTTTCTTTTAGAATCCAAGTTCAAGGTTTTTCAATTTCTTTCGTCTTTTCAAGTCTAAAAATCAAAGGAGTTATTTTCCGAAAGAAAACACGATTCTTTCAACGTGGCCACGTCATTTTTACTTGTTATGATGAAGGGTGTACACAAATATGACAATGGGGTAGATGAGACTAGCAAATATATATAGGAACAATTGTTACTTAGGTCTCACGCAACTTGAGTATGCAGCGGCGACGAAGTTTTATAATAAGGTCTCGAATTGTACGTTAAATTATTAAGTGAAGTTAACACAGAGTCAGAGTCAAATACGGAGTGCCTCGCCGTATGCAAATTTAACACATCTAATGAAGTGGCACGATGAGACCTTCTAACGTCGGAGTTACGCTCTATAATGATGATGCCCTAACCCTCGTCGAACCCTTTAAATAGCTGTCGTGCTGCAGGAGTTACCGCAGCTGATCATAGCCGTTGAAGTTGACGCCCTCAGTCTCGTCGCGGCCACTCATTGCCACTCCGCCACTCGCTCGCTGCCACTCGCCGATCGCCATTGTTTGTTGTGGCTATGGCCCAACCGCCAGCCTGCTGAGACCGGGCTGCTGTTGCCATCCACACGCTGCCATACTGCCATGCCGCTGCCACGCTGATGCCACCTCGCTGCCACGTTGCCACGCTGTAGTTGGGAGCGCAGGCGTCGCCTTCTCCTTTTTTGTAACGGCCGAGCCCTCGCTGGGTACACATCGACATCTGGCGCGTTGTATACTGCTGAGCTTTGAAATTTCCTGATAGTAGAGTTCGGTGTAAGCTCTCACGTCCAACCGCCCTTTACTCTTTTTTGTGGCGAAAACTTAACGGTTCGTACTAGGGACAAAACAGAATCCCCCCAACCTATATTAATCAACATCCTCCTGGATGTAAAAATGGAAGTTTCCGTCTACTGAAGTCACGCATCTGAGATTCGTACTTCATTGCAGGGGCGAAATTAGACAAGCCTTGAGATTTGTGCTTCTGACGCACTTCTGAATCGAAGATCTTGAACAAGCAATAGTTTATTGTGGTCGTCGGGACGTCCTTTTCCAATTCTCTATCGAAGACCTTCTCTCTTGGCTAATGACGTTCTATCAGAGGCCTTCTGAAGACGTTCAAAGGGGTAAAAACCATCCTAATAAAATATCGAATATGCAATCGATCAGTCTATACTCGACCTCCTGCGTGTAGTCACTATGGACGTATTGCTGTCCAACGGTATCTTCTTTATTTTTTCTTCGCCGTTGTTGAATCCGTGTCTGGCGAAAATATAGACGTTCAGGGGAAAGTCCCGTCCTTCGTACGAGTGGGTGTACTGTTGTTGCAGATGTAAGCTGGGTCCGCCTATTGCGCCACGTCCAGCTGTGGTCGAGGCACGCCAGGACAGCTGAGGCCCTTTAATAGCAAGGTCGTCGCTGACGACGCGTAGTAGAAACAGCTGGTATGGAGAGCGGTGTTGCCATAGCGTTGGTAGTATTGTGCGCCTGCACACTGCCTCTGGGTCGCTGCACTGCTGCGCGGGCGAGCGGTGCGTGAGTGCTGTGCGCCTGTAGCCCTATACACGGCTTCCCAGCCTCGGCTCAGCTGCGGTGGAGAGAGGAGTGTGTGTGTTGCCGCTGCTCAGACCCCAGTCGGCGCAGCATTGCTGTAATCAATCGTTCCACGTTAATCTCAGGCTTTGACAAAATTTTTCTCTCGGATTTCTTCGACTTATCGTAATCAATTGTGTCCATCTACTCATCACATCTCCCCCATGCCATTTACAGCCCGGTGTATCACCCTTCGATTGTGTTTTAACTAGATCAAGTAATCTAAAGCAATAAGCTCAAAGAAATCCGTTAGAGAACATTATAACTAACACAAATGAAATAAATGAAAGGTAAATTAAATTGATGAGAGATCAAAGTAATCTAACGCAATAAGCTCAAAGAAATCCGTTAGAGAACACAAATGAAATAAATGCACGGTAAATGAAGTTAATGAGAAATACATAATATGACATTCAATATCTCGGATAATTAGTGGGCTGCAAAGGAAAGTTCCTACGTATTAGCACGCATTCCTGGAGAAGAGCTATAAAAGACATACGAACGGGTTACAAATTTGACATCGAGTAAAATTTTTTCTGATTGATGAGCATCATCAAGGTAAATACATAAATTGATTTATAAATCGACATTAATCATGTAATACATCCTATCTGCATTTTGCTGGAGAAATCATTTAAATTTAAGTCGAAGCACTTATCCTAAAATTGAAATATGAAAGAAATGTTAAACACAAGGGAAATAATTAGAAAACATTATTAATATTAAACCTAGAACATTTGGGAGTGAAATGAGATAATCATTATTGAAGTTTTGGGACGTGGAAAATCAGTTAATTCTAAGTCAAAGCACGTATCCTAAATTTGTAATACGAAAGAAATGTTAAACACAAGGGAAATGGTTAGAAAACATTAATATTAAACATAGTACATTTTCAGAATGAAATGCTGCAATCATCATCGAAGTTTTGGGACGTCCTTGCGAGACACAAATAATCATACATAGTTTGGGCGTCTCGTCCGATTCCTCAGAGAGTATCTAGGAATCATTCCTTCATTCCTCTGGCTTGTGCTCGGCACTGTAGGAATGTCGTTCGTCTCTGCCCCTTGCAGTTCGTCCTTTTCTTCGTCGTTGTTGAAAGGGAAGGCCATGGCGTCGTCAAGATAAGCACGTTTCACACGGTTCAGGTGCACGGTCTGCTCCTTTCGGTCTGAATATAGACCTCTGATAGTGATGTTATTTCCACGTCTGGAGGTAATTCTATAGGGGCCTCGGAATCTCGATGGAAAGGCTCTGTCCTCGACACACCTCCCTTCATTCCTCAACATAATAAGGTCCCCAGCTTGGACATCACATTCTTTGGCCGTTCGATTGTAGATCTTCGCCGCAGCTTGCCTGGCCGCCTCAGAGTTTTTTCTAACAGCAGCAAATGCTTTGGACAGTCGGAGCGAGACTTCAGTTGAATACTCTTTGTCACATGCGTAGTTTATAGGCTGCTCCTTGAAGATGTCGTGGAAGGGAAGGTTTGCGTCTCGGCCGTAGAACAGAAAGAACGGCGTGTCCTTAATCGCAGTCTGATAGGAAGTATTCACCGCGAGAGTCGCAAAGGGAACGCTCTCGTCCCAAGTGAACTTATCTTCAGCCGCTAAGTGAGAGATTGCAGTCTTTAAGATACCGTTCATTCTCTCGCAGCAACCGTTCGCCATCGCGTGGTAAGCAGTCGTCGTTTGTGATCTCGCTTTGAGATTTTTGCAGACGTCCTGGAATAACCTATTGGTAAATTCGCTGCCTCTGTCACTGACGATCGTATTCGGGGCAGAGAATTTTCCGACGTATTGGACAAAAGCTCTGGTGACAGTATCCGCAGACTTATCGGTATGGGGATAAGCATCAACATACCTAGTAAAATGATCAACTATCGTTAGGAGGTATTTGTTGCCTGCGTAACTAACAGGAAGCTCAACAAGGTCAACTGCAACTCTCTCAAGGGGATATGAAATTTCAGGGAATTTTCCCAAGGGAACTTTAAATTGACCCTGCCATTTTGTTCGTTGGCAAGCTAGACATTTCTTTACATACTCTTTGACGTCACGAATTTGATTAATCCAGAAGAATTTATCTCTGGCACGTTCAAGAGTTCTTAGGAAACCCATATGAGCGGACAAATCGTTGTCATGGCTCAACTTTAAAGCTACCTTAACTAAAGATTTAGGAATGACTATTTGTACATTACTTCTACCGTTTCTGCGTTTCTTCCTCGACAATCTACACAGGACATTGTTCTCATCAATAAAATATTCGTCAATGTTTGAAATCTTAGTATCACCCAAGTCATTGCCAGTTAACAAGTTTCTTACACCAGACCAAAGTGAGTCCTTTTCTTGTTCTGAAACAACATCATCCAGGCTCAATTGCTTTGCCTCGACGGCAACACTGTTATCACGTTCACTGTACACGGGTGGAGGGCACACGTCGTCGACGGGAGCATCTGTCGCATTATTATTAAAACAAGGCTTAATTCTAGAAGGAACATCAGCATTAATTTTAGGATCATTCTTATTACTACAATTGGACTCAGCAGTGTCTACGACAGCATTGACGATTCTTTCGGACCTAGACAAATAGTCGGGCAAATGGTGTTGTGCTCCCGGCTTGTACCGAACAGAGAAATTATATTCCTGGAGAAGGAGAGCCCACCTTGAAATACGGTGATTACCTGTTTTATTAGCAAAAATGAACGTTAAGGGACGATGATCTGTTACCACGACGAACTCATTTAAGTACAGGTACGCATCATAATGTTTGATTGAATCATGGATAGCGAGAGCTTCGAGTTCTGTTGCAGAGTACTTAAGTTCATTTCCTTTTAATTTTCGACTATAGTATGCTACAGGTAACTCGATGCCGTCATGCATCTGAAGTAATGCTCCTCCAATTGCAATGCCCGAGGCATCAGTGTGCAACACAAACTCTCTCTGAAAGTCAGGAAATTTAAGTATTGGCGCAGACACAAGTTTATCTTTTAAATCATCAAAAGCTCGCTGATGGGTGTCAGTCCACTTAAACGAGTTCGTTTTCTTTGTAAGCTCAGTAAGAGGTGCCGCGATATGTGCGTAATTTTGAATGAATTTTCTGAAAAATCCGGTTGAGCCTAAGAATCTCTTCACCTCTTTAGCACTCCTAGGTCTCAAAGCATCCGCTAAGGCTCGCACTTTGTCAGGTCTGGGAGTTAGTCCCTCTGAACTGACTTTGATACCAAGGAAAGTCACGCTACTGGCCGCAAATTGGCATTTCTTAAGGCTTAATTTGAAGCCTGAAGCAGCTGTTTGAAGTAACGCCTTATCCAAATGTTCGATATGAGTCTCGAAATTTTTTGAATAGATGATGATGTCGTCAACGTAACAGAACAGAAATTTTGAAATGAATGGGGAAAAAGCCATATTAACTGCTCTTTGAAGTGCAGCTGCGGATGTGATAAGACCCTGGGGTGACCGGCAGTACCTGTAACTACCTGTAGGCGTTCTGAAAGCGGTAATGTCTCTGCTCTCTGGGGACAATTCGATCTGATGATAGGAGCTTCTCATATCAAGGGTCGTGAATAAATTTGAGTCCTTTAGACTTTCGAGGGTGTCAGTCATATGCGGGATAGGGAAAGTGTCTTTCTTAACTATTTTGTTGATAAGACGAAAATCGACAACTATCCTATGAGTTCCATCGTTTTTTCTGACTGTCAAAATAGGTGACGACCATGGGGAGTAAGCTGGCTCTATAACTTTCTGTTTCAGCATCTCTTGGACATGCTCTTCAACTAATTGTTTTGTAGCGTGAGGAACTCGATATTGGGGCGTATTGATTGGCTCATGACCCTGAATGTCTAATCTATGTACAGCATTTCGCGCATGACCAATCTCGTCTCCAACCGCGAACGCATTCCTATGATTGTTAACCAAATTTACAAGGGTCGTTCTCTGATCTAAGTTCAAATGTGACAAGTCAACATCGTCAATCATCCGGTTGAATTCAGGTTCATTTCGTTTCTCCGCGACTGGCAACAGTTCACTGTTAGGCAGTAACTCAGGGTTGCACTGACTCAAGGGGCTTTCAGTCAGAGCGGGAGCTCGTCTGGCGTCATGCACTGTCGCCACGGCATCATAGGCCTTGCGCTGTGCCTGAGCTCGAGCATCACTTTCGCTTTCGTCTGAGCCAGGCTCTGGGTCCTCAATGGCAACATCTAAACTAGCACAAATTTTATTTCTAGGCACAAGAACATCCTTATCATTATAATTTACAAAACTACAGGCACGGTGCCATCACGGATTGTAGCTAACGTGCGAGGCACTGCTATTCCTTTGCATGTAACGCTCTGCTTTAGAACGACTGTCTTTCCATTCATGTGCTTGGGAACTCTCAAAAAGGAATGACATAACGTGCCTCCTTCAACAGTCAGATCATGTGACATTCTTGCGACACTGAATGATGCATCCTCAGATTGTTTCACAAAATTTACTGAATTAGAAGCAGCAACTGATTGAAATGGGTAAACTTTATTGTTAATTCTCACGTGACCTTTCTCATTCTGACTGTATTTTATTTCAACGCCGAACCTCTTAAGGAAATCTCGGCCTATCAAGACAGCTCCAGGGAAGTAAGAATCTTCCACAATTATAGCAGAATGGCAATACTCAACATCACCTAGTTTAAATTTCAGGTCAATCGTACCTCGAGTGTGGAGATTATCTCCATTTACAGAACAAAGAACTTTAGTGCATCGTTTAATTCGGGGAAGAGTTTTGAATAATTTGTTAATTACACAAGATTTCACAAGGGTCACGGAAGAGCCTGAATCAACGAAAGTGGAGCATTTTTTCTGTTCAATGTTTAGCAAAATCACGGGGGAAAAGCTTTTCGGTTGCTGTAGTAGTTTTTTGACTTTACTGCGGCAATGTCACCATTCTGACTCGGATGGCCGTTGAATTTACGTTGATAATTATTAAAGGGGCGTGTCTTTTGGTGTGAAGCACTCTGCCATTTAAATGGATTCTTAGGCTGGAACGTTCGCTTTTGTGGCGAATTGTATTGACATTTCTCCACCACTACATCACTCTCATGGGCTCGCCTTTTGCGACTCAACAAAGATCTTTCTTCGATCAAAGATTCCTCAATTGACCTCGCTTTGTCTAGGAGTTTTGTCACACTCTCAGGGTCAAAATCATGAGATAATTTTTCACTGATCTTGGGGGTTCATATTTTTAATGATAGTCGGGATTAGAATTTTTTGTGCATTGGCATCCTCGTAGTGCCATTCTTGGCCGAACACGTCTTTCCAGCTAGCTAGAACGCGAGTTGCAAATGCATTGACACTCTCATCATTCTCTTGACGCAGACTAAATAGGATTTTATGAACGGTTTTTCTATAATTCACGGCCCCCTTGTACACAGAGATAAGCCAAGTTTTAACATCTTCCAGAGTGACTAATTGGTCGGACTTGAGGACATAAGAATCCCAAGCCTTCCCGGTAAGAGCATTTTTCAAATAACGACATTGCAAATCGATGTCATTCGTGTAGATGTCAACTCTGGTCTGAAAGTGTTTTAAAAATGAAGTTACACAGCCTTCGCCGTTAAATTTAGGCAGATCAATTGCATGATTTAAAGTGACAAAATTGTTTTGAGTATTCTCACCGTTGTTATTTTGGTTATCTTCATTATCGTTCCCTGCCATGATTCCAACAGTTATTTAGGGCAAAATTGGCGAGGTAAAATAGGTTCACAATGAACACTGATAGCAATTTAGAGTTTCAAATTAGAAGTTTAAATGCAATATCTCGTACAATATGTTTCCAAATACACAGAAATAATTGAATCTTTCGCACAATAAGTTTCCAAATGCACAGAAATAATTGGATAGATCCAACAAAAGCAATGCACATAGACACGAAATATCAAAAATAGAATACGCAATAATCTTATAAAACGGATCAAATCAATAGGAAAACGGGTTAAATCAGTTAATAAAACGGGTTAAATCAATGAATAAAGCAACACACATGGATACAATGGCATCAAAATAAAGAGCACAATAATCTTATTACGGAAGCGGTTTTGCATGGATTAATACATGTCATAAGGAAATAAATCAATAGGGCTAAGTTAATAAAACGAATTAAATGAATTAATACACACAGTAAAGAAATAAATCAATACGCAAATAAAGTGACATGAGGACATACACATTTCTAGGGAAATATTACAAGTTATAAATGAGATGAATGAATTTAAATAATTACTTGGGCCATTTAATTTACGTTACAAAAAATTTTTTTTTTTTGAATAGGTAGCGTGGCTTAACGGTCCCTTGTGGAGACGTTGAGCGTTATTGGGTTATGATCCCACGTTCGCTGACCACCAATTGTTATAGCCTCCTTTCTTTTAGAATCCAAGTTCAAGGTTTTTCAATTTCTTTCGTCTTTTCAAGTCTAAAAATCAAAGGAGTTATTTTCCGAAAGAAAACACGATTCTTTCAACGTGGCCACGTCATTTTTACTTGTTATGATGAAGGGTGTACACAAATATGACAATGGGGTAGATGAGACTAGCAAATATATATAGGAACAATTGTTACTTAGGTCTCACGCAACTTGAGTATGCAGCGGCGACGAAGTTTTATAATAAGGTCTCGAATTGTACGTTAAATTATTAAGTGAAGTTAACACAGAGTCAGAGTCAAATACGGAGTGCCTCGCCGTATGCAAATTTAACACATCTAATGAAGTGGCACGATGAGACCTTCTAACGTCGGAGTTACGCTCTATAATGATGATGCCCTAACCCTCGTCGAACCCTTTAAATAGCTGTCGTGCTGCAGGAGTTACCGCAGCTGATCATAGCCGTTGAAGTTGACGCCCTCAGTCTCGTCGCGGCCACTCATTGCCACTCCGCCACTCGCTCGCTGCCACTCGCCGATCGCCATTGTTTGTTGTGGCTATGGCCCAACCGCCAGCCTGCTGAGACCGGGCTGCTGTTGCCATCCACACGCTGCCATACTGCCATGCCGCTGCCACGCTGATGCCACCTCGCTGCCACGTTGCCACGCTGTAGTTGGGAGCGCAGGCGTCGCCTTCTCCTTTTTTGTAACGGCCGAGCCCTCGCTGGGTACACATCGACATCTGGCGCGTTGTATACTGCTGAGCTTTGAAATTTCCTGATAGTAGAGTTCGGTGTAAGCTCTCACGTCCAACCGCCCTTTACTCTTTTTTGTGGCGAAAACTTAACGGTTCGTACTAGGGACATAACACTTATAAGCGGTGAGCTCTTTAGGGCCCGCGCATTTGGTTCGCGTCCCCACCTGTACAGCATCCTACCAGTAAACGCTGCTCTTCTCCATTGTTATCTCTAACCGCGCATTTGGTTCGCATCCCCACCTGTAATACATCGTACCAGTAAACATCTCACGCAACCAGCGTATCTCTAACCTCTGTCTGCCTGCATATTTGGTGGCCAGAGAGTTGACGGACCCACGAATTTAAGACGATATAATTTAGAGGTCAAGAAGATGTAATTGAAAAGTTAAGAAGATACAGTATTCGTCGAGACCTACAGAAGTTTGAGAAGATCCAGTGACTTCAGCAAATCAACACGGCGGAGAAGATAACTGATAACTACTACTGATAACTACTAATGATCGTCTGGTGACGACAAGAGTTATAACTTCTAAGAAGAATCTGAAGAGACAGTCAGAGCAACAAGAAATCGAGAATAAGGACAGCGTCTACAGAGAGCTTCAGAGATCTGCGAGAGGGCGGCTACAGATCTTAAACTACATCTACGAGGTGTGTCAACCGACTACAGCTACGTTGTTTTCGTGCTACGGACGTAGCAGTAACGGTGCATCGCTTCCAACGACTGTAGAGACCGCGACATCGTTCGACAACGACAACTAAACCTACAATTTAAGATAAGTAACGCAGCAACAATTAATTGTTATCGTGGTCGCAGCAGCAGTGGTAGTGTTTTTTTTCTTCAGTCAGTTATTGTTTGCGTGCGCGCAGGCGTCAAGGCCAAACATAGGCTGTACTCGCAGTGAGAGCAAGTTAGAGAGCAAGCAGTGTGCACCTACACTGAGTGCAATAATCCCTAGACATGAGTTTTTTCAAGAGTTTAAGAGAGTTTTTTTGAAGTGAGTGGCGCAATTTTCTTGAAGTGTTGTTATAAGTGATTTAACTAAATTTGTATTGATTTAGTAACTGTTGTAAAAATTTTCTTTTGAGCAATCGTAAGCTCAGTTGAGCAGTAATTGTTATTTGTGTAATACCTAGACATCAAACTAGTAACGTAACTATGCCTGAAATTTCAGTAACCAACGCGCCTGTAGTGAGTACAATGACTGCCACGAATATTTTTCTAGCGATGATATGTTGGCGAAAGAGACATAAGTATCCTTAAATGCCTCCTGTAGCCAGTGCAACATTTAGGTCATGTAATGCTCCCTGCAATTTGAGCGAGGCGGTCAGTTGCAAAATGCTCTTTAAGAGTATCCCTGTTTGTTTGCGGGCAGAAAGGTCATTTTTGGGGTGACTATTTTTTGGACATTTATTGTGTCATTTTTAAAGATCATATTTGAGTTTTTTTGCTGGTTGCGTCTGATAGGATGCTGCAGGGGGAGGTGCGTTCCAATTTGCCCAAAGGTAATGCTGAAGACCTTTGTAAAACTCAACGTTCAAGCAGTAGTGAATAAGGAGAGAATTGTTTGCAAGAGAATCATTACATTATGATTGTTGCAAGAGAATTAATGCATTATGATTTTGAGGAAGTACTCTTCCCGTATAGATACTCTTCCAAGTGAAGTGCATAATAAGTGTAATACTGTTGAGTAATTCGCGCAGACAATTAAGTGAATAAGCTTTTGGAGAAGCTGTTACCGTTGATTTTCATTGGGACTCTGATTTTAGTTCATAATTTCATGTGGTAGAAGTAATACCATTGATACCATGACGGTCAGAGTTAAGCATTGTAGATTGCGGTTGTCATTGTGCTGGCGAAGAGAAGTACTATACGAGAATAATAATGAGAGGCGATAGATGCCCGTTAATTACTCGGTAAAGATTATGGTAAAGATTATGGTAAAGTGCCACAAATGTCATTAATATTGTTAAATGTTGTTATTGTTGTTAAATCCTTCGGATGAGGATCTGTACTTGAGCGACAACACTGTGTTGTGCGGTAGAAGTTGTGGCATGCAAGAGTCAGTGTGCAAGTAGCACGCAGCACAGGCTGCACAAGGCATTGAACTTTAGCGAGGCGCGAGTGGCGCAAGGCGACGCATTTCCGGTCACTCTGAATGGCAACATGCAGACAGTGGTGACTGGAGTTCAATGTACGGATGATTGTGACTGGTGTGACTGGTGGATAGTCATGAATTAGATGTGTTTTGGACGTGAGAATCCACACTAATTCAGAGTGGGAGTAAAATTTAATTTACTTCATAGTCATTTGTCAATGAGAGAGGCTTCATTTAATAATCCTTCAGTTAATAATTTTTGAGCACGTTGAAACGATCTAGTGCATCATAAAAGTCATTTTACAAGCCTATCTGAATTTCATGCTCAGTAAAATTTTGTGCTATGAAATTTAAAATGTTTTAATTCTAAAAGAATGCAATTTATTTTCTTGAATACCAAAGTTGTCCAATTGACAATTTACAACTGATTGAAAGATTAAAATTGATTGTCAAGCATTTAACGTGAAAATTGATTTTGATTTGATTTTTGAAGTACGTTCTTACGTATGTTTCTTATGTATATACCAAGTATTTTCAGTGCATTTGCTATGTTTCATTGTATTCTCGTAAACGTTTTGCTTATAATCTATTTGCTTCTAATTTTGCATTGTAGTGTTCGTCTGCAAAAAGCAGCATGGTGAATCTCTTTGAACTGAAGTAACCTTTCTGGTTATGTTTTTAAATTCGAGGTTTTATTCGGTGAATACGTGCTTGTGAGGAATTTGCTGTTTATGAAATTTGTTCTATTTTTTTTTTTTTTGTTTTTCCTTGCTCACGCCTGTGGATTTTTAATTAGTTCGCAGCTAAAAAATAGCTTGTTGCCGGCGAGAGGCATGCGCTGACTTGGCTGAGGAGTCGATGAGGCGGTGCACTTTTGCTGTCTCAGCAAAATTAAATTAAATTTGGAATCGATTGGAAATCAGCACTCACGTGACTGGAAATTTCCCGAACGAGACTCAAAAATGTAGGTCTCAATTTATAGGTTCTCACTTTTCCTTTTAACGAGAATTTACCGAGAGTAAATACTTTAGATTAATGGGAGGTGAATGGACTTTGCCTAAACTTATGCTCTAACATTTGGGGTCATGAATAGACTGTTAACTCAATTAATGAGATTCGAACTTAGTATTATTTACCTGTTTGAATTTTAATTTCTTTATATTTTTAATTGGTTGTTAACTCATGTTGTTGATATCTGGCCATGCTAATCGTTTCTTTGTTTTCGTTTCATTTCAGCTTCGCGTGCTGTGCGAGTGACAGCGGGTACGGGCAAGTACCGCGTGTTAAGCACGTGGCGCGTACACGTGGTTGAGCCGTGTTCCGCTCAGACGGCGTGGTGCCTCAGCGACTTTGTTCTCAAAAACCAAAAACACATAAACTTTGACGACAGTAGAGCTTCAGAATTGGAAATTGAGATTGAAGATAATAAGAAAAATTATGAGAAAATTGAAATTGAAATATTGGAAAAAGAAGGAGCAGGAAACTATTACTGGAAAAACTTATGCGCTCGTTGAAAATCGAGTTTATTTGTATTTGAAAATGCGACTAAAATTCGGACTGGAGATGGGAAAGCGTTGTTGAAAATTATGCAAGAATTATGCTTTTGTTTGGATGCGTTTAACTCCGTGAAAATTGGAGAGTAAAATGTAATAAGAAACATGTTGAAAAGTTTTATACGTTCAAGGGTTTATGCGTTTTAATGTGTTTAACCCGCTTAGATGTTTTATAATCTTATAAGCTATATAATCACTATTTAATCTAGTTCTCGCTATGTAATAACTATTTAATCATGCTAATGCTGTATGTGTTTTACGCTCACTATGCGATCGAGCGAGTGCAACATGTTTGGAGAAAACGATGGTGTTAACATTTGTAGTTGTGCGAAATTTAAATAATGGATTGGCTTTAATTTTGTTTAGTTATTATTTCGTTATTAATGTTGGTTTTGGACTTATTTGAAATTTCTTTTTATTTTTCATGCACAAGGTTTTGCGATGTTGGTGTGTGATTTCATGTGATTACTTGATGTCTAAATTGTTTTTATTTACAAATTGTTGCGACGAGTAATAACTTTTTATTGCGAAGGCAATGAAATTATTTGGGTTGATGCGAATCGAAATTGTGTTTTTTATAAGATTATCTGGCGTTTTTTTTTCTTTCCTTTGCCATGCCTAGTTGACGTTCTTGGTAAGTCCATTAGTTGTGCTGTTGTTTTTTGTAGCAGCTAGTTTTTATTTCTTTTCAATGTAGAGGATAAAGGCATTTGTTGTTGCTTCAGCGCCCTTGTACTTCTTGCTTGTGTTGCAGTGTTATAAATAATTCTTTTGCGAGGTATCTTTTACTGAGTTTGATCAAATTTAATTGTTTGGTTACTAATTACCTTTGAGTATTACACGCATGTGAGGCGGATTTTGTGTTTGAAATTTAAATTTTTGTTTTTATCCGCCAGAATAATATTTTTTTTTTTATTTATAATTGAATACCTATCCGGGTAAAGGGGGGAGGTATGTGCGCCAACCGCCATCCATGCCCCTCTTCCCCCGTGCACCTCAGAGGTCTTATAAGCGGTGAGCTCTTTAGGGCCCGCGCATTTGGTTCGCGTCCCCACCTGTACAGCATCCTACCAGTAAACGCTGCTCTTCTCCATTGTTATCTCTAACCGCGCATTTGGTTCGCATCCCCACCTGTAATACATCGTACCAGTAAACATCTCACGCAACCAGCGTATCTCTAACCTCTGTCTGCCTGCATATTCCTTTTGTTTATTTCTGTGCGCTATAAAAACACAAACTATTATATTGATATGCGAATATGAGCTGTAAAAAAGATGTCAAAAATTATTTCAATATTTTTGTATTCGTGTATTCAATATTGATTCTCACAAATTCAATATCATTTTCCTGGAAGTCAATAATACATCAAAAGAATAATGAATCAATAGTCGTATAACCCTTGAATATCATCCATTTTAGAGAATGAAGACAATAAATAATGCATGGACATTTAAAAGCGTAAAACAAGATCTAAGTTTTGTATACGTTCATAATGCTTTTCATTTAAAGATGAAATGTGAAGTCACATGCCGCAGTCACTGCGAGCTACAACCTACCTCTGCAATTGGCAACGTTGCCTCGTCTAATAGCGCACCCACGAGTTGCGTCATTTCAGTCGCCGTAGTCGAAGCAAAATGTTGCCCCGTGTAATAGGGCCTTTAAACTTGACCTCAATAGCGTCGTTGAGACACCCATTTTTCAGGGCTAGTACAAATCAAGTAGAACTAAAACGTTTTGTAAGAGACAGTATTGACCTTAGCCAAGCTATTATCGTGTCACCACCATTACTCGATGAATCCTTTGCTAAGAAATTATTTGATACGTCGTTCAATACGTCAGAGGAATTATTGGCACGTATTGTTGCCGCTGTTCGAAACCAACCCGAAAATAAAGAGATAATAGCGACTCGGTACGAGACGCAGTACAATAGAGAAAACTTTGTAGCCGAAGTTGCCGAGTCAGAAGACCCTTTTGATGCGCAAGATTCCCCTCAGGAAAGTGATGTTTTGTACGGAAATTACAGTAGAAGGCGTTTCCCGGGTCGGAGGTCATTTCTTCGACCTTGGCTGAGAAATCCTTAGCAGGAAGGAATGTCAGTGGCTATGTAGGTGATAGAAGTATAGGTTCCCTTGAATGTAACACTTTGCGGACGGCAGAAAGCTCGAATCATGCCCCAGTGCACTTTGCAGCTAGAACGAGTTATTTTATAATTGCAGTCTAGGCCATCTAAGTTTGTTGATAGTCGTTTGGGCGTCATGCGGTCTGAGCCAGACACCGCACGAAAGTTGAAGGGGTTATTTTTTAAGCATTAGTGAACAAGTTAAAAGCTTTCAAAGCTTAGAACGAAACTATTAAACTATTAACTATCGCACCCTTATTAAAGCAAAAGATGGAGTGAGCGCAGAGGTAATTTTTAGATTGTAGGACTCGAAAGAATTTAAATGTATGGGTACTATGAGTAGGGCTAGTTTATGATTATAAAAACATCGAGTAGGCGTCGAGTAAACCTTTGGGTATCTGAAATTAGTGTATAACATTTTTCAGCGGAGCTATAATCTGTTTAGTGTGGTTTGACACGTTAAAAAATGAACCGAATATAACAAATTGATTTAGAGCCAAATTAGGTTATACCTCCGTTGACAGCATTCCGAAGGTCGCTGCCAGCGTTGGCATGTTAGACCGCACCGGCCGTTTTGAGTGCCTAGGCCATTTCAAGCCAGGTTGCACATTGATTATTACGTGTCCCCCCACCAGTTAGAGTGCTTACATTTCTGACAATGTCCCTTTTGTTTTGAGCACGTTCCGACGGAGCTGAAAATCCTCCGCTCCTACGCGCCCGGCCAGTAGCTCCATTTGTTTTCTTATGTAATAAACTAAGACTGTTCACATTTCTTAACACTAAGATGTTAACACCAAGACTATTAACATCTCCTTAACTCTTTGCTTCCCGACGGGAACTCCAGTTCTTAGACTGACTAGTTCTTCCATTTTAGGGAAATCGATAAAATTTCGAGGTAATTCAACTAGTAGGGAAATAATTTGAAGTAAATGACAAATATCATTGCAATTAATAATATTCCTGCAACTATGTCTTTTGACACTCCAGAAGTTTGACACGTGCAATTTTCTATTGAAATCAACTCATGTTAGCTTCGTGGTCTATGCAATACGTTTAATCCTCTTTTATTTACCTTTAGCAAGTTTTTCATACGTGCATGTATTTACAGATAAAGTTATGAATATAGTTAATTGATATTTTTCTCAGATTTTTCAGCCATTTTTTTGGCGTCGAAGCATATATTTTTAAAGCATAATTTTTTCAATTCAACACTTTGACCACGGAGTGGTACAAATGTTTGCCACTAGGTAAATTGTTAACACGCGCACCCGTGTAAATGTATAGCATTTCAAATTATATTGCGACCGTTTTTGTAGACGATCCACGCAATTGGAGTCAACGTGTTAAGGACATTTTGAGCCGTTGTACACGAATGATATTGTGCTCGCAAATACCTTTTTTTGAGATATAACATAAATAACGTTCAGGTAATAGTAGCATTAACGGCAATTTCGATATGACCCTTCAGGTGTAACGCGGATATGGAACACGCGTAGTAACTGGGGCGGAAGCCATCGGTGTCGAAATGGCTAAGTAAAATTATTTTAGGTTAGTTTATTTAACTATCCGGACTTTACGTAGCCTAACCTCGGCTTTTGTTTCGTTAATACCGTATTTCAAACTTATTTACGTCTCAGTTTGTTTAATTTTATGAACGACGTGACTATAACTTCAGAGTTAAATCACTCGAAAAATAAGCATTTGTGAGCAAAATGTCATTCGTGTAAAACGTTTTGAAATGTACCTTATCATCAGAATTTGGCAACGAAATTCTGAAAATAGTTGATAACAGTAAACTAAAGATTAACCGTAAGTTTCTTCGCAAACTCAAAAGTTTGCGATGTTTCTTGTAACTTTTTCTAGACGATATACATAAGAAACTAATTTGTCGGGCTCGGGCTTATAATTGTGACCCTATACTTCCAAATTCCAAATTCAACTTTGTACGAGCTTTATCTAGTCAACTCAATGTTCAAAAATGTTTCATAGCCTCCCTTGACGCTGAGAATCTTTTTACCTATGTACCTCTCGACGAAACCATTGGTATTTACACTAATTTGCTGTTTTCTGGTCCGTCCTCATCAGTTATAGGCTTATCAATGAATTATTTTAGATCACTTTCAGAACTGTGCGAAAAATTTATTTGTATTTCCAATTGATGAACACATAAACAGGATGAAAGGCTACGGATGGGTCTCCAATCAAGATCTAATTTCGCTAACATTTTCATTTGCCGAAAGAAGAAAGAAAACCTGTTCATTTCCAAAAAAGTTGACACATGAAATACACGACCACACATTGGCTTTTATAAATTTCTTAATAAAAGACGTCCTTAAAAAACATACCATACGAGTACAAATGACTGTCAGAGGTGTACTAATCGACTAACCAAACGAGGTGTACGAATCGACTAACCTCCGGCTACGCTGTCATGCTGCCAGATGTTACGTGCTTGAATATCACTAGAAAAATGTAAAAACTTTCACCAGACGATGTGTACGAATCGACTAACCAGGCGAGGTGTACGAATCGACTAACCAGACGAGGTGTACGGATCGACTAACCAGACGAGGTGTACGGATCGACTAACCAGACGAGGTGTACGAATCGACTAACCAGACGAGGTGTACGAATCGACTAACCAGACGAGGTGTACGAATCGAGTAACCAGACGAAGTGTACGAATCGACTAACCAGACGAGGTGTACGAATCGACTAACCAGACGAGGTGTACGAATCGACTAACCAGACGAGGTGTACGAATCGACTAACCAGACGAGGTGTACGAATCGACAATGAACAGAAATGGCGAAGATGGCTTGAAAAATATAATCAGATGTTTTTTTTCTACTGATTTTTGATTACAGAGATAAAACGAAGCCTGTAAAGAAGAAAAGAGCTGTACTCAGCTCGCAACAAACTCTTCAAAAAATGTCTTCGGAAGAGACAGTGTTGGTATAACCCAAAAGGACGGACAAGTACCGGAAACGGGAACACCAGAACACCGGCAACTCTCAACAGAAGGGGAAAAAATTAAGGTCTCGCCATAATCCTGAAATACAAAAAACTGGGGAAACGTCCAGTGATAGTCAAACTGAAGATTCAAGTCATGCTTTCCCGCGAGTAGCAAGTCTACAACTTACATACACAGGAATACTTCATGCAATAAAAACATTAGGCATGGCCCTTTTTATTAGCATGGGTATAAATTTTATCCCGAAAATACTGGGAACGTGCACAACTTCACGTCCTTGGAAAGCTAATACAGATGAACGAATTTCAGCTCCCCCCTCATCTGATGAGCCCATTATTGGATATGCTGGCCCTTCAGCGGCGGTGGCGTCAATGATAGCGGATTCTGATGTTTTCAGGAGCTACCCAGGGCTTCCACGAGTGAGAACGTTCCTACTCTAAAACCTTCTTCGAGATTACCCTAAAAATGTTTATATTACCCTAAAATGTCAAATAAGCCCACTGCTGTTATTGCATTAAAACGTTTAAGGCTTCCATGTTGCTATGCGAAGAAATGACACTACAGGGGTCGTGCGATATTTGAAACTGAAATTCTTTGACTTTTCGGGGTCAGATGTGTCGCGATAAGTGCAACTTTTTATGTAGCTCTCTGTTTTTTATCTTACTGGTTTGATGACCTAATAAAAAGCTGTTCAATATGCGTTAAGTACCGTTACGATGTCAGACGATCTACTCCTGAATAGCAGAGAGAAGCAAAGACATAGTAAGAGGAAATGAACGGCAAAGTAACACTCGAAACTTTTATTTATGGAAACAATTTTGAACAGCAGCACAAACATCGATTCACAACTTTTGAGAGCAAACTAGATGAATTTGCTTTTTATTAACTTCTAATATCTATATTTTCACTTAACCAACATTTTTCCTCGTAGAAAGTCGAAAACTGCTTAGTACATCGAAAATACTTTGCAACTTATATAATGAATTTCACTTGATCATGGCCAAGAGATAAACTCTAATTGCATAAGTGTGTCGAGCCAGATAACAATGCTTAAGAAGGTAGTTTTCTCGTATTTTTTTGTGATGTTAACAGAAAGAAGGTAAATCAAGTTGAACTTATTGAACTAACCAGATCTAAAGACAAACGTAAATGTATGTGTATGTGTACATATATATGCATCCTACCAATCATATATTCATAAGATATGTATCCCCATATTGCTAGAAACTCAATGGATATATCGTTTATATACTTTCTCATTATTTCACTTCACTTAATTTAATTTGACTGCAACTTAACACCAAAAAGACAAGTTTCAGCCTCACTCAGATTTACCACACTGTAGTGAGTTACAAGAATGTGAGACGAGGGCCCAACTTGTGCATCCCACCAACCTCCACCCATTACTAAGTGATTTGACATGTGATTTAAAGTGATTTACATAAAAAAATCAATAGCATCCATAGCAAACAACACGATTCCGTGACAACAATAACACGAACAAGTCCTATTATATTAACATGTGTACTGCCAATTTACAAAGACGAAAGTAAGAGCTAGATAAGTCTATATCAAGTTTCCTTTACGTGATGACAAATTTTAAAGTTCAGCACAAGTAGCGTTGCTTTTGACTTTTTCTACGGAAGTAATCAAATTGGAATCAATCGGCATTGAATCTGATGTTTCTCCTGAATTCTTAAGATAGTAGTATATCATGTGCAATAGGCGACACAGAGTCTCGTTGTTTAGGGATGCTCTTTTATCAGTCGTGATTAGATGTAATTTACTGAAGAAACGCTCGACAGACGCATTGCTAAATGGTAGTGCCAAAAGAATAGAAACAACAACAGATAGGTTAGGAAAGTATGGCAGATCCGCAGCATTCTTTGCCTTCGATATAATGTTCAAAATACTCCTGAGAGCATATCAGTTGAAATTCCAGGCATTAAGCAAAGTTTTCTATATTCCGCGTCTGTCTCATTCTTGTCGGCATAAGTCAACAATTGCGGCAGAATGTCAAAAACTGTTGCTATTGAATGCGGTTGGAGCTGAATAGCGTTGGCAGGATTCAAGAACTGAGTCACAGATTAGATTAGATTTGTCGTTAGTTTTAGATTCCCTACCAAGCAACAAATGCGATCCAAAGAGAGGAAGGAGGAAGGCACCATTTAGTATGGAGTTAAGGAAACGCGGAATCTACGCAGAAAGGCATAGTAAGAGTAAGTTGTGAAAGAAGGTCATGAAACAAGACCAAAGTTGAAGAGGAAAGTAGTAGGTGCAGAAGAACAGGACAGCAGTGAACCGAAAAAAAGGTGGTCCTTAACATAACAATAACATTTTATTTCAACAAAAAGAAGGCCTTCCTAACTCTCAGCTCGGGCTCTGACATAGTCCCCCTGGGAGCGCAAGTTCCCATAGATACAATAATTGTATCCCCATTAGGGGGAACTGAATCACATCATACAAAGGATCTTAAAGGGTAAACCTAGCTTGGATCTGTCTAACAGCTCCTATTAATTAAAAACGCTTTACGGTTCCTGTAAAACACTGTTTTTCAGATCGCTTAGAGTTTCAGTGGCCACGACGCCGAGATAAATACTTTCATCTGTCACCATAGACGCGGTGAAGACAGCATCAGATGGTTGTAGTGCTGTGATTTCACACTACCTCACGTAAGACACGAGCATGAAATCTGAACATATACTTCTTATTAAGTCACACACATCCTTTTTGAGGCTGTATAGTGCAGGCAGTTCGGACTGCAAATGCTTTTTGAACTTATTAAAGCGGCTAAGACTGTATGAAAGAAACTCTAAATATGCCAAATAAAAAGAATCATTTAAGGTTTGTATGATTTCATCATAAGTATTAGTGGGATCACTATAAGCTACTTCTGTGAAATATAATTTCAAAGCATCCCCACTGCTCCAATAGACGGTTAACACACTGCTCTAGTGACAACCATCGTGTCTGACCAGGCGCCAAAATTTTATGTGGTTCTATTCTGACAAAAGCTTGAAATTCTTGAAATGAAATCTGTCTTTTCGAGCTTAGATGGAAATGGTTAAACACGTTACGGCAAAGACCCTCGATAGATTTAGGTAATTTTAGACAAGCATATGATGCACATAAATTTTGATATGACGGCTATTGGTTACCACAGAAATAGGAGAAATCTCAAAAACTGGTTCTCTTCACAGACGGCTATGCTCCCTCCATAATTCAGGGCTGCCACTGATGGGGGATTTCCCCTAGATCTGGGGGAAACGCTCGTAGTCTAGGGGAATGGGGGAAACTTTCGCAAAAACCATAAAATTTGGAATTCGGCCAGGAATTATTTCCTATGCAAAAAATGTATGCCATGGATAATTTTGAATTACAAGTGGACGTACGCTCATTCAGATGAAGAAATTACGATGCAGAACAGGAAATACCCCCTTTTAACTGGGAATAAAAGGATATAACGAAGTTTGAACGACAATCGAACTCGTTAGACTAGCAACGTGATTCACATCGGAACAATGAACAGTCTCATTACTCTCATTCTCTCAACTCACAGTGCTAAAAATCTCGAGAGTTCGCTTTATAAAAGGAATAAAAAGGCAAACAGTGACCGTGACGGTTGCTAGCTTCCTTCCTCTGAGCGAATACTTTTTGATCAACATTCTCCTCATTGACTTGAATTATGTGGTAATTATTCTTATATGTTAATTTGGGAATTCAGATATTTTTATCGTATTTTCTTCGGCAAAAGAGGCGGAAACAGGAGTTCTTGTAGATTGAATACTTGTGTGGTTCAAAATTATGAGATGTTAAAAATGTGCGGCACGCCTAGGTTTCAATCAGTAACTTTCAATATTAACATTTTATTTATACGTCTTTTCGTAACTTATATGCGTTACAGAGACAAACTCTGTTACATGCTTTTCAGCAATTTGTTCTTCAACTTTGAATATTAACTTAACGTTTTAACGAGCAAAACTTTACATAGATGACAAACGGGTTCATTTTAGTGATTAATGCCATTTATATAATGATTTCACTATTTCATAATTATTATTTTTGCTTTAGAATGCTGATTATTTTTTCCAATGGCTTACCGTACCGAATCATGTTCTACGAAACGAAAGTTCTGTACAGTCATTTAGAAATGATTGGCTCGGTGCAACCAAATTAAAAATCGCCTGAAATGAAATAGGTAGTAATCCCAACTGTAGGTATTGTAAGTGCTGCACTATTTCTTTGAAAAATTAAAACAAAACTATGCTCAGTGCTACATAAGAGAAACATAAATGTTGCAAGTACCAGCGCTGATATAGTAGGAGAGCCAGCTTACTCATGTAGAAAACACTAACACGACCTTTCCTCAAGAGTGTATAATTTTTTACCTGAGGGTAAAACAATTTACCCCGACAGCAAAATAGCTCACAAGCTGTCAATGAAAAGGACGAAATTACATTTGGATTTAATATACATTAAGTAATGTCAGTTTCTATATAATATATACCATAATACGTTTTTTCCTTAATTTTGGGGGATTTTTGACGTAAATGGGGGAACTCTACCGAAAATCTGGGGGAAAGAGAAAAACCTCAGTGGCAGCCCTACTCCATATATACTCCCTCGAGGCTCGGTCCCTCCACGAGATTAGTAGTTAGTACCACACCACATGTCAAAGGGTGAGGTGTGCGTGCAAGTCGCTCTAATTTGTTATAATCTACTCACTCCCGCGTCTATAGCTCGTCAGTCATTGCGGAGCGCGCCACCGACGCGACCTTCCGCAATGCCTGCATTAACACACTGACCGTGGAGGGAGTATGGCACGAACATTTTACAACATGAACATTTGGCAATTCTTTTTTAATAATAATGAAGGCATCTACGGATGCTTTATTTCCAATCAAGCCTGATACATACATATCACCTTGTACATTGGATTTTCAAATGCCTTATAACTAACGTCAGGACGCCATGACGCTTTCCCCCGGTCAAGACCGGTACCCATTTCAGACACCTGGGTGGAGTGGGGTATTGTGCTTGGAATTTTTCTCTTATACCGAACAGAGAAAATCGCCACCGCCAGCGCCGGGAATCGATCCCGGGTCTCCCGCACAGCGGCAGAACCCCTAGCCACTTGCGCTGTTGCGAGCACAGAATATTTAAATAAGCAACAGAATGTTTGGATCCCATCATTACGTTAGTCGTGTCAGAACGAAGCCCTACAATGTTGCTCAATTTAATATTTTTATCACTGAACACATTTTTTGTGTGTAGTAAACAATCCAGTGGCTGTGCTATCCTGTATTTCGACAAGATCAACAAAGGAGCTCTTGATTGCACCCTCACTCCAGTATTGCACGATGACTCCAACCTGTTTAGCGGTACTGCGATCAGTTGTTTCATCAATTATTACAGAAGATAAACGTTCATTAAGGGCAACGACAAGATCACTTAGTAGATTTTTACCGAAACATTGTCATAATGTTCGAAGCTCTTTGTTTCCCTAAGCTTACTTTCTTTAATGCTTCATTATCTGGAAACATTTGTTTCAGCAGTTGCAGCAATGAGTCACTTAACGAAATAGGCAAATTATGTTCAGAAACATATGCACATATCCTCAATTCAATTTTTCTGGCTGACCTGTCAATTGGATCGTTTGACAAGATGAAGGAAGTTAAAAGTTTGAGTTTTCCTTCTCTGCATTGAGAGATTTTGATGGCGTTGACTGTTTGCATGACGCATAATCTCCGATTTACCACACGTAATGGTAGATGAGCATATGGTACATTATGCCATATCTTTAGTTGAAGTAGAACAGTGAGACTTTTCTAACCAGCCTCGAAACAGTGGTTCGCTTCTCCATCCTTCCTTCCATTTTTGTGTGTAGGGCTTAACAGACGATGACATTTTGCTTTCCTTCCTTGGTGGTGTAGCAGCTTGATCGGACGGAGAATCCATTTTACTGTACCCCAATTAACCAAATCTTATCTTTTACAGTGCAATACTGCATGTGATGCGCCTTGCACAGTTAATTGCTCTCGACTGAAACAAAACTATCTGCGCATTGCCCGGCAGGGCTGCAACTGCTGCGTTACAAACGCGCCTAATCTAAGATTGAACAAGATTCGTTCGAGCTTCGATAATTCGTATTACGTTGCAGTATCTTGGTTCGTTCAACGCTCCATTTTGGAAAACAAGGTTAAATGGAATATTTCACGACCACAAGGTCAAAAAATGGCCAAATTTTAAAAAATGGCCAAGTGATTTTTCTCATGGCCACGGCGTTCAAAAATGACCAATTTTGGATAAATTGATTATGAAATGGCCAATCTGGCAACCCTGAATTCTGCCCTCGAAGTCGGCTCGGCTCGAGCGGTGTCGTTGTTTACACGTTATATAAATGTTCAATTCCACTAAACGACGATGACCGATGTTTTGAAGTAAATCTAGATACATTTACGAGTTAGTTGATGTAAGGCTAGCAAATAAAGACTTCTTAACATTACATCAAGTTGCCTATCACTTTAATTATTGTAATTTTAATAAACCAAGGTATTATTTATTTGAGCAAGTCTGGCAACATTATACTCAGGAGAGATCACAGCTGCCAGCTGGGAGATTTGCAGCGATGTGCACAGCAATTTCAGCCTTATTGTAATGTGCAATAAAGAATAAGTTGAAAGTAAGTGCGGTTAAGCTTTGCGTTTGCTCCAAATTTTCATTCACGTTCCGGTAGAGTACTTCCCTAATGTACCTTATTAGGTACTTAGGAGAGTAAACTTGATATTGGTAATAAAAACCGGCAATACCCTATAATTTTGCTGTGCTACCCTGATTAAAGTCGAATTACCCTAGAAATCATAGAATTTTGCGTTACCCTAAACTCTACCCAAGACAGTGTCTGATTACCCTAAAATGGGGTATTTTACCCTAAAGTGGAAGCACTGGTCAGCTACCTGTGTATGTTAAGCCCCCTCCAGACCTTGCATTACCATGTTGCCTCTGGACGTCGGAGTGGCGCTGCAAAAGAACCGCTGATGACCAGACTGGCTTGTGGGAAAGCCCGCACTGCAATGGCATTCAGTTGCTCAAGAGCTCTGAGAGGGGAAGGATTGCTTGCGAGCTATACGCGGGAGCTAACTCCCGCGTCTATAGCTCGTCAGTCATTGCGGAGCGCGCCACCGACACGACCTTCCGCAATGGCTGCTATTAACACACTGACCGTGGAGGGAGTATATATGGAGGGAGCATAGTGGTCTGTGAAGAGAACCAGTTTTTGAGATTTCTCCTATTTCTGTGGTAACCAATAGCCGTCTCGCAAGTGTGACGTCAGCACGGAAGCCAGTTACCTACTGACTATGGTAGAGTGCGCACACGCTCGCTGAATGCTCTTCCAGCTGTTGAGTTAATCGCATCATCGTTAATGATTAATTTGGGCTTCTAAAACTCCGAAAGATAATAAATTGTGATTCCTCACTTGAGGACACTTACTAATATCAAAAGTACTAGCAAAGATACATTAACGGTTGAAAACTATAAAGATCACAGGCCCTTGATTATAACAAATTAGAGAGACTTGCACGCACACCTCACCCTTTGACATGTGGTGTGGTACTAATCTCGTGGAGGGAGTATATATGGAGGGAGCATAGCCGTCTGTGAAGAAAACCAGTTTTTGAGATTTCTCCTATTTCTGTGGTAACCAATAGCCGTCTTGCAAGAGTGACGTCAGCACGGAAGCCAGTTACCTACTAACTACGCTAGAGTGCGCACACGCTCGCTGAATGCTCTTCCAGCTGTCGAGTTAATCGCATCATCGTTAATGATTAATTTGGGATTCTAAGACTCCGAAAGATAATAAATTGTGTTTCCTCACTTGAGGACACTTACTAATATCAAAATTACTAGCAAAGATACATCAAGAGTTGAAATTTATTAAGATTACAGGCCCTTGATTATAACAAATTAAAGCGACTTGCACGCACACCTCACCCTTTGACTTGTGGTGAGGTACTAATCTTGCTTTGGAAAATGAGGAGGGGTTGTATGGAAGGTGGGTGAAGCCAACTTCAGCCAAGCGTCTGTGGTTGGCTCAGAATTGTGACGTGTCGGGCATTGAGAGTGCCCGAGTTTTTCAGCTTTTGCAGCCAAATTGAGCCCGATCGGAGTGCGTTATGCTCCCTCCATATATCCTAGCTCCATGACACTGACTCGCGTCGCCCTACGACAGCAATCAGGAACGCTCAACTCTTTGGTTAGCTTGAAAAATCGGCTTCTCAAGCGGTCGGAGAGCTATCTACAGCTCGTCTAAGCGGCATCAAGCAACATGGTAATGCAAGGTCTGGAGGGGGCTTTAAGGCTGCAACAACGCCACGTGCATGTGCGGAACTCAAACAAGTTTTATGCACTGTACAGTCCGAGTGTCTGGAACTTCTGATATGGACAGTCATGGATGGCATGGGTGTCGCCTCGAAGATTAAGAGAATGTTCAGATTGAAAAACGATGAAGTATTAAGCGTCACAGCTGACGACAGAATAAGACTACCCCCTACGTAATCTTGCAACCGAACGCGGGAACTCGGCAGACGAAGAAAGCTGGGTCGGCACCACCAAACTTTGAAAAATCATTTTCACCACCGGGTAATGTTTAATCTAAATGAGCAGGTTTTCCTAAATGAATAGACAAAAGGGCTCTTCTTGTGTTGAGTTTTTCTTCTCAAGTGAGATGTTAACACAGCATGCAGCTTTTCTTTACGTGGAGCTTTACGCCTGGTGAGCTTATAATTTACTTCAATTTTGATGGCAGTCCTTGACTATCATTAATTGACCTTCAAATTAAGGTATTTTAAATATTTAATGTTCATATACCAGTAATTTGCTCATGTGGTAAAACTCTTTGTTTACATTTAACTGGCATTTCCTTTCTCACTTTGATCACCTTGCGCTCAGGCATTAGCATGCATATGAAGGTATTAAAACATTTCAATTAAAATGTTTATCCATACATCATCCACCCACACTGCAAAATCAACCTGTGGTATAACGCTGAGAAAATGTACGTGAACTCTCACGGTAAAACTAGAGAAATGAAAATGAAAACGACGACGGAAAATCGTAGTCACTATTGTTTTACCGTGGAAATACGGTTGAACTTGTAAGTGAAAAAAAATGAAAATTCGTAATTTTTCTTGTCAATGTGAAAAACGGCACCACTTAAGTACTTAGAACGGTGATGCACCGTTATTTGTATCACATAATTTCTATTGAATTGTGGTTTCTATTGAAAACATTTGTTATGCACAGGTCAAACCAGAGACAGGATTATTCCATGTACGTATACTGCAAAGTTGGTTTATGCCATTCGAGAGTTTTTGTTCTCAGCTTCAGCAAAACGGAATTATGCTTGCGACGTTTTACAAGCCATTGCACGCAACAGTAAATTTCATGACAATATCTAAAAGTTAATGATGAACCGCAAAAAATATTCTCAGGCTACACGGCGCGTCTCAGTTGTCGCAGTCAACAGGAACGAGAACGAGGACCTTGCGAGCGCAAACGCACCAACACAACTGAGAAAGAGATTTAGCAATAGCTTAAAGATCTAATAAAGAACTAGGTTCATGTAATGTGGAACGTATGACAACAGATTATTCTCTGCATCGCAAAAGTTAACACTTACCGAGAAACGAAACGAAGGATCAGGCGTTATTTACGCCTTATTTTTCCCAACAAGGTGAAGACAATTAAAAACCCCCAACATACGCTGAGGCAGCAGAAGCTTAAACTGATTGTAGATTCATCCTAAGGCAGGGTAAAGAAAGTTAGTCCGTAGAAATCAGTGACGAGATCACTATTTATCAAGTATTATTTTGTAAATGAGGCAAATTTCGTCACGTAATCACTTCACCCTATGCCGAAGAAGAGCCCTACGGCTTGTAGAGGTTTTAAGAGGTAATCAGTATGAGGTACCAATCCAGCGCAGGCATGCAATTAAGGTTACGAATTACCCTAATATACTCAAGCATTTATTTGGCCTTAAGGCGCGTTCTAAGGTTAATTTGCCCTTGGCTCGTTAAGGCTTAAGTTAATTGGCCCTTGGGCACGTCATGGTTTAAGGTTAATTGGCCCTTGGGCACGTCAAGGTTTAAGGTTTATTGGTCCTTTGGCACGTCAAGGTTTAAGGTTAATTGGCCCTTTGGCGCGTCAGGGTTTAAGGTTAATTGGCCCTTTGGCACGTCGAGGTTCAAGATTTATAGGCCCTGTGGCACTTCAAGGTTTGAGGTTAATTGGCTCTTGGGCACGTTAAGGCTTGAGGTTGATTGGCTCTTGGGCACGTTAAGGCTTAAGGTTAATACGCCATCAAGGCAAAACCTTGAAAGCCCTCCAACGGGCTTTACTAGAACTAATCATTGGACTGGTCAGGAGCACGAACATGCATTACGTAAACAATCACAATGAATTGTCACCGAGATGGGTACGTGTCTTGGAAATCTGAGTTTCATCAGGAATAAAACTACAAACAATAAATAAAATTCATTTTTCTAAAAATGGGCATTCATACTAGGGCGAGTTTCGACACTTCATTGTCAATGAGAGCTCGGAAAATAAGATCAACAATATATAAAGTTTGATATTACAATAATTGCTAAATATATATACAACCTATATAATATACAATTGGCAGGCACTTTGATCGCAGTTAAGAACGGGTTTCTGCTTAAAAATGTACATTGATTCTAAAATCCGGAGATGGCCATTACACGTAGCATGTGAAATTGAAAAATCCACCGAGAACATATTGTTGTTTTCACAATGAAGTCTAGACGAAGACTGAGATGGAGTTGCTAGCAGCCTATTAAGGCCCCCTCACACGTACAAATATGTTGGCAGAACACCTGAACTGAATTTGGTTTGTCGGTCTCAAGGCCCCTCACACGATGCAAACAACACCCTGCAAACTTGACAAAGACAGGCGCACGGCACGCTTCAGTAGACCAGTTGCAGCTACATGGAGAGTAGGCACAATAATAGCGACTCCAGACGGCGAGTTCGTAAAATTGATAGGATTCGCTATAATTGCAATGAATAAGAAATAAAAGAGATGTAAAAGCTCGCTCAAAATGGGCTAAAGAATAGTTCCTAAAAAACAGTGAACATACAAATAAGAAATTGCTTATTGAAGTGCATAAGGAGGGAGAGAGGCTGAGTACAGTCGTGCACCACACACGAAGGCTGGCTTGACGCTGACCTGGTGTCAAGGTTTGCAGCCGGTCGCTCCAAAATTATCAAGCATGGCTCATCTGCCTTGTACAGTCTGTGCCAACCTGAAATGAGCCTACAAACGCACGAATTCAGCACCAGTTCAGATATGTTTGCAGATATATTTGCGCGTGTGAGGGGGCCTTTAGTTCTAAATAATTTGCTTAGATGTTGGTAAAATCTAATCTTTGACTGTTTCAGAGTGCTCCGTATGTAGGAACTCTGGCAAGTTCCACACTGATACTTATACACAATACTAGAGAGCAACTCTTTCGGCAGTCTGTCTTCATACTGGAAAAATGGTTTTATTTGGAACCTGTTGCGAAAAACAAACTTGGAATCGAGTTGGGGATAAAATTTTCTCAAATTCCTAATTAAACATAGTTTTAGTTCATCAGAAGTTGGAAGAAATACATATAGAGCACATATGGAAACTCGAGCTACTGTGACATTTGGCTAATTGAACATTTTGTTTAAAACTTTTTAAGAGTACAGTCAAAGATATATTGAGGGTATCCATTGTTGGAAAAAATTGTCCTGAAATAATCCAGTTCGCCGCAAAACTTATGACAGTTAGATGACAAGTATAAGGCTCTGCGAAGAAGTGTTCTCAAACTATTCAGTTAAAAATGAAAGGAGTAAAGCTGAAGAAACTATTTCCTATTTACCCTCAATAAATTTTTGACTGTACCCTTAAAAAGTTTTAAACAAAATGTTCGATAAGCCAGAGGTCACGGTAGCTACAGTTTCCAAATGTGCTTTATATGTGTCTTTTCCGTATATCGGACCAACTTCTGATGAATTAAATCTATGTATAACTAGGAATTTAAGAAAATTTTATCCCCAACTCGATTTCAAGTTTTTTTTTCGCAACAGTTTCCAAATAAAATCATTTTTCCGCGTATAAAGACAGACTGCCGAAAGAGTTGCTCTCTAGTATTGTGTATAAACATCAGTGTGGAACTTGCCAGAGTTCCTACATAGGGAGCACTCTGAAACAGTCAAAGATTAGAATTTACCAACATTTAGGCAAATCATATAGAACTAATAGGCCGCTAGCAATTCCATCTCAGTCTTCGCCTAGACATCACTGTGAAAACACCAACCAAATTTTCTTAGTGGATGATTGTTCAATTTTAGATTCTACGTGTAATAGCGATCTCTGGATTTTAGAATCAATGTACATTTTTAAGCAGAAACCCGTTCTCAACTGTGATCTAAGTGCCTGCCAATTTTATATTATATTGGCTGTAAATCAATATACCAATTATTGAAATATCAAATTTTATACCTTGTTGATTTTAGTTTCAGAGCATTCATGGATAATGAAGTGTCAAAACTAGAGCTAGTCTGAATGCCCCTTTTTAGAAAAATGAATTTGATTCCGTTGTTTGTGGTTTTATTCTCCACAGAATGAAATAATAACGGCACCGTTTAAACAAAAATGTAGTGAAAGAAAGGAAAAGGAACCAAATAATAAAGGAGCACGACGGCACTTGTTGCCGAGATCTTTCTCACTGCCGGACCCCTTTGTTTAAAGAAGACCGCGGTCGAAGTGAGAAACTTTGACAACAAGAGGTCCTCATAGCGCGTTTTAAATTTTCTCACATACCTGTTTGAGCTCCGCACATGCTCGTGGCGTTGCAGCCTTTAGTTTCTTACGTCAGGTTTAAATACACAGGTAGCTCTTGAGAAACATCAGAATCCGCTATCATTGACGCCAAAGCCGCTTGAGAGCCAGCGGTCCATTAATGGGCTCTTCAGATGAGGGGGGAGCTGAAATTCGTTCATCTGTTTTAGCATACCATGGACGTGAAATTGTGCACGTTCCCAGTATTTTCAGGTTATAATTTATACCCAAGCAAATAAGAAAGGGGCATGCCTAATGTTTTTATGGCATGAAGTATTCCTGTATATGTAATTTGTAGACTTGCTCTCACGGGAAAGCCTGACTTGAATCTTCGGTTTCACTATCACTGAGCGTTCCCCAATTTTTTGTATTTCAGAATTCTGGCGAGACCTTAAATTTTTTCACTTCTGTTGAGAGTTTCCGGTGTTCCCGTGTCCCGTTTCCGGTACTTGTCCGTCCTTTTGGGTTTTACCAAACACTATCTCTTGCGAAAACATTTGTTGAGAGCTTGTTGCGAGCTGAGTATAGCTCTTTTCTTCTCGCAGGCTTCGTTTTGTCTCTGTAACTACGAATTTTTAAAACATCTGATTAAATTTTTCAAGCCCTCTTCGCCATTTCTGTTTATTGTCGATTCGTACACCTCGCATGGTTAGTCGATTCGTACACCTCGTCTGGTTAGGCGATTCGTACACCTCGTCTGGTTAGGCGATTCGTACACCTCGTCTGGTTAGTCGATTCGAACACCTCGCATGGTTAGTCGATTCGTACACCAAGTTTGGTTAGTCGATTCGTACACCAAGTTTGGTTAGTCGATTCGTACACCTAGTTTGGTTAGTCGATTCGTACACCTCGTTTGGTTAGTCGATTCGTACACCTCGTTTGGTTAGTCGATTCGTACACCTCGTTTGGTTCGTCGATTCGTACACCTGGTTTGGTTAGTCGATTTGTACACCTCGTTTGGTTAGTTGATTCGTACACCTAGTTTGGTTAGTCGATTCTTTTACCTAGTTTGGTTAGTCGATTCGTGCACCTAGTTTGGTTAATCGATTCGTGCACCTAGTTTGGTTAGTCGATTCGTGCACCTAGTTTGGTTAGTCGATTCGTGCACCTAGTTTGGTTAGTCGATTCGTGCACCTAGTTTGGTTAGTCGATTCGTGCACCTCGTTTGGGTAGTCGATTCGTACACCTCGCATGGTTAGTCGATTTGTACTCGTATGGTACGTTTTTCAGAAGAAAAGTGAGTGCAGTGAGGCAGTGAGGACGTCTGTGTCTTTGCTCCGAAACAAAGTGCCCAACTGATTAATATTCATGCATTTCTAACCAAAAAAGAGTGCCCACTCAGAATATGAGGATCCAAGAATAAATTTTATCCAACCAAATTCAAAAAATTGAACAAAAAGTGTGCTATGCCATCAAAACAAACACTCAACCCTTGCTTCTTTTTGAGAGTGTCTCCCTTCTCACAAGATGGCGACAAGCCCAAGCAAGGACAACAACAGCGAGGGTACGCTGAAGCTTGACTATCCAGGCGTACGAGGCCTGCCGAAACAGAGTAAGCAAGTAGTTTCCATCCTAATTGATCTCTTCAAATCAGTAATGAAGAAATTTCAAAGCGAAATTAGTGACTTAAAAACGATGATTAAAACACTAACGAAGAAAGAATCAAATTAAAATGCAAGGATTGAAGAACAAGATAAGAAGTAAATAACATAGTCTCTCGTCTAGAGCGACTCGAAAGGAAAGAAGAACGTGAAGAATTGGAGAACAAAAAACGCACTTTGGTTATATAAGGGGAACTGCCGCAATCACGTCATGAAGAAAATTGCATAGAAACGGTGTGCCAGCTCCAGAAGGACCAACTCAAAATCAACCTGAGTAACTTTGACATCACCACAGCGAGTAGACTGGGAAAAAAACCTCCACCCGGAAACGTCGATAGAAGAAACATTTCTTTTGAGCTACGACAATACGAAAAGAAGCAAGAAGTTCTGACAGCCTGCCGTGTGATTAAACCGGAACAACTCTACGTGAATGAATACTTAGTACCTTCGCGAGCAAGTATAATGTACACTCTGAGATTGGCCAAACGAAAATTTCCGGAACAAATAGGACCCGCAAGAAGTTTGTATGGCTATATCAACGTCTTCTCTCCAAAGATATCTGGACAAGTAACTCAGAGACCTCTAACCATCAATACACCTGAATGAAAAACTAGACAAGTACTTGTTGCAACATGTCGGCAAGTCCTCAGAGGAAATTATTCGTGATTAGTATTTTTTTGGACTGACGTATTGAGTTTAATATTATTTTGAAATCTGTCCACATATTATCTTCTTGATTTTTGATTGAATTACCTTTACCTCTTCAAGGCATCCACGTCGACCTTGCAGCTTTGTTTTGCTGCTTACTAAATTGTTTGTCAATTGCTTTCTTTTCTCCTTTTTATCGAATACTCATACCGAACTTGCTGCTCAGACTTAACTCGTGTATATGTTTCTGAATCTGGAAACAATTCAGATAGTCAAGATTTTTAAATTCCATAAATAACTTCACTGTCACTTCGTTTTTAAATCCATTTCGTCCTTGCTACATCTTATAAGTGTTATATGCGGATACCACTGGTACGACAGCCTTGTAACTACATTATTTGCCATTTATGATCCCTAATGTTCCTGCTCATGGACTGAGTTTGCGCTCTCCTTATGAAATCATACTAGGTTTTAGGCACTTTATACTAATAATCTCTGTGTGTTTGTAGTTTCTCTCTTTTTAATTTAATTATAAGTAGGAATGTCCTTATTTTTACCTTGATCCTGTAGTTTGTATCATTTTTAGTTTTACGTTACATTTTACTTACTGCCTCTTAATTCTAATGACTGACCATGTTGATATATTCGACAATATTGATCCAGATCTCAATCATTTGAATAGACTGCACCCAAACCTAAATGAAACTGGAAACTGTAAATACCTAAATATTAAAAATTCAATGAATCGATGAGGAAGACCTGGAACGATTTTTCTCTATTATGTTGGAACTGTAGATCCATTCATCCGAAAATAGATGAAATATCTTGTACTATCACTGAGCTGAACAGCAATTTTGATGTTCTCAGTTTCACCGAAAGTTGACTAGACGACTCATCTAAAGACCTGATTCAAATTCTAAACTATTATAGCCATCATTCACTCCGTAGTAACAAACGTGGTGGTGGCATCAGTAGGTACATACCTAAACATATCTTCGAAAGTCATTTTAAGTGCAACTATGAATCGTGAACATATTGAGACTTTATTTATAGAACTAACGAAAAATGAAAAACGGATTATGCTTGGGACAGTATATAGGCCCCCAACAGCTTGTAACGTCTCTTTCCTGAAAGAGCTTCAAAGCATAATATCTCAGTTCAACAAGTCTCTATATAATGACATAATAATCTGCGAGGATTTCAACTACGATCTTCTACAATATGATAGCTGTGAACAAATCTCAAACTTCATAAATGTTTTTTAGTCTAGCTCCTTCCTTCCAATCATCACGAAACCTACACGTGTTGGTTCTGAATCGGCTACGTTACTCGATAATATTTTTATGTTAGATCCGACTGATTTTCTTACCGGAATAATAATTTCTGACTTATCTGACCATTTCCCGGTGTTTCTCATCAAGAAAAATGTCTATAGTCCTTGTACCAGCCCACAGGATGATACTTATTCATTTCGTTGTGTAAACGAATACAACTTGGGAACAATGCGAACTGTTCTAGAAGAATTACTGCCATCATTAGACATCTATGAACGGGACAATAATGCGATTAACATTGATGAAGCGATACTAAATTTAACTGAAATTATTACGACCGCATATAACCAGTGTTGTCTAATAATCACCCGCACAATTACGCCGAAAAATAGACAAAAGCCCTGGATTACTGAAGATATCGTGACCAATATAAAGAAACGTCAAGCGTACCTAGCCTTACTATACGAAGGGCGAATATCTAAAGTAACGTATAACAGATTCAGGAATCATGTGACAAATCAAATACGAACCTCAAAACGAGACTAATTCACGCGCAAATTTACTGAATACAAAACTGATGTTAAAAAACTTGGCGCCTGCTTAATTCATGCTATAAACCGAATAATAATACTACGAAAACAATTGAGTCCGTCGTTCACGAAAATGTAAAATACCACGAGAAAAAAGATATTGCAACTGTGTTTAGCAACTTTTTTGTAAACATAGGAAAAAATATAGCCGATAGTGTCTTCAGTGAACCCACAGACCACTTGCAATACATGGACCATGTCCGTGAACCTAACTCTTTCTTTTTCACGCCAACTAATCCCTCCGATGTAATTTCGTGCATAAACAACTTGAAAAATAAATCAAGTGGATTGAAAAAATTTTCGGCTAAAGTTCTTAAGGCTATAGCTGATATAATAGCACCGTGCATATCTTATATTATCAACCAATCCCTTTCTCAAGGTATCTTCCCCAACTCTTTCAAAATTGCGACAGTCACCCCTATTTTTAAAAATGATGATAAAAACTGCATTAACAATTATAGACCTATCTCTGTACTACCAATTTTATTAGCAAAATATTCGAGAAAATTGTGTATAAAAAAGTGTATTCGTATTTTGAACAAAAATCTTTCCTCTACGACAAACAATACGGTTTTCGTTCTAAGAAATCTACGACACAAGCTGTATTAAATCATTTGCAATACCTTTATTCTAATATAGATGAAGGAAAGATTGTTTTCTCCGTATTTCTTGACTTTCGAAAAGCATTCGATTGTGTGGACCATAACATATTACTCTCGAAACTACATAGTTATGGCATTCGAGGGGCTGCCCATGATTGGTTCAGATCATATTTAGCAAATCGGAAACAATACGTTGTCATTGACGACGCAAAATCAGACCCACAGACAATTAGCCATGGAGTTCCACAAGGATCTGTCCTTGGGCCTCTCCTATTTCTAATTTTTATCAATGAAATCATTAAATCTACATTACTCTTCAAATTCATACTTTTTGCCGATGACAGTACCCTTTCTGCGGTCCTTCCAAACTAAATTCCCGCTAGGATGGCGGAGCGTATAAATAATGAACTTCATAAGGTTTCATTGTGGCTTAAAGCTAATAAAATAAGCCTTGATATCGATAAAACAGAATATATTACATTCTCATACAAGAAAAATATATCTCTCCCACGCATTCAAATTGGCGAAGGTGAAATCGAAGAAACCAACTCAAGTAAATCCCTGGGCATCATAATAGACAAACATCTAACCTGTAAAGAGCACACCGCTCATATTAGTTCTAAATTATAAAAGTCTATCGGAATCCTAAATAAAGTTGAAAATTTCCTGCCTGAAACACCCTTACAAATGCTCTAACGAACGCTCATTTCACCATACTTGCAATACGGAATAGAAGCATGGCACGGAACTGATAAAAATAAAACCAACAAAATTTTTACCGTGCAAAAAAGAGCCATAAGAGCGGTAAAGAATCTAGAATATAATGCTCACACAAATGACTCATTCAAAAATTTACGAATACTTAAGCTTTCGGATCTCTACAAAATCTCCATCTGCAATTTCATTTACAAAACATTAACAAATGATGGCGACAATAGCCTAAAACAATTATTAACTGCGCAAACTGGTCATCACGACCATTTAACCCGAAATAGAAGTAAATTCATGCTTCCTTATTACTCAAAGGCTCGGTCACAACACAGTATCCTCTTCGTTGGAACCAAAACTTGGAACTCAATACCTGCGGAGATCCGTGAGAGTAATTCTTACAAGGTATTCAAAAGAAATTTTGAGTCTCATTTCTTATCAGAATAGCCTACTAGTCGTAAAAAATCACCAAGTCAAATCCTGCGTCCTACATGTCTGGTCCTAATATTGTAATTTGCCATGGGTAATATCGCCGATTTTCAGTCGTGAAATCGTAATCGAACATACTGTTTATATATAGAACATATGACCTATATTGTTATGAAACATCAATATCGAGTTCATTATCTCGTTGATCAGTCTAATGCGAAACTAGGTTAAGTGAATTAGGTTAAACATTGTTGTACACCTTAGAATAATGTGATGGTAGGATGCCCTAGAAGTCGCTGAACTTATTCGGGCCCACAGGTAGCTATACTAAATTTAACCATTGTATTAGACTTAAGAAACATTCTACCTCTGTATTACCTGTGGTAACTAAATTGTTTAAATTGTTTAGCTGCCGCAGTCAAAGTGATAATTAAGTAATTTACTGTTCCTTTTGTTTATTTCTGTGCGGTATAAAAACACAAACTATTACATTGATATGCGAATATAAGCTGTTAAAAAGATGTTAAAAATTATTACAATATGATGTTGGTATTCGTGCATTCAATACTGATTCTCACAAATTTAATATTATTTTCCTGGAAGTCAATAATACATCAAAAGAATTATATTGAATCGATAGTCGTATAACCCTTCAATGTCATCCATTTTTAGAGAATAAAGACAATAAATAATGCAAGGACATTCAGAAGCGTTAAACAGGATTTAAGCTTTGTATACGTTCACAATGCTTTTCATTTAATGAAGAAATATGAAGTCACATGCCGCAGTCACTGCAAGCTACAACCTACCTCTGCAAATGGCAACGTTGCCTCGTCTAATAGCGCACCCACATGTTGCGTCATTTCAGTCGCCGTAGTCGAGGCAAAATGTTGCCCCGTGTAATGGGGCCTTTAAACTCGACTTCAATTGCGTGGTCGAGCCACCCATTTTTCAGGGCTAGTACAAATCAAGTAGAACTAAAACGTTCTGTAAGAGACAGTATTGACCTTAGCCTTGCTATCATCGTGTCAGCACCATTACTCGATGAGTCTTTTACTAAGAAATTATTTGATACGTCGTTCAATACGTCAGAGGAATTATTGGCAAGCATTGTTGCCTCTGTTCGAAACCAACCCGAAAATAAAGAGATAATAGCGACTCAGTACGAGACGCAGTACAATAGAGAAAACTTTGTCGCCGAAGTTTCCGAGTCAGAAGACCGTCCCTATTGATGTGCAAGATTCCCCTCAGGAAAGTGATGTTTTGCACGGAAATAACCGTAGAGGGCGTTTCCCGGGTCGGAGGTCATTTCCTCGACCTTAGCTGAAAAATCCTAGAGCAGGAAGGAATGTTAGTGGCTATGTAGGTGATAGAAGAATAGGTTCCCTTGAATGTAACACTTTGCGGGCGGCAGAAAGCTCGAATCATGCCCCAGTGCACTTTGCAGCTAGAACGAGTTATTTTTTAATTGCAGTCTAGGCCATCTAAGTTTGTTGATAGTCGTTCGGGCGTCATGCGGTCTGAGCCAGACACCGCACGGAAGTTGGAAGTATTATTTTTTAAGCATTAATGAACAAGTTAAAAGCTTTCAAAGCTTAGAACGAAACTATCAAACTATTAACTATCAAATCCTTATTAAAGCAAAAGATGGCGTGAGCGCAGAGGTAATTTGTAGATTGTAGGACTCGTAAGAACTTAAATGTATGGTTACTATGAGTAGGGCTAGTTTATGATTATAAAAACATCGAGAAGGCGTCGAGTAAGCCTTTGGTTATATGAAATTATTGTATAACATTTTTCAGCGGAGCTACAATCTGTTTGATGGGGTTTGACACGTTAACAAATGAACCGAATATAACAAATTGATTTAGAGCCAAATTAGGTTATACCTCCCTTGACAGCATTCCGAAGGTCGCTGCCAGCGTTGGCATGTTAGTACGCACCGGCCGTTTTGAGTGCCTAGGCCATTTCAAGCCAGGTTGCACATTGATTATTACACGTCCCCCTACAGTATGAGTGGTTACATTTCTGACAATGTCCCTTTTGTGTTGAGCACGTTCCGACGGAGCTGAAAATCCTCCGCTCCTACGCGCTCGGCCAGTAGCTCCATTTGTTTTCTTATGTAATAAACCAAGACTGTTCACATCTCTTAACACTAAGATGTTAACACCAAGACTATTAACAGTTCCTTAACTCTTTGCTTCCCGACGGGAACTCCAGTTCTCAGACTGACTAGTTCTTCCATTTTAGGGAAATTGGTAAAATTTCTAGGTAATTCAACTAGTAGGGAAATAATTTCAAGTAAATGACAAATATCATTGCAATTAATAATATTCCTGCAACAATGTCTTTTGACACTCCAGAAGTTTGACACGTGCAATTTTCTATTGATATCAACTCAATGTTAGCTTCGTGGTCTATGCAATACGTTTAATCCTCTTTTATTTACCTTTAGCAAGTTTTTCATACGTGCATGTATTTACAGATAAAGTTATGAATAAAGTAAATTAATATTTTTTCTCAGATTTTTCAGCCATTTTTTTGGCGTCGAAGCATGCATTTTTAAAGCATAATTTTTTTCAATTCAACACTTTGACCACGGAGTGGTACAAATTTTTGCCTGTGGGTAAATTGTTCACACGCGCACCCGTGTAAATGTATAGAATTTCAAATTATTTTGCGATCGTTTTTGTAGACGATCCACGCAATCGGAGCCAACGTGTTTAGGACATTTTAAGGCGTTTTACACGAATGATTTTATGCTCGCAAATACTTATTTTTTGAGATATAACATAAATAACGTTCAGGTAAGAATAGCATTAACGGCAGTTTCGATATGACCCTTCAGGTGTAACGCGGATATGGAACACGCGTAGTTACTGGGGCGGAAGCCATCGGTGTCGTTATGGCTAAGTAAAATTATTTTAGGTTAGTTTATTCAACTATCCTGACTTTACCTAGCCTAACCTCGGCTATCGTTTCGTTAATACCGTATTTCAATTTATTTACGTCGCAGTTTGTTTAATTTTATGTACGACGTTACTATAACTTCAGAGTTACATAACTCGAAAAATAAGCCTTTGTGAGCAAAATGTCATTCGTGTAAAACGTCTTGAAACGTACCTTATTATCTAAACGTGGCAAAGAAATTCTGAAAATAGTTGATAACAGCAAACTAAAGATTAACCGTAATTTTCTTCGCAAACTCAAAAGTTTGCGATGTTACTTGTAACTTTTTCTAGACGATATTCATAAGAAACTAATTTTTCGGGCTTGGGCTTATAATTGTGCCGCCTATAATATTTCCAAATTCTTAGTTCCGTGGCTTAGCGATTTGACTCTTAATGACATCCGTTCTAAATTTTTTTCTACTGTGTACAAGCTTTATCTTGTCAACCCAATGTTGAGAAGTGTTTCATAGCCTGCCTTGACACTGAGAATCTTTTTACCTAAGTACCTCTTGACGAAACCATTGATATGTACACTAATTCGTTGTTTACTGGTCCGTCCTCTTCAGTCATAGGTTTATTAAGGAATTATTTTAGATCTCTTTCATATCTGTGTGGAAAATTTTTTTTCATTTTCAATTGATGTATATATAAACAGAATTAAGGGCTACGGATGGGTATCCCATTAGGATCTAATTTCGCTAACATTTTCATTTGCCGAAAGAAGAAAGAAAACCTGTTCATTTCCAAAAAAGGTGACACATGAAATACACGACCACACAATGGCTTTCATGAATTTCTTAATAAAAGACGTCCTTAGAAAAACGTACCATACGAGTACAAATCGACTGTCAGAGGTGTACGAATCGACTAACCAAGCGAGGTGTACGAATCGATTAACCTCTGGCAACGCTGTCATGCTGCCAAATGTTACGTGCTAGAATATCACTAGAAAAATGTAAAAACTTTAACCAGACGAGGTGTGCGAATCGACTAACCAGGCGAGGTGTAGGAATCTACTAACCTCTGGCAACGCTATCATGCTGCCAGATGTTACATGCTTGAATATCACTAGAAATATGTAAAAACTTTAACCAGACGAGGTGTGCGAATCGACTAACTAGACGAGGTGTGCGAATCGACTAACCAGACGAGGTGTACGAATCGACTAACCAGACGAGGTGTACGAATCGATTAACCAGACGAGGTGAACGAATCGACTAACCAGACGAGGTGTACGAATCGACTAACCAGACGAGGTGTACGAATCGACTAACCAGACGAGGTGTACGAATCGACTAACCGGACGAGGTGTACGAATCGACTAACCAGACGAGGTGTACGAATCGACAAACCAGACGAGGTGTACGAATCGACTAACCAGACGAGGTGAACGAATCGACCAACCAGACAAGGTGTACGAATCGACCAACCAGGCGAGGTGTACAAATCGACCAACCAGGCGAGGTATACGATTCGACCTACCAGGCGAGGTGTACGAACCGATCAACCAGGCGAGGTGTACGAATCGACCAACCAGGCGAGGTGTACGAATCGACCAACCAGGCGAGGTGTACGAATCGACCAACCAGGCGAGGTGTACGAATCGACCAACCAGACGAGGTGTACGAATCGACTAACCAGACGAGGTGTACGAATCGACGAACCAGACGAGGTGTACGAATCGTCGAACCAGACGAGGTGTACGAATCGTCGAACCAGACGAGGTGTACGAATCGACGAACCAGACGAGGTGTACGAAACGACAATGAACAAAAATGGCGAAGATGGCTTGAAAAATTCGATCAGACGTTTTTATACTAATTTTTGATTACAGATTAAGATCTCGCCAGAATCCTGAGATACAAAAAACTGGGGAAACGTCCAGCGATAGTCAAACCGAAGTTTCAAGTCAGGCTTTCCCGCGGGTAGCAAGTCTACAATTTACATATACAGGAATACTTCATACAATAATAACAGTAGGCATGGCCCTTTTTACTGGCTTGGGTATAAATTATATCCCGAAAATACTGGGAACGTGCACAACTTCACCTCCTTGGAAAGCTAATACAGATGAACGAATTTCAGCTCCCCCCTCATCTGAAGAGCAAATTATTGCACATGCTGGCCCTTCAGCGGCGGTGGCGTCGGTGATAGCGGATTCTGCTGTTTTCAGGAGCTACCTGTATAGACCGACCGGGGTTGAAAATTTGGCCGGGGCCGGTGCGCACAGGGTCCAGTCTCGCGAATTTCTACACCGCCCAACCCTCTCCCTCCACCTACAAGCAGCTACACAAAGTTGCCATTAGCGCCAATTATTGAACTATGTAGTACTACTGAAATTTATTAACGTGTCTGTTCGTTATACATTTATTATTAATCACTGCATTATAACCACTACAAGTACTTAGTAAGTGGATACTTGAGCGGAATGTTAAAGTTAACCTGTATTAAATCATTATAATAAGTTTTGAGAACTACCGCTGGTGTTTCGCTATTCAACCCTCCATCTCGGCACGCAAAAACTTGCATTTTTAAACTTTTTGAAGTTAACCTTAAACTAACTGAACTTGGCCTAACCTAACCCAACCTAACCTAACTTAACCAAACCTCTTAACCTAACTTAACTTAACTTAACCTAACCTAAATTAATTTCCCCTGACATTTCTGTAGCTGTTTGGAGGTGGGCACTGTAGCTGCTTGGAGGCGGGGTAGAAATTCGCGAGATTGGACCCTGTGCGGCCGGGGCCGGGGTCAACAAATTTGTCATGGCCGGGGCCGGGGTTATCAAATTTACCATGGCCGGGGCCAGGGCTGGGGCCGGGGCCGGAGCCGGGGTTCAGACCGTGTCACGACGACGTAATGCATAACGCCGGTTAGTGACTCAATGCATGTTGAATTACGGTTGCGGTTGGGTGTGTATTTATGTCAAGTCACTAAAGTTTGTAGACTTGTAGTTGCAGCGCTTGTTGAATTAATTAATACAGAAATATTTATGGTTATTAAATGTACCGGGTGTCCCACAAAACTGTCCCCGACTATTTAATTGATTCTATCTCCGCTTTAAATTAACATATTTGAATTGCCTTTTTTCACAATGTGGTAAATTTTGTTTCCTTTTTGAATAATTTATTAGAATTAAAAGGGGGATTTTGGGGAAATCTAATACGTAAAATGAAAAGAAGAACCATTATAAAAGGGAATATTCTTTTAATGGCAAACGTTTTGTAATCTCTGATTTCATCATCAGTGCTGTACAACAAGGAATAAAAATGATAATGAACAAATTGAGAAAAGCTATAAGAAATTATTATCACTATACCTACATCGAAAAATAGCTGTACCTAACCATTAAAAATAAACAAACAAACAAACAAAACAAACATCGGCATCTTTGGGATGCTTTATTTCCAATCAAGCCTGATACAAATGATCTTAAGCATTGGTTTTTCAAATTTCTTATAACTAACACTATATATAGGACACCATGACGGTTCCCCGTAAAGCCGGTACCCATTTCCGACACCTGGGTCGAGTGAGGTATTGTGCTTGAGCTTTCCCTTAAGGCCTGTTGACACGGTCAATGGGCGAGAGCTTCACCACGAGCTAAGTAAAGTACTTGGTGGAGTCAGTGTGTCCACACGGACCATGGCAGAGGTGCAGCACCACAGAACATTTACATAAGAAGAACTGCAAAACTACGGTGGACCCCAAGCCCGCTCTAGACAAACATACGCACGCACGCTAACCAATCAGCAGCCAGCAGTCACGACTGGCCGCTGACGTCATCACGGCCAAAGCTTTTAATTGGCTGCGTATCCAGGCTTTACTGTGACACTTGTTTCGATTGTAAATAAACGTTTCTGGGCGTAGTAAGGATAGTGAAAGCCGAAATCGTGAATTGCGGTTACATTGACAACAGTTTTTATTATTTCATTCAATATACATACACGTGAATGCGCATTCATGTACATATTTGCAATTCATATATAAAGGCTAAGGCGCATTTAGATTAGACTAAGGTGCTGAATGTGATAAAACGTTGGTGCCGTATGTTAAAAATTTTCGGAAAGGGTTCATTGTCTTTTTAAACCATTCAATATCAGATACTCCTACTAGTCGAAACAATATAATAATTTAGAAATTAAGTTAGTTTGAGCGATAAAAAACCTGCTAATAATATGTAGCGATGTTATTTATATTTATTATACGTAAAGATTACCCAAATAGTTACATACGAGAAATCGGAAGAAGTTTACGCTAAAGTTATGTTTTTTATGTTACGTTCATTGATGAATGATTCGTGCGTACGTTGCTTGATTGGTTATAGATTAGTTTTGGCCTCCTTTTACCACATACCACAACAAAGAGATTCTAAGTGAGGAAGGATGAAGGCACCATATCGTGTGGAGTTGCGGGAACGCTGAATCTATGTACAAGGTGAGTTTTGGCACAGGATCCCGTGCGCATGGAAAGTCAGTTAAGAAGGAAGGTTATGAAACTTTATAAAAGTTGATGAAGAAAGTTAGAGGTATTGAAAAACAGGACAGTAGTAGATCGAAAAAAATGGTCCTAAACAAAACTACGAACATTTTATTTCAACAGAAAGAAGGCTCACCTAACTATCAGCACAGTACCTCATATTTTTCCCTTGGGAGCGCTAATTCGCAAAGATATAATAGTTGTATCCACCAGAGGGGCGCGAACGTTGTTTCGTAACAATAATGGAGAATATTGAGGAAGGAGAGTCCACAAGACCGCCACGCGCACACCTTGGATTAAGGTTTACAAGTATCCAGTTTTTGGACGGGGCTCAACACACAGCATTAACTAGTATCAGAAGTGAACTACAGTACTAAGGTGGCTAGGTGAGCTAATAACTGAAGCCTAAGCAGAGCCGTCGGCACTGCTTTTCATTACATTTTCCAGTTACAACATATTAGTAGTGAGCGTATACGCTAAATAATAGCGAGGTAAAAATGCTTATGTATACAAAGCAACGAACTACGCATGAAGATTTAGTGCAATTAAAACTCTCACTATGTGCACAGCGTGTGCTAAGAAACAAAAATATAGATATGGGACATTAAATCCAATCTCTGTGTCTGTTGAAAGCTTGCACTGTCACGGTTGACATTGCAGTGCAAGAAGAGCAATCATTTGGATAAATTACGAGCTAGCAACAGTAAATGAGCTTCCTACCATGACGCACTGCAGAAATATTGTAGCGATATAAGCTTCTGAACCAAATTAATATATTAACAATAAAATATACTTAGGTCAATCAAAAATATACCTAACTTGCTACCAGATGGTAATATTACTCATGGACAATTTTCTTGAGTTTTTCAGTACAACTTTTGGAGGACATAAGTCTGTTCACGTGTCTTGTGCATTGGAGCGTTCTACACACGACAAAAAATTGTTGCAACTTGTCGGTGACCTGAACACAGCAGAAATTACAGTGATGCTGACACAAATCTAAGAACTTACAGACTAGTTTACGAAATCCTGATACGTGCCGATAATTGTGAAAGCAATACAAAAATACTCTCTCGTACAAAATAATCAGGTCAATAAGTATTCTCAAATCCAGTTATGGCATCGTTCTCTCGGTTGTATGTACGATAGCCCTTTCCGGAGCGACATCTCATCCACTAGAAGGAAACAAAGTTTATCTCTAGCACTGGCGGGTTTTACCTTCATTTTCAACATGGACACACTTTTAGCACTTGTACCAGGACGTACTTCGAATTGTTTCATCAATGCACGCACAGTCTAAAGTGAGGGTAATGGTATCAAGTTCCTCATCAGTTGATAGTGGGTCTCTGATGAGCTTACAAGAATGTTCACAGCGAGCCACTTGTGATCCATGGTGTATGATCTCTTGCCCCTTAATTTGTGCTTGACAAATGCACTGAGATAAGGACCAAGTCTGCCACTTACACTTCTCAGGAAATTATCTGTGTTCAACCGCTTGTACAGTACCTTTGGTTTTCTCCTGAGCCTCTTCCTAAGTTTTCTCTCGGGAGCTGGTCTGCTGTTTTCAGGGGCAATTGTCGTTCCAGAATGAGAAGCGAACAACTGTCGCTTACAAGGTACCACTGGAGGACCTGTGTCTTCCAACAAAGAACTGCTGCTTTTGCCACACGAATTCTGAAATAAATTGACGAAAATTAGATTGTATATTATATTTACTTCCCCAACTTGAAGAAAGTATTAATTGTACACATAAATCAAACTTTAAAGTGATTGTAAGTTTAGGTTTTGAACACAACACATCTAATTAAAAAATATGCCACATTTGATCTACATGGAGTGGAATCACAGCTCTGGTCAATATTCTCTTCCAAGGTTTCTAGTATTAAACTATGAATGAGTTCAAACATACCGAACGGTATAAAGTGAGTACCACTGAGACAGGATGGCCCTGTTCAGTACCCAAGAAAGTCAGCGAGTACCGCGAGCCCACCCTTCTAATAAATCAAGCATTATAATTGGATGCATTGTGCAAAGAAGCATTACCTAAATGTTTGCATTAATTCAATTCCAAGGACACAAGAAATAAAGTATAGTTCAGAAATATGCAACGAGAATCACATTTTAACTATATTTTTTACCCAAAGATAATTATATAATTTCATGATAGATGTATTAAATCGAGAAGTGGAATGATCGGAGAGGTAAATGAGTGACAGTGAAAATGGTATTGACACTGATGGAAATGGCAGCAGGTAGTTCTCAAAGAATTCTACAAATGCTGCTGTGTTTTAGAATGATACGTATGTCATAACTTTTCAGCAATCTTTCCAGCTTTTGCTGCAAGCACTCATCCAACGCTGTCCAATTCTGGCTTGTAACTTGAAAAATCTATCTCGCTACAATTCAAAGAAACTTCAATGAAGTACGAACTCTGGTTATTTCAACACGACTAACCTGCGTCGTTTCCCTCCACGAAGATGAGCAGCATTGTTTGCTGGAAGCACTGGTGGCAGGCCTTGAGGTGCCAGGAGTGGCAAGCCTTGAGGTGCCAGGAGTGGCAGGCTTGAGGTGCCAGGAGTGGCAGGCTTGAGGTGCCAGGAGTGGCAGGCTTGAGGTGCCAGGAGTGACAGGCTTGAGGTGCCAGGAGTGGCAGGCCTTGAGGTGCCAGGAGTGGCAGGCCTTGAGGTGCCAGGAGTGGCAGGCCTTGAGTTGCAAGGAGTGGCAGGCCTTGAGGTGCCAAGAGTGGCAGGCCTCGAGGTGCCAAGAGTGGCAGGTCTCGAGGCGTCAGGAGTGGCAGGCCTTGATATGCCAGGAGTGGCAGCTCTTGAGGTGCCAGGAGTGGCAGGCCTTGAAGTGCCAGGAGTGGCAGCCCATGAAGCACCAGGAGTAGCAGCTCTCGATGTGCCAGGAGTGGCAGGTCTCGAGTTGCCAGGAGTGGCAGGTCTCGAGGTGCCAGGAGTGGCAGGTCTCGAGGTGCCAGGAGTGGCAGGTCTCGAGGTGCCAGGAGTGGGAGGTCTCGAGGTGTCAGGAGTGGCAGGTCTCGAGGTGCCAGGAGTGGCAGGTCTCGAGGTGCCAGGAGTGGCAGGTCTCGAGGTGCCAGGAGTGGCAGGTCTCGTAGCACCAAGGGCAGGAGGTACAGTACCAGCAGCTGATGGAGAAATAAGGGAATAAATTAGGAACAGTGATATGGCATCTCAAATGAAATTGAAGCACACTACAAAATGAGTGGTATTTTCAACAAATTTAATCCTTCCAGAAGCTCTACTTCATGTCATTCAATTCTTACTCATTAGTAGAGAAGGCGGTTTAAGGCTCCACCCCATAAAATAATTCCACAGTGGAAGTGGAAGGAAGCATATAGTATGCAAGGAAAACATTTAGGTACAAACAAAAAAGAAAGCCGACCTCACCATCAGCTCAGGCCCTGACATTCTCTCTCATGGAATACTACTTCCAATGGATACAAAAGTTTTATCCAACTTATTGGGAAATCATCATATGTAAGTGATCCTTCATAATGTAAAATAGGCAAGGCCTATTGGTAAATTAAAGTTCTGCTGCACTGTAAAGGTACATAAAGAATTAAACACTGGGGTACAGAGGAGGCTCATCAAAAACTAAAAGAGCTCATCTTTAAATGAATACAAAACCTATTCTCACCAACCAAGACTAACCTGTCAACACAAACACTGCACTAGGTATTTCTCATTCATGAAGCTCCTGAGTTGTCTCAGGATTGTAATTCAGATTATGTTAATTAATTAATTTTGGTGTTCGTAACAACATTTTTGAACATTTCAATTATCTTTCTTAATTCAACACTAAGTGTACATGGAAAAAGATTGCTAGTAACATTCTGACCCATGTATTATGTATGAAATAATTTCCAATTCAATGCTGAAGTTTGTTTCCCTACAAAAAACTTTCTTTGTTATGTTTCATTTAGTGTAATAATGAATTGTGTAGCATCTATTTCCTGGATGAATGCTACACACTGTAAAACATGTGTGAATACCATTCTCATAAGTATTTGAAAATGTACCACCCTTTCTTTGTGTACACTAAGGCTTCATAAGTGACAGCCATGCACTCTCTAAGTAAGTGTAAATTAAGCTTATTGGCTTCAATTTTCACATGGGATGAATATTTCTTCAAGTGGCCTTGACTTTTTCAAGAATTTCAATACATTAAACTCAATGTTAACATTCTTTTCTTTCATTTCAATATTCCTCAATTGGATTGGGGAATCATCATTTAAAATGTAAACTTACTTTTATTAGGAGTGGCAGGCATTGCAGCCCTAGGCATTGTAGCAAGAAGTGGGGCAGGCCTTGCACCAGGAGTGCCAAGGCTTGTAGCACCAAGAGCAGGAGGTTCAGTGCCAGCAGCTGATGGAAAAATAAGGGAATAAATTGGGAACAGTGATATGGCATCTTGCATGAAATTGAAGCACACTACACAATGAAAGATATTTCCAATAACTTTAATTTTTTCTGAACTTCTACGTCATGGCATCGCCTATTAATACTTCAGGAGAAAATAAGTCATTTTAAGGCTCCACCAGCATAACATAGTTTCACAGAGGAAATAAAAGGGAATGAGTAATATACTCATAGAGCTAAGTACCATTGAATATTAATCCCCACAAACCAAAGTCATTAAGGGGTATGTTGGCTTCTGGAGTACCCCCATACCATTTTCAAAACACAGCCTTTGAGATGCAATAAATAGGTTCTTTTCACCCCTTCAGTGTAAAATTAATCACAGGAATTTAGACCTTTTACTCAAGTAAATCAACCCACTACCCAGCTTCTAGCCACTTTATCTTCTAAGCTGTTGCACTGATCCTTATGAAATTTCAATTTATTGTTATGAGTATTATTATTATGTAAATTGCCGAATCTCAATGTGAATGCTTTTGATCTCAATAAGTTTAATTCCTTTTAACTAGATTTTTATTCATTCAATTTTAGTAAAATTTCTATTTGAAATTGAAGTACATAAAAATTGAGATTCCATGTAGCCTACTCTGAACATTTTTTTATAGAAAGATCCATTGATCATGTTTCTGGACCTTGAATTAACCAAGAGGAACCATATGTAAACTATGTAAACTTTGTATGGTCATCTTTGGTGGCCAACTCTACAAGGCCACCTTTATGAATAACACTGTCTGATCACTGTTCATCGTATTAAAGGTCATCTTTGAACATGACTAGATATAAGATCAAAAGCTGACTTATTCAAACCTTATCATTTATTTTAAAGCTGTGTAAAGTCAGAATAAGTAGTTATGCTACTATTTTCCTACTAAAGTAAAGAAGCCTGCATGATGTTTCTTTTCATTATAATGAAGGCAATGAGCCGTGAGAAAATAACTGTAAAGTTTAAAAACAAACAAAATTATTTGACATGGCTCATTCATGCTCATTGAGTGCAATCAAGATATCACAATGATTACTTCACACAATAGCCATAGGCCTATATAAACTATTTTACAGTATCTTTTAAGTTGCAAGCAAATTGAAAGAACTTGGATAAAAAACACAGGATGATTCAAAGTGTTTAACCATCACTTGGTCAAAAAAACTACCAATGAGAGATTTTTATTGTGTTAAATTTCACTACAATACAAACAGTTGCTGCCTTACTGGCAATACAAAATTATAGCCAATTTCAGACAATTTAAATCAACATTTAGTTATCTATTGAAACATTACTTTCAGAATAGCTTTTGCAACTAAATCTTGCATGAAAAGCATAGCATTCATTTTTCTTAATGTAAATTAAATTTTGGGGTTTTCTACTGCATTATTTATTTATTTCAGCTAAAGCTACCAACAATATTTCTTATTATACTTTTGATAAAAATTGGAAGCCCATAAAATTTCTAGTCTTGATTAACACACTGTTATTATACGTCAATCCAACAGCCATTCATTATTCAAAATCGAGGGTATGAGGAAAATCATAGTTAGTGAAACTTTGCTGTACTGGATTAACTTGGATTAAACGAAACAACTAAAAGTTTTACATTACCTTGGTCTTGCACAGCTCTTCTTGGAACTGCTGAAGATTAAAAATTTACAATAACTTTCTCGCATTTCTGAATGGAGACAAAATGAAGTTATAGTCTGAACGAGAGAAGTGCTGGCACACACATAGCCCTCTCCGGCCTTTTGGATATCTTATCCATCTTTAACGTTACAGTACCACATGCTGCCATCCACTCGTCGTAATTTCCTTCAGGAAATAGGAAAAACGACAAATCAGGACATTGACGGTTATCATTTCCACAATTTTCCATCAAGCACTTTTTAAAACGTACGTACGGGACCATTTTTGCAGCAATCTTCGTTACACCTCTGTCACAGCTGCTTTCAGATTCAAACAGTCTCCTGCCGATTTTTCGTGACGTCACAATTTCTTGGCTCCTCATTGGCCAATTGGCACCTACGTCATCGCGGCCGGCGGACGAATTCGCTTAGTGATAAGTTGCGGATCTTCTAGTATATGGTCTGTGGCAGCACTGCTCCAAGTAGAATCCTCAGTCTGCTCCTAGCAGCGGTAGAGAGAGAGAATATACGAAGGTGGCTCTGCGACAGGCAATGGCGCTTTCAATCTCTATCAGTTGTCGCGGTTATAAAGAAACAAAAACAAATGAGGAAAATGTGGGCGAAGCGTTGGCTTAAAAAAGTCATTTTTTGGCAGCTAAACGCCACTGTTCCAAGAGAACGTGTAGGCAGGGAGCAGAGACGACACACACTACACGTTCAGCATCTAAAATAGCACTGGCAGTGGCACATGGAGCTAGGATATCAGGCCTTCCACTCTCGTCAATCTTTGTACCCTAGGCTGGCATGTATTTTACCCTAGAATGCTCCTTGATTACCCTAGAAAATATAAATGAGGGCAGTATAGTAATTACCGTAGAGTCTTTAATAATGCTATTAGGTTTACCCTTAATTACGTCACATTGACAGCTTTTTAAAAGTTTCTTGGGATTCATTAATTAATAAATAAATGATTTGAACACCTTTATTATGAAAATGTATATAAAATAACGTCTTTCCATTAAAATTCCATAAGATATATCCAAATGCAGATCGATAAACAACTCAAACACACAAGCACTGTGTTCGACAAAATTGAAACCCAGGCTTATGTAACTAGTTTTCATTACAGATAAATAATAATTACTGCAGAAACCTAACAGAAAATATTGGATGAAAAATGCAGACCTGTATAATATTTTCCCACTAGTTGTTCGAGTCATTTGACCAATCCATGATGAATGAAAATGAATGAAATGTACGTGCGTTGTTGGGTAGATCCTTAGATCAATCAGTTTAAATTAAGAAGAAGCTTATTTACAAATATTTTATAATCTCCTGGAATCTAGACTTCTCACATAAATAATATGATATTCTCTGAATAATTAGCACAAAACTACAATTTACATCCTAATAATATTTTTTACCCATGTACCTATTTACGAAACCATTGATATTTGCATTAATTCTCTGTTTTCTGCTCCGTCCTCTTCAATCATGGGCTTATGAAATTATTTTAGATCTCTTTTAGAACTATGCGTGCAAAATTCCTTTGTTATTTCCAATGGACGTATAAATAAACAGATTGAGGGGCTAGGGATGGGTGTCCCATTAGGACCTACCTTTGCCAACATTTTCATGTGCCACAATGAACAGAAATGGTTAGATCGGCGTCCGACTTCATTCAAACCGGCTTCTATAGGCGCTACATTGATGATGCTTTCGTCATTTTTAAAAACAAATTTGGTACCCACTCTTTCCTTCTTTATTTCAATTCTAGACATTCCAATATAAAATTCACTTTGGATCTAGAGAAAAAACAATTAATTGAATTATCTTGATATCAATGTCCCCCGATCTGGTAATAAATTCATAACCTTATGAAGTTTGAAACTTCTCCCAAGTTGGGGAACTAATTGAGTTTGAATTTTCAAAGGCGTAATAGCGAGGGAATTTCTCAAGTAACTAGGAGGGTGTATTATTAATTTTAAGGGCCACCAGTGCTCGGTGTAGAGCACACTTAATTGATAACAAATGAATGAATCTGACTCAGAAGGGGTTTCTGTTTGGGTAATTCGAGTTGCCTTCCTGGCATCTATTTTTTTCCACTTGCACTATTGACCTCTGCAGGATAATGATGGAACTGGAATTTCTCGCCTCGGTTTATTTTTGACGACTCTGAGTGCCGTGACTACGGCAGCAGTGTGGGGGTCCACTCCTTGAGGAAAGGGATCCGGGTCCAGTGAGTAGCCGCACTTCAGCAGGTGCCGCGGCTCGAGGGAATCCGGGGTGGATCCCGGCGAGAATGGATTTGTTAGTGTAATATTCCGCAGGTGCGGTAACAGTTAGATTATATGATTGTATGAAGGAGGTAGTTATTTTCTGCTAGTGCCTTGAGGCTTTTGGTGATTGATTGGTAGCCGTGTGGCTTAGTTGAATTGATTGCCGTGTGGCGAACAGAGTTTTGAGGGACGTTGATTGAATGTTGGAGGTGATTGTTTGTGTGTCGGCCTCCCAGGATCTTCTGTACGGGAGAGGGGCTTGGGTTACTTGTTCAAGCATGATAACACAAGGAGAGACAGTCGCTACGCAAGCCAGGCTGCGAGCTTTACTGCTGAATTACAGGATTGCCTCAAATAGAGGATTATATGCGGGTGCCTCGGCCCAATTCTGGCGCCTGAACAAGGGCGAGGCAGTCGCAACAATAAGTACTCGTAAGGACAATCATGAATCTCCCTAATTGGCTTTACTTTCCCAACTAGTATTCTCCGGGTACTAATAATCGTGACGCGTCGTGTACGAACATCTCCGGATTGGAGTGCAAGATTAATACATGAGATAAGAATATTACTGGGTAGGCAATGTAAGTTAGTTTGTCTTCATTAATATTACAGGCGTCTGCCGCCCAATAATCTACGCTTTGACTGCTATTTACAATGAGTATCTTAAGAGTTGGCAGTGTTTAATTCGAACGTTTACGCTAAGCCGCCGTCGAGGGCTGGCTGTATTGGTCCTAACTAAGGCTAGAATGGTCATAAAGATTGCTTGACTTAAGCTAAGAATTGTGCTAGAGAGGGCACGTGCAGTCTAATTATGGTTATTATTTATTATTATATGAGAAATCCTTGGCTTGAACGTAAAAAAGGTGTCCTACGAGAGGAGAGAGGAAGGCACCATTTGAAAAAAAGGTAGAGGGAACGGGGAATCTATGCACAAAGTGCACAGAATTGGTAGATGAGGCGGAGGATAAGAGCACAAGCAGGATTTAGAGAACATTGATCATGAGGATACATATTAGGACAGTGTAAGGCATCCTATGAGTTTTAATGACAACAACCACTGGAGGTAGCCGCCATTGCCAAGAGGTAAAAGGAACAAGTAGCTACAGTTGAGGGCGACCAATTACTGGTTAAACTAAATTTAACCCCCAAATCAGATAGTTGGATGATTTCTGGATTAGGATTTCCAGGAGTTGGGAATTTAGAATATTCGGAGACTTTCCGATGTAAGCATAATTACCCTAATTTAGCTAAATCAAGTAACGACTAATTATTGACATTTTTATATACACAAATTGACCTAACCAAAAATCAATAGTAAGAGTTGTCACTAAAGTGATTATGATAGGAATTCTTGCTACTGTTAATGATCAGGAATGAATGATTATTTATGTGACTCGACTTGAGGTAAGTAACTACCGAGGATATAATCTCTATTGTGTAAATAACCTATCATGGCTTCATTTCCCACGATATGACATTTAAACATTGACTAAAATTCAAGGGAACCCCACAAATTAAAAAGATCTGACTTACTAAACATACAAAACTTGAGAACACAATTGATTACAACTAGAACACACAAGAGATGGCAAAAACCCTAATGAGAACATGGCGATCAATAGATTATTCCAATTCAATTGATCAGAGGCTTGAACACAACAGCAGCTTTGCCTGGACAACTAAGGTGGCATGAGCAGTAACCTTTGAGCCTAGGTCTCACTTAATTAATCAATTATGGTAAAAATCTACAGCATTTGCTAAATGCAATTGAACTAGAAAACTCATGTTTCCAGTTTTTTCTAACTGAAATAAACAATGTACAATGAATATTTAATTAAATTTACTAACTATCTATTCTTCGGAATCAAGAATTATTTGTGTTTTTCTAATTGATTATCTACCTAATTTAATTTAGAAACACAGTTGGGGCAATAATTGGTTGATGCAGGACTAGATGCATTCAGAAGAATACATCTGTGACTCAAAATAATTGGTGCTAGCCTAACTTGATAAAACATAAACACATTTTGAAATATTGGCCCAAAAATATTTATGACAAAAGGGAAATTCTAGCTAGATAAACAATAACCATACTGAATTTTGGCATGATACATTATTTTTGAAATAACATCACATTGAAATGTTGACAAAAAAATCATTTTAAAAAAAAGGAGAATTTCTAGCCTGAATAAAATGCCATCATTTAGAAATGTTGAAATTGAAATGTTGACATAAAATCATTTTAAGAAAAGGAGAATTTCTAGCCTGAATAAAATGCCATCATATAGAAATGTTGAAATAAAATTATTTTAAGAACAATAGGAGAAAACTCCCTAAAAATGGCTTTACATTGAATAGTGAATTGTTTGCTGAGAACTTTAAGATAGGAAATACAACAATACACAAGGAAAGATGGCGTGTGGGGGAACCCAAATTCTGGGCAAGGAAAATCCTAAGCGTTTAGCACTCTGGAAAATTTAGGCAATTTTTCTTAATACATACACAATAATATTATTGATAGTTTACATATCATACATAAATATAGTTACCCGTAGAACAGCAAAGTCACACGCAATACTTTAATTCTCACCAGAGCAAACACGCGGTGCACACTTTCAATGACTTGATACGAGTGGCGCTAGTGCGGGTGAAAATGTTGCCGACCCAGCGTCATGGCGGGTTTCGTTACAACGCAAAAGTGATTTCTTAGAGAATGAATTTTTCAGTGCACAATTTTAATAGAATTGAGGATAAAAGTTAATTAATTCCGTAATGAAATTTTATTCTGATGGTTGGATTTATTTTACTGAATTTTTAATGATCATTTTGAGAATTTCCGAAATTTATACTGAGTTGCGTGCCGAAGGTTCGCTACAACCTCTGTCTACAGGAAACTAACATTCTCCGGGGTAGGTTTAGGTTAAGCTTTTGTTGCAAGCGATTTAAACCCAATAACATTTCAACCCTAATAACTCGCGTCTATAGTATTTTTTTCAAACTACACTGTCATTCATAAAAAAATTTTGTAGCCTTATTTACAAACAATGGTTATCTAAATTCTTTCCGATACTTATCTTCAAGCTCTGAACTATAGTTACTGCGTTTCACCATATTTTGGATTTCAATCGGTAAAGTTCAAAAAAGATCTTTTAAAGCTTTTAACTGAATTTTTCCCGGATGCTTTCTTTTGTATTACTTCAGTTAACAAACGTACTTTTGGATCATTTTTTAGAATTAATTCCAACCATCCTCGTCTATAATTTTAGTTGTGCGCATTGTGTATCGTAGTATGTGAAATCCAAGCACCGAGCACTTTACGTCAGGGTTGCTGAACAGCAAGTCGAAGTCATCGCACTGGTCGCTTGCTTACTTCTCCTACTCATTCTAGTATAAGACTACATTGTAGTATTGGTTCCTGTGGATAAATTAGACAATACTAACAGATTAGTACTGGTTCCTGTGAACAAATTAGCCTTCACTAGATAGTATTATTGGGGAAATTAGATGCAGTGAAGCCAGATTCTTTAAGGTAATACAATGGATGCATCAAACCAAGCGCGGTTTCATTCATTCAACTGGTTCTTTGTGAAGTTTTGTTCAACTTAATTTGGCTAAAGAAACGTTCAACAAAAGCATTTGAAAGTGCCACAAAAGCACAGTGAATGTTGAATGAGATGGATTCAGGCAAGAAATGGTCGCATTCTTCGCAAGAGCTACACGCATAAAATCTGAACAAAAGCTCATAATTAGGCTATAGATTTCTGATCTAAGATTGACAATATTTGGAGTCAGAAAAAGAAACAACATTAATTTCCCAAACTTAAAATCTAAGAACTCCGAATAATCACAGGTTAGCTTGTTGTTACAGCATTGGCTATCTTTTACCTTAGTTCGATTGCCAAGCAACTCAACAAAATAAGTACAAGTGCATCCCACTGCTCAAACGATCGTCGCACACAGCTTGCAAAGAAACTGCACGTCGCACATTGCGAAACGAACATCAACTTGTTTAGTACTGGTGTGGAGCGAGTTAACTTGTGCTAAATTGACTATTCAAATGTTTAAACGTTTCATTTTGCGTTCATGTCTTCTGCTCAATTAATTCTTATTTGGGTAACTCATCTGTAGTTATTGACAAACTTCTGTTTTTTCATGATTTTTATAATATAGATTTGAAATATAGATTTTACCCTAGATTTCGTATTTTTTATCCTTACCCTAGACTGTACCCTAGGAGAGGTCTGATTACCCTAAACTAGGGTAATTACCCTAGGAGTGGAAGCACTGTAGGATATATGGAGGGAGCATAGCGCACTCTGATCGGGTTCAATTTGGCTGCAAAAGTTGAAAGACTCGGGCAGTGTGAATGCCCGACACGTCACAATTCTGAGCCAACCACAGACGCTTGGCTGAAGTTGGCTCCTCCCACCTCCTCTACCACTCCCCTCCCATTTTCCGAAGCAAGATTAGTACCACACCACAAGTCATACGGTGAGGTGTGCGTGCAAGTCGCTCCAATTTGTTATAATCAAGGGCCTGTAATCTTCATAGTTTTCAACTCTTAATGTACCTTTGCTGGAAATTCTGATATTATTAAGTGTCCTCAAGTGAGGAAACCAATTTATTATCTTTCGGAGTCTTAGAATCCCAAATTAATGATTAGAGATTCACTCAACAGCTGGAAGAGCATTCAGCGAGCGTGTCCGCACTCCCGCGTAGTCAGTAGGTAACTGGCTTCCGTGCTGACGTCACACTTGCGAGACGGCTATTGGTTACCACAGACAGAGGAGAAATCTCAAAAACTGGTTCTCTTCACAGACGGCCATGCTCCCTCCATATATCCTCCATATATCCATATATCTCCCTCCACTGGCAAGCGTTGGCTTGCTCGAGGAAGACCAAACCCAGACACACTGTCGTCTACTGCTCCATTCAGTCTGAAACGAGAGAAAATGGGCGTGGTTTAAGCCTCTCTTTCCCGGTGAAACGCTTGCCCACTGCACGTGTCTACAGGCCTTAATACCCAACGGGGAAAATCGCAGCGCCAGCGCCGGGATGCGAACCCGCGACTCCAACATACAAGTCCGATCCCTTAACCGCTGTGCCACAGCGAGCATATAAACACAATTTCTCTTGAACATTCGAAGCCATACGTACACATACATCTAAATTCCAGCAATCAAACCAACACACAATAACATCTACACAAAGTAACAGAACTTCATACACACACGCACGCAAAACACACACACATTCCAACACACTCCTATTTACACAGTTGGGGCAATATTTAATTTCATCGCACTTTGACCATTATTTAGCTGAGGTCTTTGGGTAAAAATAAACAATGATTCCAAAATTCTGAGGTCCTAGACCAGCGGTACCTAGACGATACATTCACAGTAGGTATTTTATTCCTTGTTTTACAGCACTGATGATGGAATCAGAGATTCCAAAACGTTTGCCATTAAAAGAATGTTCCATTTTGGATTGGTTCTTCTTTTCATTTTACGAATAATTTAAGTTCTTGAAAATCGTTTAATAACCACTTTACAGTGATCGATTTACTGAAAGAGGCAGAAAAACTATTTGTTCAAAGGAAAAGTTTTAAAATCAACACTGGTGATCTTCTTCATTTCTCAATACCTACTGTGAAGGAACGCGTTTTCGAAACATCATCTACATCATTAATATAATTCTTTGACAACAAGTTGAAGTGTTTCAAGAACTAAAATAAAACTGTGAAATGATCCGCAAAACTCTTTGTTTAATAGTGGCTAGAAGTAATGCTTGCTTTGAGAGAAATGGTGGGTATGTCGAAGGATACTAAATTACTTTTTAGGTAAACTTTACTTAATGCATTGATTTGTTACTCTTTTAAGTTTTTGTTTGTTCGGCTGTTTGGAAAGTGCTTAATAAGGAAGAATATCAATATTGTTTTAAAATGTTTTCCTTCGAAAAATTAGTTTTTCTATCCGTTTCAGTTAATCGATCAATGTAATGTTGTTAAACGATTTTCAAAAGCATAAATTATTCGAAAATAAAGTAAAATTTACTACATTGTGAAAAATGAAAATTAAAATATGTCAATTTGAAGCGGAAATATAATCAATTAAAACTCAGTGACATTTTTGTGAGACACCCGGTATAATGATTAAAAGTAATGCGTCAGCAGTATGGGATAACTTTTAAGTATCAGTGATGAGTGTAGAAATTGAAGTGTGCACCATTAGTGAAGCAAATATACGACGAGGAGCGGCTGGTGCATCTTAGAAAACTTTTTCAACTAAATATTTATGAGGCCATCTAAAATCGACACAAAATGATCAATTTCTGGAAGCTGACGAAAAACCATACAACGAAAACGAATTGAAAAATAGAAACAAAATGAACAAGAAAAAAACTAAACGTCTATGTATTGATAACAAGCAAAGACAGTTCCGGCTGCAGCAGAGACAAAACTGCCGCTTGTAGCAAGTCGTCTTCGTCTACTGGCAAACAGCTGACTTTGAAAGAAACATTTACTCAATCTAAAAATTGGGAGCCAAATAATACTGACGAAATACATAGAGAGAAATTGTTAATTTACTGGCTTTGTGGCGCGCTTAATCCTTACGACCGTATGGAAAAGGAAACTTTTTTAATTATGTTTGGTTTTTGAATAAGAAGTTTGAAGTTCCATCGGAGAAAGTAATTACAACAAGACTAATTCCGGACCACAGTATCCAAATTCAGTTTGCCATTTCAGAGGAAATACAAAAGTAAATTAACAAAATAGCGTCTTCTCAATAACTGCTGATATTAGGACCTCTCCAAGTCGAGATTCTTTCATGTCAACAACTGAGCACTGGATCATAATTTCACTGGATGGTAGCATAGATACTGCTTTTTCTTCTCAGTGACTGCATGTTCTTCAGGATTGCAATGAAATCGCAAATCTCTTGAGAAATCGTTTTAAATTTGTTTTAAAGGATACTTGAATTTTTCACGTGCGGGTAACCGGGCACACTATACGCTTCATTCACTTCAACTTATTTATCCAGGTCAAGATCAAATTAATTGAGATCAACTTCAATTTAATCCAAGTCAAGTTCAAATTAATAAAAATCAAATTCAAATCAATCCAAGTCAAGTTTAAATTAATCCAAATCAAGTTCAAATTAATCCAGCCCCAAGTTGAATAAAGAATCGACATAAATCCCTCGTTAATTTGAGCGTTTTCGTATTAAAAATGTGCCTGTTGGATGTGATGAGAAAGAAAAACTTTTTTCCTCTCAGCAAGGAATACATAAAATTTCTGCAGTATTAAAACAAGCTGTCGTAAAATGTGCTAAGTATCCAGCATCAGGAGGCAGAGTGTGATTCAGATCTTTGAGTGGAATAACAGCTAGAAGACAATTATAAAAACTTCGTATTATACTACACATTAAAGTGGTTTTATAATTCTAAATTATTGACAGTATGCATCCATTCAAATAAGTATGCTCAAAGGTACTTTTATGTTACAGATATACATAGTACCGAGGATTTATTTACACTCGTTTAAAGATTTACATGCCTGAAATTCCACTTTATCACATTTATGAAATCATATGTGCATGCAATTACAAATGATTGCCACTGAACGATGTATAGATTAAACCTTTAAAAGAAATGAGCAAATGCGATTCACTGATTACTTATGTATGATACCATTTAATTACAATTTATATGAGTACATTACTACACAGATACAATCCTGCAATAGTAATAAAAATTGTGCCATCTCTTCAAATGAATAGGCCTAGGCAAATATATCATCTCGATCGATGAAGAAAATTGAAACTTGTTTTTACACAAATCGTTTGAACAAGCAAAAACAGACTTCGTTGCTATATTTCTTTTAAATGTTAAATCTACATATCATCAAATGGTAATCTTTCGTAGTTGCATGTATATATGACTTTATGTATGTGATAAAACGAAATTTCACGCATATAAATCTTTATATGAGTAATTAAATCCTCGATACTACTATGTTTATGTTCAAGTGTAACATAAAATTGTATTTGAACATACATATCTGAATGGATGCACACTGCCATTAATGTAAAATCGAAAAACAACTTTAATGTATAGTTAATACGAAGTTTTTATAATTGATTTCTATATGTTACTCCGCTCAAAGATCTGAATCACACTCTGCCTCCTGATGCTGGATACTTAGCACGTTTAATTTGAATTTAACTTACATTAATTTGAACTTGACTCGGATTAATTTGAATCTGACTTGGATTAAATTGAACTCATCTTGGATTAAATTGACCTTGACTTGGATTAATTTGAAATGAAAAAGGTGTGGTAAAAAACTAAAAACCCCGGCCAAAACCCCGGTTAAAGGGCACTTTTTGCCGGGGCCGGGGTTTGCAAAAATTGTCGGGGCTTGCCGGGCCCGGGGCCGGGGCCGAGGCCACGGTCGGTCAATAGCTACCTGTGTAGGCTGCAACGCCAAGTGCATGTACGGAGCTCAAACAAGTTTTATGCACAGTACAGTCCCAGTGTCTGGAACTTCTGATATGGACAGTCATGGATGGCATGAGTGTCGCCTCGAAGATTAAGAAAATGTTCAAATTGAAAAACGATGAAGTATTAGCGTCACAGCTGACGACCGAAGAAGACTAGCCCTTTACGTAATCTTGCAACCGAACGCGGGAACTCGGCAGACGAGGAAAGCTGGGTCGGCACCACCAAACTTAGAACAATCATTTTCACCATCGGGTAATGTTTATTCTAAATGAGCAGTTTTTCCTAAATGAATAGACTGAAGGGCTCTTCTTGTGTTGAGTTTGTCTTCTCAAGTGAGGAGATGTTAACACAGCATGCAGCTTTTCTTTACGTGGAGCTGTACGCCTGGTGAGCTTGTTATTTACTTTAATTTTGATGGCAGTGCTTGACTATCCTGAACCTTCAACTATATTGACCTTCAAATTGTGGTATTTTAAATATCTAATGATCATATACCAGTAATTTGCTCATGAAGTCAAACTCTGTGTTTACATTTAATTAGCATTTCCTTTCTCACCTTGATCACCTTGCGCTCAGGCATTAGCATGCATATGAAGGTATTAAAACATTTCAATTAAATTGTTGTCTATCCATACATCATCAACCCACACTGAAAAATCAACCTGTGGTATAACACTGTGAAAAAATGTGTGTGAAATTTCACGGTAAAACTAGAGAAATGAAAATGCTGAAAAATTGTCGTCACTATTGTTTTACCGTGAAAATACGGTTGAACTTGTGAAAAAAACGAAAATTCGTAATTTTTCTTGTCAATGGGAAAAACGGCACCACTTAAGTACCTGGAACGGTGATGCACCGTCATTTTTATCACATAATTTCTATTGAATTGTGGTTTCTAAGGTGGTTTCTATTGAAAACATTTGTTACGCACAGGTCAAACCCGAGACAGGATCACTCCATGTGTGTTTACTACAAACTTGGTTCATGCCACTTGAGAGTTTTTGTTCGCGGCTTCAGCAAAACGGAATTATCATGTTAGCGATGTCTTACAAGCAATTGGACGCAGCAGTAAATTTCATGACAATATCTAAAAGTTAATGATGAACCGAAAAAATGAGTTACGCGCATCACCGAAGTCGCGGTAAAACAAGAAGATGAACCATCCTAACGCCTTCTTCTCTGGTCAGAGGTTGTATGCCAAGATTGTAGGAAATGAAGAATTTTGCCTCACATAAATTCCAATTGCTAGTATTGGTCATTCCAGACGTTGGCATTGCAGTAGTCGCAATGCCACTTAAACTTAGTTTTCAAGGTACTCCTGAAAGAAAGGAAAAAAGTTTCTTTCCAACAACGTTACCACATGAGCTGCGTGCCAACATTCTTCCGAAAATTTCTTAACCCAGCAGAGCCCAATGACTACATTTGTAGTCCTAAATTAAATTTATAGCACGGGCCTCCAATCTACCATACGAATAAATAATTTTTTTTATTGCATAGAAATAACCACGAAGTATGTCTACAATCGATATAAACCCTATTTGTTGATTATTTAAAATTTAATTCGCAAATGAAATAACCGTTTTTTCAAATTTTTGAGAGTTGCTAGGTGTGTTTTGTAATTTTGCTGCTACTTGCTACGCTGTTATAGGTCCAGCCACTAAGCGTAGTTAACACTATGATACCCAGTGGAAATTAGGAAGAGGTGATGGGGTGCAGGCTTTATTGTAGAAATTAATAGAATTGAAGAACTAAGTAAACAAAGTCCGATAAGTGAGCCTGAAAAACAAATCGGTAAAAATTCGTTTTAGCGTACTCCGTCTAGAGTGAAACCGTATATATATTTCAACGGAAGTTTTCATTTGGAGTCGATCGGCATTATCCCCAGCGTCCGCAGAGGTCAAATAAAAAACTTATATAAGTTATGCGTAAAGCATGCGCACTCGTTTTCTGAGCGAAATTCGTCGGTGAACGGTACTTCAGCGTTGCAAACGCCATTGTAAATTGCCTTTGTGAAATCATACAGATACAGTCTTAGCGTATCGCTATTAGGAGGTATATGTATATATATTTCAACTCAACTGTTCGAGTTGAGTCGATTGGTGTGATTTTCAAGGTCCGCAGAGGTCAAATAAAGAAGTTGTTGCAAATCATTGGAAATGATTATCTTTGAACGGAAAATGTAAATGGACAAGTCGGGAGCGGCGTACCGGCCGCTCGCTAGCTAAACGTAACCTGACCTAACACCTAACCTAACCTAACCTAACCTAACACCTAACGTAACTTAACGTAACCTTACCTTAAATAATAAATTACTGTTGCTGAATGTTTAGCCGTGAATGACGTTCCGAGGGAATACCGCGCGGAGGCAGTCAGTTTGATTCCCCTCCTCTTCAGTAAACCTTCATTAGAGGACGCCCTGAACAGGGCTGTTTCATCGAGTTGTTAGTTATTCGAAGCGTCCATACTCGGCAACAATTGCGTCAAGAAGGCAATTGAATAAGTCAATGCCATTCTTATTGCAATGACGGGGCCACAAGTTACTCACAGAGGTAGTCAGCGAACTGACCTGTAGCGTAGCGACGTCCACGGAACCAGTCTTTTGCAGGTCGCCGTGTTGCTTCTATACGGTGCGTATGAGTGCCATCTTCCGCAACGAATCGGTGCTCAACATCACTATGGTTGACCTTGTAGTGAACATAGCCAGTTTGTCAAGGCCATCATAGGCTTTCCAACTATCAGTATGGATGATAGTGCGAGGCAGTAAATGTTTCTTAATGATCGGAATCATAGTAGCAGTGTCTCGTTTATCAACTAGTACTATCCTCACATTTTCTTTGCCGTCTTCAATCATACCAAGAACCCAATGGCCGTTCAGTTGTCGACCTCGGTTGTATTTTCGATGTCCAAACATGCTCTCGTCTATTTGGACAACACAACCTTCCCCTCCAAGCAGCTCAGTTTCGGTTTGAGCAGTCGAAAACCAGTCAATAACCAACTCTCGGCAATAGCGATACCAGAAATGAATTGTTTCGGAGCCCAACTCAGTTCTACCTTCAGGTGGCAACGAGAGATCACAAACTTCGTGACGCACATCTTCGAATGAACAATCGCGAGTGAAGCCGTACATCAACTGTACAACCTTGTCCATCGTTAACCGACACTCTTCAAAGAAAGTACCATTTGCCAAAGATACCGTTGGACAATGTTTCGACTTATACTTAGAACAACGGAAGCGTCCAATACCAGGATCTTGATCGATGACACTCATGGCTACTTTGTGGCTATTGCACTTCTTTGTCGAACGAAGAAGGCCTAGTTGTTGAGCCCAAGTAATGCCGTCGGTCGGTGTCTTCGGTAAGGAATTAAAATTCCAAAGCCGAACGTAATTTGCAGCCATAAAAAAGAATTCAGAGCGACTGTTCACTTGAAACACCTGAAATTCTAAACTTGAGACAAGAAGAAGAAGTACGTCTTAACGCAACGAATGCTAACTGACGACTGAAGAAGAATGGCGTTTGCAACGCTGAAGTAGCGTTCACCGACGAAATTCGCTCAGAAAACGAGTGCGGATGCGTAACGCATAACTTATATAACTTTTTTGTTTGACCTCTGCGGACGCTGGGGATAATGCCGATCGACTCCAAATGAAAAGTTCTGTTGAAATATATATACGGTTTCACTCTAGACGGGGTACGCTAAAACGAATTTGAGCCAACAAATCATATAAAGAGTTACACACTATCACTATAAAGTTTCAGGAAATACAGAGGAGTTTATCATTATATTTACACACAGAAAAACGGGTTATAGACAATAGAACTGTATTGAGTTACCCTTGGGTAACACTGCTTTGTAGCACCGGTAGCTCAATAATCGGAGCTAGGCAGAGAGAAAAACATCTGTCACCAAACCTAACGTGAAGCTATAGAGCTCTGCAAATATTTATATATTATTGAAACAATGAACCGTAATTTAGAGAAAGAAGGCTTATACATTGGATAATCAGAAATCTTCAAGTATTCAGATTGGTAGGTATTGTGATGATTAATGAGCTAACTAACACAAAGATTCGTTAATATGAAAAATCAATAAAAATTACACTAACGACTACACTTCCCTAAGCTCCTATACAAATTATCAAATAGTCACATGTCGGTCCCCGCACACCCGCACACAGCGACAACCCACAACAGATTAATAGGGTGCGGTGGCAGGCCTCTGTACGTAACCGCAGAGGCGGCTTCTCTGTTCGCATAAACAGACTCATGAGGAACAACTAAAATTAATATTTCGTAGAAATATGACAACCAATAATACATATTATAAATAGGAACAGTACGAAATAAAATGAATGATAAAGTTATAGGAACAAAAGCATAATTAAAGTTCTTAACCCTATGTGCATCGCAGGCACCTACAAGAGACAGGCTGGAAAAATCAGCTCTATTACAACGCTAGGCCGGTATTGTTTTGGTAGACACTTAGGTAAGCTGTCACATGTCCAAAGGACAGGGCAAGTGTATCTAGATATCTCTCCTGTTACAAATTTGGCTTTCAGTTGATTTGAAACTTGGATGACTACATTTGTTGTCATTGGGCAAATGAGGGGTCGATTCTCATGTGAAACACTTTTTCTTATATATTTATTTTCGAGATAAAATATCTAGTTTAATTTGCTCTAATAACTTTCGAAACGGAAATAATTATTTTATAATGTGCGAACCCTAATTTTTTCTCAAAATCAAGTAAAATTTTTATAGGATGCCTCTTGCACCATCATTTTCACGGGGCAAATGTTCGGCACACATTTCTCCAAGATGCAATTGAAGAAGATGTTGAAGGTGATATAGACAAAAAAATTAACTCTCCTACTATTGCTTGATCTCTCCAAAGCTTTCGACAGTGCTGAGCATAAGAGACTTTTGCAAAAAACTTCGAACCTCAGAATAGACATTCAGTGATTCTAAAGCTACCTGCTAAACCGCTCTCATGCAGTGTGCTTGAATAACAAAATGTCACCATTCATGCCAAATAATTTTGGCGTTCCGCAAGGGTCAATTCTCGGCCCGCTACTATTTACAATTTTCATCAATGATTTTCCCACCATGCCAGCAAACACAAAAATCTCAATGTATACTGATGACGTACAAATTGCCATGACAAGCTCAACGGTGGATATAAAAGAAACACAAGCCAACGCTGAAAACCTTCAGAGAAATCTGAAATTGTGGTATGACCATAATGGCCTCAAACTTAACGCAAGTTGTTTTTGAATCTCCTTTCCCTGTGTAAATGCTAGTCTTGAAGATGTAACCAGAGTCATGTGCTAAGCACCAAAGCTTATATCCTCTCTTTATTGGTTTCATCGGGTTGTACGGTTTCTGGGCGCTCCTTCCTTTGAAGCGAATCATTGACTCATCAACGCACAAGTACTCGCTGAGAGTGCGATTTTGCATGAACTTCGCATTCAAATGTGTGAGAAAACGCCTCATATTGTGCAGTTTATCTTTGTTGCTCTGGTCCATCTTTGAGTTATTTTTCAAGTGAATATTAGAAAGGATTTGTTGAAATCTGTCTGGGCTCATTGCATTTTTGATCGGAGCTACAGCTAAAATTTCAGAAGATGTCCAAAAGTTATTCAGGGTGGGAATGGAATGAATACCCATAATTATGTTGATTCCAATTAACACTTTTATTTCATCTTCCAGTGAGGCCTGTTTATTATTGTCATCAGGATTTTGAGCAAGTGTTTGCTTATGTTGTCCACTCTGTTGCTCGTCACCAAAGTCCCGGGTTGCCACAAATACGATGACATTATCGTCCAATGCCAGAGTGATACTTTCTTGGGGCATGTTTTGATTACCGTCAAACATATCTGTTTCAGATTGTTCAAATTCAGTCTTCATAATAGTCTGAAGGAATCTCGTCGCATAGAAAATCAAAATTTATTCCAAAGTAATGCCTTCCTTTGTGTATATTTCTAAAAAAAAAAAACGATACTGTCTCTCAATCAGTAATAAGTTATATGATCAAATTTTGCGTTTATACATACATGATCACTTCAATAACAACTATCTTCAGAACAATTACTCTTGAAACAGCAAAAAGTATATTTCATCCCAGAAGAGTCATGCGTTATGTTTACATACTAAAGAAAATTTTTTTCAAGGCAATCAATCCAGAGCTCTTTACCACTAACTGGGTCAAATGAACAGGTGGGGCAAAAGTTATCCAGGTAAAATATCAGTCTTATCAAGTAGACTACTTTAGTCAGATGGGCTAATACTTTGGCTGGAGAAGGAGAACCCCATTTGACTGAAGGGGTAATTGTGAACACTGTGGAAAAATGCTCCTCCGGTTGACATTATGGGAAATGCAACTCGCGGAACAATAAAAAAATAGTAAGTTTAACTTCTTGCAAACGTATTTATCCTGTAATGATAAAAAACAGTAGCATAAGTTATATTCGCATCCTCACTCAGTGTAACTTAGCTTATTTACACAATATATGAATATAATTCGCCAGGAGATCCCAAATCCTGTCGTCATCTTTGGTGCACACCCCACCGACGGCATCTGCAGTGCTTTCTCTTTTTTGGGCCACACACAGCAGAGTATTGAATAATTAGCTAGAATACATATATCAACATAAATAGTAATTTTTCATGAACACTGTATGTCAGTTTATGCAATGAAAAACAACAAATAAATAGTACAAAAAGAATATCAAATTAAGAGTACCAGAACTGTGGCCATACCTCTTCAAATTGCGATACAAACACGGCAGCCAAAACAAAGTTTTTTGCCGCAGTTGCCAGATGCTGCTATATTTTCACTCTCATGTGGCATCTTTGGCTGCCGTCAGTGTTAAAAGTGCAACGGGCGCTGACATTCTTTCTGATAAGGAAAATGATAAAGTGGCGACTGCAGATGCCGTCAGGAGGCAAAGGGTTAAATCTGCTTATATCAATAATCTGTTCACAGAAATCATTACTACAATGTTGTCTTATACTAGACTGAGTAGGAGAAGTAAGCAAGTGACCAGTACGATGACTTTGACCTGCATGTTCAGCAACCCCGACGTAAAGTGCTCGGTGGGTGGAACTTACATACTGCGATACGCAATGCGTACTACTAAAATTACTGACAAGGGAAGATGACTTGCCGGTTGGGAGTATATCTTTAAATCTAAAAAAAGATCCAATAGAACATTTGTTAACTAAAATAATACGAAAGAAAACATCCGGAGAAAATTCAGTCAATAGCTTTACAAGGTGTTTTTTCAACTTTCCCGATTGAGATCCAACATATGGTAAAATGCAGTAACTATAGTTCAGAGTTTGAACATGAGATTTCGGAATGAATTTACCATTCAGGAAGTTGTTAATTGCACGAAAAATAACAGAATGCGGATAACCATTGGTTGCAAAATAAAACTACAAAAAAGGAAATTGTTTATGAATTTCAGTGTAGTTTGAAGAAATATTTTAGGCACGAGTCATGAGGGTTGAAATGCTATTAAGTTTACATCGCCTGCAACATACGCTAAAGTAACTTAAGCCTCACCCAGAGAATGTTGGTTTCCTGGAGACTGAGAGTGTGAATTTATTATAATAAATTCACACATGCCATTATAAAATTCACTCTAGATTTAGAGAAAAATATTCATTTAAATTATCAGTTAATGTTTAATGTTTACCGATCTGATAATATTATCAGATCGGTAAACATTAAACATTAACTGATAATTTAAATGAATATTTTTCTCTAAATCTAGAGTGAATTTTATAACGGCATGTCTGGAATTGAAATATTGTAGGAAGGAATGGGCATTAAGTTTGTTTTTGAAAAAGACGAAAGTATCGTCAATGTAGAGCCTATAGAAAACCGGTACCAAAGTGTGGCAGCATTTTGCGCTCTGCCCATTTGCCTCACCGAGTTTTCAGCTCGTAATTGTTCGAGTCCACATTTTATATTTTCTAATAAAACCTGTTTTTATCATTCACTCGAGGCACCACCAAATTCTATAGGGCCGTCATTTCTCTTGGAACTGGTCAGACCTTCGTCCGCTAGTAACGTCGAAGATGGGACATTCATGGATGACGTGACATCCAGCAAGTTGGTCACGACACGACACTCCTCTCATTCAGTTGCAGCTCTGCTTCATTAGGTGTCTGTGGATTACGTGTGCCCAAGGCACATGTTGGACAATTTTATTTCCCACAGCCCTTAACTTGGGTAACTGGTGGCAATTACTTTCGTAGCTAGTTAAATATTTCTAAGCTTTGTTGGTCTGAGCCGCCCACTTCTTTAACTGGTCATCCGTCACAATGTTCTAATTCTTACTTAATAGTCTGCCGAGAGGAGATAAATGTGGGTAGCAGTGCTGTGGTGAGGGCAGGCTCTCTGCCCTCTCATTCCCTCACTCCAACATGATACGGCACCCAGCAGTCAAAGAAAATTTTCCACTCTGGGCGGTTTGGGATTTGATTGTTGTACATATCGTGTGAGATGGGCTGTATTTCATGACGTCTTCAGTAGCTTCTCAGCAATGTCCCAATTTTAACGAGATTTCAGAAGGTTTTAATTTTTCTTGTAGATTATAGATAATTCACAACTATAATAACAATTTGTTTTTGGGTGAGTTCCATAAGGGAGCCACCTCCAGTGGATTTTTTTTAAGCTGAACATGAAAGTACATTAGTAAGATCAAGGATTTTTATCATTGAGGTACGTTCTGCAGTGTAGCAATGGCAGGAAAAAAGGTGGTCATTATTTTCCTCAGCACCACAGGAGAAATTTGGATCATCAACAATATTGAAGCAGTGTAGGTGCGACCGAAGCCCCGTGGGCGAAACACGCAGACGAGCAAGTGCTGTCTCTACGCAGCGGATCTTGGGTGCAGCTCACGTCCACCTCGCCGTATTATCTCTGATTTACAGTAAATGACGTCCTTTTCTCGTTAGTTGAACCCCCTTATCCACTCAGGGTTCCACTTTATGTGCTTTATGCTTCACATGTGAGACTCTACGTTTCTTCACTTGAGGTCGGCGTCAACGGCGGTGCCGAAGCAGATGGGCATCTTTGGCTGACTTATCGGTAGCCTCATTTCCAGGAACACCTTAAGGGTACCCGCACACGGGTGACTTTTATTGTCAGTTGTCACAACAAAATATTGTCACAACTAAAAAACTGTCGCAACGAAAAGGTGTCAGTAACCCGCACACGAGCCTCTGGATGGCAGCAACTATCGTTTAGTGTCACCATGGAAACCGTGGATGTGGCAGCGTCAGACCACTCTAGTCTGGAAGACACTGAAAAACCACTGCAGGATCGTCAAATAAAAAAGAAAATATGCCATCCCACTACTGAGTTTATTAATCGTTATAAAAATGCTGAACACAGAATCCTTTTTTTTAATATAATGAATTTATTATTATGGCTTAAAGCTAATAAAATAAGCCTCAACATCGATAAAACAAGATATATTACATTCTCATACAAGAAAATATATCTCTCCCACGAATAAAAATTGGCGAAGGTGAAATCGAAAAAACCAACTCATGCAAGTTTCTGGGCATCATAATAGATAAACATGTGACCTTTAACGAGCACATCGCTCATATTAGTTCTAAATTATCAAAATCAATCGGAATCCTGAATAAACATAAAAATTACCTGCCTGAAACAGCTTTACGAATGCTCTACCGAACGCTAATTTCACCATACTTTCAATACGGAATAGAAGCATGGCACGGAACTGATAAAAATAAAACCCATAAAATTTTTACTCTGCAAAAAAGAGCCATCAGAGCGGTAAAGAATCTAAAATATAATGCTCACACAAATGATTCATTCAAAAATTTACAAATACTTGAACTTTCGGATCTCTACAAAATCTCCATTTGCAATTTCATTTACAAAACATTCTCAATTGATGGCGACAATAGCCTAAAACAATTATCAACTGCGAAAACTGGTCATCACGACCATTTAACCCGAAATAGAAGTAAATTCATGCTTCCTTATTATTCAAAGGCCCGGTCGCAACACAGTATCCTCTTCGTTGGAACTAAAACTTGGAACTCAATACGTGCTGAGATCCGTGAAAGTAATTCTTACAAGGTATTCAAAAGAAATCTTGAGTCTCACATCCTATCGAAATACTAGTCGTGTAAGATCACCAAGTCAAATCTTGTCTCCTACATGACTGTTTCCAATAATGTAATGTGCCATGGGTAATATCGCCGATATTCAGTCTACTGTTAAATCGTTTATCGAATGTACTGTTAATATAGTCCATACGACCTGTATTGTAAAATGAAATATCTGATATCGAGTAAATTATCTCAGCGATCAGTCTAATGCGAAACTAGGTTAAGTGGTTTAGGTTAAACAGTATTGTACACCTTAGAATAACGTGATGGTAAGGATGCCCCAGAAGTCGCTGAACTTATTCGGGCCCACAGGTAGCTATATTCAAATTTGACCATTGTACTAGACTTAAGAAACATTCTACCTCTGTATCTCCTGTGGTAAATAAATTGTTTGTTTCAATTGTTTATTCAGATGTGAAATAGGTTATTTCACCAAGCCATTTTAGAATAGCTTAAACGCCTAACAGCTTATTTATGCACCATACTGCCCCAAAACAAAACACATTAGAATAAATCTGGAGTTAACAAAGCCAATTTGGCAACCTGCGACTGGCTGGGCGCTGGTTGGCGGCAACTAAAAGTTGTCCGTGTGCGAGCTCCCATTGGAAATAACGTTCTCTATCGCGTGCAACTGTTACCGACAACTATTGTGTTGTCAGAGAAATTGATTCGGTCGCAGCCACCTCACAAATTTTTGCTGTCTTCTCACGAAAAGTTGTCCGTGTGTGGGCTGCCATAAAAATGCATTCTTTCTACTTTGGACGATTTTTTAGTTGTGGCAACTGAAAATAAAAAGTTGCTCGCGTGCGGGTACCCTAAAAGAACTGCAGAACTGCAGGCAAGCGCCGTTGTGGAAAGAAGCAGTGGTCTACAGCTCGGCTTGGATGTCACATGCTAAGAGGAGATATTTTTTTGGCTTTCTATTCACTATGAGGCGCCGGGAGCTCAGGGAGTCACTAAAAATAACATACCTATCATCCACGTCGTTGTTCAACAGTGTCCATCGAAGAGCTCCGTTGATAGCCATAAGTTCACACTCAATAACTTTAATATGTGGACGGAATTTCCAATTCATGGTGACTCCCTTTGAAGGGACAACCACTGCAGCAGATGATGAACAGGTAGTTTCGGCAGTGCAAGATCCATCATTAAATAAAGGGGTGTATCCAGAGAAGTTTGTGTCCATTAATCCGTGATACCTTCAAAGAATACTCTGATTAGACCTTCAAAGAATACTCTGATTAGACACGAAAGGTACTGGGGTAGGCAGAAAATCAGTAGGAAAGTGGGCTTCTACTTCGAACCAGAGAGGACGCGATACAACCAGTAGTGCTGCACCGAGAGCTGGCATTTGCAGGTGAAATCTGAACTGATAATTTTCATGATGATAGGATTTTTTCTTACCTCTATATAATTTCTGAGATGAAGCCTCATATTTTCTAAAACTTCGTCAACATATTTTTTATCCGCAGCATCAAAATCTTCCATTAGAAAATCAATATTTCCAAGTTTTCTATTATCAAATCGAAATTTTGATCTTCATCAACATATTTGAAACCTATATCAGGAGGTCCTGGTTGTGAAAGCAAAAATGAATTTTTTCCTGGTCCAAAAATATTAACAACTACCATTTTTATCTCTCGGTCGCGTTCGGACGTGCGGGAAAAATGATGCAGATATTATTGTTGAAAATGCGAGTGGAAAAAATCTAACCATACATAAAAATTACTATCAGTGAAGGTGTTTGATACCCATTAAGCTGCGAAAAGGAAAAAAAATAACTGTCGTCTTCTTCTGCTTAAATCAGTGCAAGATATTTTTGTACTTCCTGAACACCGTTTCGATACCGTCTCGTCTGCGGCCTGCTGGTCATTATATAACTCAAATAAAGAAGCAATTTCTTTGACACTCAGAAGCGCAAGAAAGGGAACGATGCTTCCGTTAACACTGAATAATTGAATCGACTTTCCAAAAACTCTCATTTTCAATCACCTCTCTTTCATACTACATTCACGTGCAGAACTCAAATTAATTTCAAATTGAAGCACAAAACTGGGCAAGGCGAATTTTATCAGAGAACATTTTAATTTATCCATAAAGCCACCGAAATGAGATATATTTTTTCGCCCACCATTGAATCAGTTCCGAATTACTGTCACGGGCTGAAACTCCAAATTACTTTCAAATTAGCACAAAAAAAGTTTGAAAGGTGTTCCACACGAAAAAAAAATCAACTTATCCAAGGCAGAAGGAAGTAGAACTTCATTCGCCAACTCGAATTGAGTAAACTTACCAAACAACTGACTGTCATTTTGACGAAAGTTCCATTTTCCCTAACTCCTGTAAGCCACTTCAATCACAATTTTTTCCAATTCAAGCCAACATTTCCTCATTCCTTGAAAATAATTCAAGACGGTATTTTTTTAATAAAAAAGAGAGAACTAGGAAAATTGTATAAAACATTTTTCATTAAAATGTATTCTCGAGACTGAAAAAGACTCGTAAAAATTGGACGTTTCGAGCCTTCGCTCATCATCAGCAATACAAATTCGAACAAAAATTTATCTGTAAAATACAAAAAGATAACAACTAAAAAAATTTTTTCCAATTCAAGCCGATACAATTCTTTTCGCTTCACCATTTCAGTAGCTTTATAATTCATAGGGAACTAGGGGAGCAAAGCTCTGCTACCATCCCACACTTTAATCGATGTGCTGTAATGAGATATTCTCTCTGCTATTCTCTTGGTCAACATTTCCTCATTCCTTGAAAATAATTCAAGACGGTATTTTTTTAATAAAAAAGAGAGAACTAGGAAAATTGTATAAAACATTTTTCATTAAAATGTATTCTCGAGACTGAAAAAGACTCGTAAAAATTGGACGTTTCGAGCCTTCGCTCATCATCAGCAATACAAATTCGAACAAAAATTTATCTGTAAAATACAAAAAGATAACAACTAAAAAAATTTTTTCCAATTCAAGCCGATACAATTCTTTTCGCTTCACCATTTCAGTAGCTTTATAATTCATAGGGAACTAGGGGAGCAAAGCTCTGCTACCATCCCACACTTTAATCGATGTGCTGTAATGAGCAACCAAACACGCAACTGACCAGAAAAATACAAACTTGAATGCTTCAAACTATCATTTCGGCACGAAAAAATATTTTTTCCGTGTTACACGTAATCACTTAAAAATTTTTGTCATTGAAGTTCAAAATTCGTTTCGATCTACATAGTCCCATTTGTAGTTGACAAGTATGTTATCACAAAATTTTTATATGATTGGCCACACCATTTTTTCTTCTATTACTCATGAAGCCTCGATATTCTCTCTGCTATTCTCTTGGTCAACATTTCCTCATTCCTTGAAAATAATTCAAGACGGTATTTTTTTAATAAAAAAGAGAGAACTAGGAAAATTGTATAAAACATTTTTCATTAAAATGTATTCTCGAGACTGAAAAAGACTCGTAAAAATTGGACGTTTCGAGCCTTCGCTCATCATCAGCAATACAAATTCGAACAAAAATTTATCTGTAAAATACAAAAAGATAACAACTAAAAAAATGTATGACATTACTTATTGACTAGGGATAAAGGAAATGAGCTAAGATGATTATTTAAAACAGGTTTGGTTTTAAAAATGAACAGAGACTCTAAAATCCGCAATTCTGAACACAACTGTGCCCTGGCTATGACTTTGAAACTATTTTTATTGACTGCTGTGTCGCATTCAAAGGCATGATTACGGATGGCTGAGTGGGATGGGCTTGCTAAAATGTTTCCCGTCCGGTAGAGTAGAGTCTCTGTTCATTTTTAAAACTAAGCCTGTTTTAATAATCATCTTAGCTCATTTCCTTTATCCCTAGTCAATAAGTAATGTCATACATTTTTTGAGTTGTTTTCTTTTTGTATTTTACAGATGACTTTTTGTTCGAATTTGTACCTATTGCTGATGATGAGCGAAGGCTCGAAACGTCCAATTTTTACGAGTCTTTTTCAGTCTCGAGAATATATTTTAATGAAAAAATGTTTTATACCATTTTCCTAGCTCTCTCTTTTTTAATGAAAATTCAGGTATTTTTTTAATTCAGTAGAGAATTTCATTATTTTTTTCTCTAACTTCACCTTTTTCACTTCAAATTAATCAAAGCCATGTTCAAATTAATCCAAGTCAAGTTCAAATTAATCCAAGTGAAGTTCAAATTAATCCAAGTCAAGTTCAAATTAATCCAAGTCAAGTTCAAATTAATCCCAGTCAAGTTCAAATTAATCCAAGTCAAGTTCAAATTAATCCAATCAGTTGAGTTTTAAAATGAATTAATAATTTGTTAATTTGAGTTTTTTTGTGTTGAATATGTATCTATTGGATGTTATAAGCAAGACTGGTTTCGATGATTTATTTACACTCATAGATATTTATATACGTGAAATTTTACTTTACCACACCTACGAAATCATAAAGGCCTACATGCATGTACAATAGGTTATCATTGAGCGATATGTATACTTAATCTTTAAAAGAAATATACAATTGCGATTCACTGAGTACTAATGTTCGATTCCGTTTGATTACAATTTATACTTGCACATTACTACCCAGATACATTCTTGCATTAGAAATATAAATGTTACCATCCATTCTAATCCCGTGTTAGTCAATGTGAAGAAATGTAGGATCCACTTACAATAAACAATAATAATACAAGAATCAATGTTTCTAACTTAATACTGATTTTATTTGTGTGAGTTTACAATTCAATATATAATACTTTAAAGACTTGAATATTCATAAAATGATTATTATAAAAATTATTGACGACTTGAAAGTATCATATATTGAATTGTAAACACACAAATAAAATCAGTAGTGAATTAGAAACATGGTTTCTTGTATTACTATTATTGTGTATTGTAAGTGGATCCTAGATTTCTTCACATTGACTAACACGGAATTAGAATGGATGGTAACATTTTTATTGCTAATGCTGGAATGTATCTGGGTAGTGATGTACAAATATAAATTGTAATTAAACGGAATCGTACATTAGTACTCAGCGAATCGCACTGGTATATTTCTTTATTTCTTTTAAAGATTAAATCTACATATCGTCAAATGGTAATATTTTGTACTTGAATGTATTTGATCTCATACATGTAGCACAGTGTAACTTCACGTATATAAATATCTATGAGTGTAAATAAATCCTCTAAACCAGTTTTGCTCATCACGTCCAATGGATACATATTTAACACAAAAAACTCAAATTAACAAATTATTACATATGCCATTTTTTTAACTCAACTGAGGGTTGGATTAATTTGAACTTGACTTGGATTAATTGGAACTTGACTCGGATTAATTGGAACTTGACTTGGATTAATTTGAACTTTACTTGGATTAATTTGAACTTGACTCGGATTAATTTGAACTTGACTCGGATTAATTTGAACTTGACTTAGATTAATTTGAAGCGAAAAAGGTGTAGTAGCGAACATCCTCCGAGGCATTCTCTAGTACAATTTAAAGTATTTATATGCTTTCACTCCTCATGCATAGGGTAAACTAGCAAAGAGAATCTACATACATATACCGGGCTTTTCTCGTTAATAATACCCGCTGTGTGTTTATGTATACATCTATTTGGTGTCCGCTTCTTAAGAAACATTGGATATCTGAGTTTGCGGTATCATGGATACCGAATTACCGAATTCCTCAGTGTATTGAAAGATGGCCTTACGTGCATAGATATGTTTGACATTTTATCAGGATAGCATCGGTTAGGACATGATAGGTTAGGATAGGTAGGTAATGTTGTCGGAATTTTTTCACTGGTCCACTTAGCTTAACGATGACATTGTCAGGGAATTTCCACAAGTCCTGCCGCTAACCAATAAAACCCTTGGTTTATTTGTTTGGAGTCCGTTTCATCCATTTCTCTGTCACGCTCATAAGGATAGTTATAATGACCGTATCTGGGATACGATTTCACCAGTGCACATGTAAAAGAATATTTTCTACCACGGGTACTGTTAGGATGGATATATTTTTTTGTCATCCACATCTGGAAAATTTCTTGAAGAAAGGGATGGAATCCCGTCATTTTTGGCGGGCCGTGCTGACTTGACTAATATATTCATATCGTTTCTCCCAATAGCAGTGCAAACCCTTGACCCAGCTAGTATCCACCTCATGAGGTTTGTTTGTCAATTAAAGATAATTATACTGAGAAATTTCGAAAATCCACTTTTTAAACCATTCTAAGTATCAACTTTTTTAAATAAACAGTTCTTTTTTCTTTCGTTCTTGATATGAAATTTTATTCATCAAACAGAACTAAAAGACATATTATATAACTTGGGTTAGTTTTGACTCTAGCTGGGTCTCTCATCCGTTGCATGAGGCTGTAGGGGAACTTCTCCTCTTTGAGGTTGTAGCACCTCGCGCTTATTCGAGTCTACAGGCATTATGAAGGTAAAAAAATTAGTCACACTGATTAGACATTTGTGTCGATCCCGATACGGCAATTGCAAGCGAAATTGTTTATTAAAATTGTACAACATTTCTCAGGGGAAAAAGCTTTGATGCTCCCCGTTGCGTGCTTCAAGCTTTGTCCCATATATTTAGTATCACCAGAAATTTTGAAGAAGAATTAGTGTGAGAGTATCATGCAATTAATGCAATGCAATCTCAGCTTCTGGAACTTTTTTGTGGAACAAGCTTCCCCAGCATTTCAAAAACTCTAAAACTGTAAAAGAATTTAGAGTAAATGTGTCACGTCATTTTGCATCTCTGTCATAAGGCCTGCAGCATTTCGGTGTGAATTTCCCGTCTACCAGAAATTTTAATTTTCCTGAAATTTCTGTTAGAAAATCAGAAACTATTACATTTTACGTTTGCTAAGCCATTCGTATATTCATCTTACTTATTTCTGTCGACAATAATGAGCACCACAGCCGTCAGTTCAATACAGCAGAACGAACGTTATTTCCATAATGAGGAGTATTTCCTCATCTTTATATTGTTATTTTATTTTTTTTTTCTCTTTTCTGGATTATTACTTAACGTCCGTATGACAAACATACCCTGAAATACATTTTGTTTATACACCAATATACAGGTTTATAGATGTGAGGGTTGTGCAAAGTTTTTAATGAACTAAATTTTGGCTAACGTTGTCTCGCTATTTCAAAATCATTCTCGAAGATGTTTTCTATCGATTTCGGCTGAGCAAGGGGGAGGGGGTAATTTAAGCATTTCATTTAGTCTTTTTATATTTTTCCGGCGCACACTAGCACTGAACTTTCATATCGAAAAAAAACTCTAAATTTCTATAATTAAAATTATGACTTTGAACCATTGCTTAATCAACCTATATGTGCCAAATTTTGTAAATATTCGCCACTCAGATGTGATATCCGGCCACGATGTTACTCCATTTTATCCCATGTACACATGTCCGTATAATGCTGAAGAGTTGTGTTGTTTTTTACTGTAACCTGAGTTTTCTTAAAAATTTCTATGAATAAATTAGAAACCAGTTCATTTTTGCGTTTTTCGAAGTCTTCTTTTCTTTATAGTTATTTTTTACCAAATAATTTCTTAGGATTACAGTGAGCTCAACTGTCATTTTCGGTGTAGTAGATGGTAGGTTGTTTTTATCTTTTTATTTTTTATTCTATAAATGTATTTTTTTCTTATATTTCATTTTCAATAAGTAATATATATTAATATGTGTGTGTACGTATGTAGGTATATATATATATATATATATATATATATATATATATCTACATAAATAGATAAACATGTTTCTATTTCATTTCTTTACGCAAAATCCATCCGGCTAATACATTTATTGCACTAGCGAAATTATTCAAAAATAGATCTATCACTTCCCCAGAGGGCGTTTCTGTGAATCGGATTAATGACAAACACAATTAATGAAATATAGCGCAATTTGAACATATAAATCGTGGTAAAATTATCTTTCTGTCCGTATGTTGTACATGCTATGAATTTGATGTTGAGTATATGTTTGTTTTCGCATTTCTGGCATAATTTTGTAGATATTTGTCAATCATGAGTGCATGGTAAGCGGCTTACGCTGTATCTCCATTTTATCCCATGTACCCATGTCCGCATGATGTCGCAGAGAATATCGAGAAGATATGAAACATGTTTTTTTGTTTTTGTTTTTGTTGTTCCTCGGCGGTAACTTGAGTTTTCTTAAAATTTCTTTTAGGAAATTAAAAAAAGACGATTCCATTTTACGTTTTCGAAAGTGCTTTTTCAATTCCTTATTTTTCATCAGGTTATTTCTTACGATTCATCAGAGCTTTGGCTGTCATTTTAAATATAGAAAGAGCAAGATTATTTTTCATGTTTATTAGCATTTCTCTTACATTCATTTTCAATACGTATATATATGAAAATGTGTGTTGGTATGTGCAAGGTGTGTATGTGTGAGCACGCAAACATGAATGTCAATGTATCAGTGTACACATGCACACGTTTCGTACATATATATAATAAGCACATGCACATATATATGTTTCTATTTTCTACTTTTCGCCTAAAAAGCAAAACCTCAAGACACATTACATTTTACCTAAAGCTCTGCGATCAGTTAACACTGAACCAAATTCCAGAAATAAATAAATTGATTGCGCTTGCTTAATGATTTATAAATCGATCTATCACGGCCCCGAAGGGCATTTCTGTGAATAGAAGAAATTAAAAGTATAAACAGATAAATGAAATAAAGCGCTCGTGCAAAAATAACCTCTATATTTGTATGCTGAACAAGCCATGCATTTCATTTTTGAGTGTAAGTTTGTTTACGGAATTCTAAATGTGCGTGCGGTGTTGCGCGATGTTCTTTATAAATTACTTCGTGACTAACCAATACTTCATTGTCATCTACGATGGTGTTTGAATCTGCTCCGGTATAGCGTTTTTTGTCTTTTTCCTACTTCGATGTTCTTTATAAACTACTTCATGACTAACCTTTTCTCAATACTTGATTGTCATTTACGATGGGGTTTCAATCTGCTCCCGAAAAGCGTTTTTTGTCCTTTTCCTACTTCGATAATTTCAACTAAGAACTTGGGAGTTTCGAATAATTCCTTAACAGTATTCGAATTATTTACAAGTTGTTAGCCATCTCCTGGAATATAAAATATCCAAGAGATGATATTTTTCATTTCTCATTCAACTACCCTTGACAGAGTTAGACTATTAGCGCGCCATGTATGGTTTGTCTATTAATACGCCTCGTATATTTTGTCTATTAATATGCCTCGTATGGTCTATCTATTTGTACACCTCTGATATTTTGTCTCTTATAGTACACCTCGTATAGTTTGCCTATTATTACGCCTCGTATGGCTTATCTATTTGTACACCTCGGATGGTTTGTCAATTAGTTCTCCTCGTATGGAACTTTTGTTAGACTATTAGCACGCCACGAATGGTTTGTCTATTAGTACGCCTCCTATATTTTGTCCATTAATATGCCTCTTATGGTCTATCTATTTGTATACCTCTGATAGTTTGTCTATTAGTACACCTCGTATAGTTTGTCAATTATTATGCCTCGTATGGCTTTTCTACTTGTACACCTCGGATGGTTTGTCAATTAGTACTCCTCGTATGGAACTTTTGTTTTAGGACGTCCTATATTAAGAAACTTTTTAAAACCCAATATGTTGACATGCATCTCATGTGGCAACTTGGAAAATAAACGTTTTTCTTTTTCTTTTCTTTCTTAAGATTTGAGAAAAAATGTAATTCCTCCTACACTTAATTCATGTTATAGTTTTAGAATTTTTACAACCATTCGTCGTTCGCCCTGAGAAACCGGTATTATACATTCTTTGTATGTTTAAACGGAATGATTGTTCGTCTGCTCTGAACGACAACGAATCTTTCAAAACTATCAAGCATAGAATAAAATATCGCGATAGAAACGAGCAGCGTGGCTCATTACTTCCCCTGGTAATAGCCCAATTCCCGTGCCGTCAGACGCCAGTCACGCACAGGCACCAGAGTATAGGTAACAGAGAAATTATAACAATAATATTTAGAGTCATAAATTTTCTCGCCGTAATCAATTTCAGCCCTTGTCAATTTTCTTCAATTTATAGCACCCACGCATTAGTTGTATAAAAATAATTTCTCCACCAATGATGAAAGTAGTGAGTTCAGACTTCAATGTTTCATTTGTAGTCATAATTCGAATCCAATGGTTGTTGTTGAGTGCAGTAATAGTATTCGTGCAGAGATTGATCAAAGGGTACTCCGTTACAGTGACAAAGATGTGGGAGGCAATCCCCGTTATCCAGGGGTACAAGAAATATGTGCACACTCACTGAATAATCTTAAGACAAATGTTTGATCTTCATGCCCTGGGTTTATAGTGTCAAACACTATTATAAAAGAAGCCGTGTCCGTCCGTCTGTGAGTCACACCCACCAGCCGAAAGTGTGAGATGAGCGTATCTGCGATACAAGCTTCATCAACTCCTCAATAGTATTTTCGGTGCCATAACCCAGCTGATTCCGAGTTGGAATGAATATCACGTGTATTGGTTGTTAGATTAGGTTGTATAGAATATCACGTGTATTGGTAGGTTAGATTAGGTTGTATAGAATATCACGTGTATTGCTAGGTTAGATTAGGTTGTATAGAATATCACGTGTATTGGTAGGTTAGATTAGGTTGTATAGAATATCACGTGTATTGGTAGGTTAGATTAGGTTGTATAGAATATCATGTGTATTGGTAGGTTAGATTAGGTTGTATAGAATATCACGTGTATTGGTAGGTTAGATTAGGTTGTATAGAATATCAGCGGTTGAAACTTGGGAAAGGATAAGAAAGCCAAAGACTAGCAGGGGAAACCATGGGAAAGCCATATTTTAAAGCTCAGATGGTCTGTCACTTTATCAAGCTGTCAAGGAAGCTTAATGACCATTTTTGATAGGAGTTTAACCAGTGCACAATATTAAGAGTATTTTAATCGCGGGTTCCTTTGGGTTGGATATATTTGTTTTTGATCCACATCTGAAGTATATTTTTTATGAAATTATCGATTCCAGTCATTTATGACGGCGTATACCAAAAAAACCCTACACCTCGTCCTTCTCGCAGCGCCATCAGCGTTACATCACCTCCTCCTCCTTTAAAAAAAACAGGGGTGTACTATTAAAAAGTTAGTGGACTCTATTTTTGTTGTGAATAAATAAAAGAAGTAAGTTACTAAGCCAATATATTTCAAATAATTTTGTCTCAATTTTACATAAACTATATTCCTAAATAATTATTTGTATTACAAGATATTACAAAAGCCTTAAGACACTTAAACTTCATCGAATGTCACGACGTTCTCTTCATCAAACCAGCTAGAACAAAGCAAGCGTTGGACATCTTTGCATTTACAACACACCGACAAAGGTCAAAACGAAAATAAAAATGCTCAACTATGTAGTTCATAAGTTGACGAAGTTGTGAAAAAGGTTAGAAAATTTCTCCGACACAAAGCTTAAGCAGCGTCACGTTTTTTACAAATTTTAAAATTTTATAGCATAAAAAATATATTCAGGAAAAGAACTGTGACTTGAAATCAGTCATATTGAGCTGATCTTCTTATCTTATATACCTAACAATACCCTTGGTGTGTTTATTTATTTGTTGTCCGCTTCTTCAGACTTATCGTCTGTGATCTGAGTGATGCTTAACTACCGTAACTGTAATACGAGCCTCACCAATGCACAAGTACAAGAATATTTTTATCGCTGGTACTATCAAGATGGATTTATTTGTTTTTCGTCCACATCTTGAGACTTATTTAAAGGAAATATCGAGTGCCCTCATTTTCGACGGCGTGAGCACTAGCCTGGTAATAAAACTGGACTTAAACAGAGCATTCAACGCAATGAGAACATTTACGGCTAATGGCGCTGTGGCGGCACAGCCGGAGCTGCTCAGCTGATATCGGCGCAGGAAGTCGCTATCGCTGAGCCCAGCTTGGTGGAATCCCAGCCGTAATTGCCAGAATTTCAAGCCTAAATCGCCAGAATCTCAAGCCTAAATTACCAGAATTCCGAGCCGTAATTACCAGAATTTCAAGCCTAAATTGCCAGATTCTGAAGCCTAAATTGCCAGAATCTCAAGCCTAAATTTATAGAATTCCAAAGTTTAAATTACCAAAATCCCAGGGTTCAAATTACAAGAATTCCAAGTCTAAATTACCAGACCTGGGGTTCTTGAATTTTTTTGATCAAAATTACCTCAAACTGTATTTCCCTCCGGCTTCTCGACAGAGTGACTAAAACTATCATGAAAATAAATCAAATTTAGAAGACTGAAACTATGATCGGCTTTTACTTTTAGAGATATAAGAACGATTTTTTTCGCCGCAATTTATTTACATTCTCATATTACTTGGAAATTAGTTTCGCGGCAAATTTCATATTATATGGAAATAAACTTCATAAAGTTACTCTTAATTTAAAAGTAAAGCAATAGAGTAATGAGATATAATAATTTTAACATATTTGTAACAGATGTATATATACACCTCTGATAATAACAACTACGTAATAAGTAAAACGATAATAACAATTATGATTACAAATGCACAAGATTTTCCGCCTAATGTTTACGGTTATAATTCTGTTAACAATTTTCATGTAGAATACATGGGATACTGAATTTTTTTACTATTAGGCTCATGATAAAAAAAAAAGTCACAGTAAAACAACCTCAACTGTGTCTACAACCTCAACTGTGTGTTTTGTGGAACCACTCATCCCAAACCACTTCTTTTTGAGTATGTAACGATAAACTCCATTTTTCTCTCAATACAATGACCTAGAATACGTCGTTTGATTTCTCAACATGATCTTATTTAAGCATTTCACATGGACACAGTAGTTGAGCATATCTTGTTGAAAATGATTTGGTTTAGTTGAATTGAATTTTGATGTTGCACAAAATGACGTCTGCCATATTACAACTAATTTTTTATTGTCTAAGTAATTTATTGTTCAATTGATGCCGCTGAATTGAAGTGATAGTTTTTTCTATGATAAAATCTTCGAAAAATTTCAAGACCATGCTTATAGTGGCGACATGGGGAAATTAAAAAATTCCCTGTAACTTTATTTTGGAAACGAGCTAGTATGCTACAAATATATACCTATTGTACAAGGATTTATTGTTCCTAAAACTGTCTTTAAAAGCGACCTGATCCAACGTGACAGAGGTGGTCTAGTTATTCCATGAATTCATTTTTCATAACTCTTCGAATCGCATTTAAATTCGCTTACTCCCTTTTTTAAATAGACTAGCATAATTTTGCACCACATAAATCTGTCAAAAATGTACGTCTAGCTTGTACGCGAAAAATTTCCTAACTGGCTCTCACACTTTACTCGGAATCCGGCGCACCGGAGGTCGTTTTAACAAAGTTTGTAGACGCAAAAAGTATAACGACAAAGTTTGATTCGTGAGGTATCCCTCCGGTTAGATAACAACTTATAGTACATGACTATTCTCCTATAGATGGAACAGATAGTCTCTGTTGGGGTGAGGAAATGGTGTCCAAATCAAGGAAATGGTGTTACAAAATTAGACGGGCCTCAATAGCGTTGCTACGTATAAATTAGTGATGAATCCTTGGGTAATATTCAAGTCAAGAAATAGATGTTAAATGATGTGATAGGTCACTTAGTGTTGCTGTGAAGGGAACACTGGACGGCAATTTTCAAGTCAAGGAAGAGGTTTTAGAAGACGGGATGGGCCACGTACCGTTACCGTAATTAGACAACAAGGGAAACATTATGCAATTTTCAAGTCAACGAATAGGTGTTAGACGACGGGATAGGTTACGCAGTGTTACCTCAAAGAGAAGACTGGACAATTTTCAAGTCAATGAATAGGTGTTAGAAGACGGGATGGGCCACGTACCGGTACCGTAATTAGACAACAAGGGAAAAAATTATGCAATTTTCAGGTCAACGAATAGGAGTTAGACGACGGGATAGGTTACGCAGTGTTACCTCAAAGAGAAGACTGGACAATTTTCAAGTCAATGAATAGGTGTTGGACGACGGGATGGGCCACGTATCGTTACCATAAACAGAAGAGCCTGGCATGTACATGAGAGAAGGCTGTCTATCCCGCACAGGCTCGCTCTTCCTGCGACCGTCGCGACTTCGGCGGCAAACTAAAACAATGGACAAAACAAGCACCGTTATCACCAAAAAACACACACCAGCTATTACAAGGTAGATAAAACCTTTGTGAATCTGAAAGTATTTCTCGGAAGAACCCTCCGGATTTTGCTCGGCGATGATCTTCGCGTTCTTATCGGTGGAATTGAGCCCATTGAAAGTTTCTGCGAGAGATTCGTTGCTCTCCAAAAAGTTGGTGGGAACTGTGGGCTCGGGAGCCGGGCTTGAGTCTGATGTCGTCGATGGGGGCTCAACGTTTGTTTTGATCTTGATATTCAAGATTTCGTTCTTCTCTAGACAAGATGGCTGTATCGTTTCTCTTTGGATGAATTCCAGGTTATTACCGCTGTTCACCACGTAATTAGAATCTTCTTCCATGTCCGAAGTGTCTCCACCGACCTCCTCTGTTTGCGCTCCAGCAACCACTACAATCTTGTTGCCGCTGATGTCATTTTCTGTGCACTCCAATGCAGTGAGGCCAGACTTGGTGAGGATCAGTTTATTGTTCACCATTTGGTGTGCCTCAGATCCTTCCAAAACCAAAGCTCCGTCTTCGAAGTTCACCGTGGAGTTCACGATGCGCATAGCGACGCTACCTCCCAGTCTTATACCGGACGCTTTCACTGTTCCAATCTCAGAATTTTCGACACTGAACGTCATTTTTTCTTCGCTTGTCAGGCTGAGAGCATTGGATTCCACAACGCCAATTCTTGAATTGGTGATCCAAAGGCCGTCGAGTTTCTTTCTCCTCACAGCGTACGCTTCTTTCATGGTGATTTGACAGCAAGTTTCGGAACCCTCTGAAGTTTCCTCCGCCCCCTCAGATAATATAGACCCAAGGTTCACGTTCGTCATGTTTAGATATCTCAGTGTTTTTGATCGGGGGCGGACCAAGTTGTAAATGTTCAAATGAGTCATTGAAACGTTGACCAAGTCAATGCCATATTCGTCTACGTCATGGATCATGTCGAAAGGGATGTGCATCAACCTGCTGTTTTTGATTCCCAAGCCTGCAAAACGAGAAAATTCAATTAGGTGAAGATCAAATGAACAATGCGCGTATTCACTCATTTGTGACGAGAATGCGCGCCACTTGGCTATAATTGATATTTAAATTGTTCATAGTTGATAGCTGTATATCAGTAACGAGGTATAAATGCAGAATATTTCTAAAGGACTGAACCTAACTAATGTTTTTTTTTTCATTTTAGTCCCAAATCATAAGTCACTACATGCAGACAAGTCCCGCACAGGCAACCAACTTGGGGAGAACGAACATAGGGAGGTTGCGCAGCATCTCTCATACACGCAGCATTACTACCTTTAGCCCCCATTGATTTCCGTTACTCGTACAACTACTAAGTATAACTCTGCAGAGAAAGATGTTTGAATATGTACGAAAAGAAAGCCATGTTTTAATGAAGAGTGCAAGTTAAAAATTGAAATTAATAGTACCATTCTTTCACGAGTTTTAAACTCAATTTTTGTAACTTGCGAACAAGAAAAGAGCACTGACCTGCGAGCAAAAACCAAACACTGACCTGCGAACACGAACCAAACACTGACCTGCGATCACAAACTAAACACTGACCTGCGAACACAAACTAAACACTGACCTGCGAACACAAACTAAACACTGACCTGCGAACCCAAACCAAACAATGACCTGCGAACACAAACCAAACACTGACCTGCGAGCACACACCAAGCACTGACGTGCGAACACAAACCAAGCACTGACCTGCAAACACAAACCAAACACTGACCTGCAAACACAAACCAAACACTGACCTGCGAACACAAGCCAAACACTGACCTGCAAACACGAAGCTGTAGGCTTCAGTAGGCGTCCTCTGGATAGGCCCGCGAGGCAACACGATGTCTCCCACACGCCCCAGGTCCATAGCACAGGACGTGTAAGACGTCCATCTCGCCACGAACCCTGACGTGACGATGATACCGAGCACGTCCTCCACTCTGACGTACACTTGACGGTTCATCGTCGGTATGTCTTCGTCGGCAAACACGGCGGATGATAGGAGCACCAGCTGTAAAGTACGAGACGAAACGTGAGAAATTTATCCCTTTTAGCTCCGCTGGTGTTTTCTCCTCACTCTGAGAGGGCTTTAAACCCCTCATTCGGATTTTAAATGAAAATATCTGAGTGATTGATTTAATGGTCTCCATGCATTTTCAATTTTGGAAATAAAAGTATACCAATGATAATGAGTTATTTCTGTTTCAAGGGAGGGATCTGGGTTTGTGGCCCCACTAGTGCAATAAAATTCTTATTGCATGCTAGGACTGACCGTCTATAATCCCATCTTTTAAGCAGGATACCTGGACTTTACATCACGACTTGAAATTTACGTTAAAGTTGTTCGTACACAAAAACTAGAGAAATTGATAGTTTCAGCACAAAAAAGCATTGAAGAATACTGATTGAAAATAGTTTCACGAATGAGCTTTAGCAGTCAATATTGACGGCGGAAATGCACGTTAGCACATAAGTGATCGAAAAACTTGGAAAGACCTAGAATTTCATGTCGAGATCTTCATATTTTTTACATAGAAAAAGTACTTCTGACTAGTTTTTTTACGCTCTGTATTTTGTAAGTGCCATATTTTTTAAAAGAGCTATGGAACAAATTATACATGATTTAAAAACTATTAATCAAGTTCAGTTCACTGGACACTATCGAATAAAATGAAATTTTCACCTGTTCACAAAAGTGAGTAATCAACCACCTATTTTTTATCCAATGAGTGCTTAGCTTCATTTAATTGCTTTTAGAATATATTGCTGTTCCATGAGATTTTTATAGAATTAGAGCACCTTTTTGAAAGACTTAACAATAAATGTCAAAAATTACATCGTCATTATGATTGAAGAACAATTTTGTATCTATCTAATTTACATGTAAATTTCTATTACCAACTCGAGCAAACGTAAAAACTTGAAGTTTCCGCAAATCTCACGACAGATTTTACTCTACTTCGTTTGCATTAGGCTTGAGCTTTTCTTAGATATCAAATTATTCAAAAATTTCAGCCTATGCAAATGCTGGGAGCTAAAGTTATGTTAAAATACATTATTTCTGAACCATATTTAGGTGCGGTCTTCTACTTAACTCTTGATCAGTAGAATTACATATCCTGAATTATTTTCTCACAGTAGAAACATTTTTAAGCTCAAATATTTTTCATTGTTCGTAATTATTGAACACAAAGAGCAACGTTACAAAAATGTTATAGAAATGCAAATGCTGCGCTTGTCATGTACGAAGAGTGTTATAAATCTTTGATACTCTGTAATTTTATGCGCTAACTCCAATGTCACTATATAATCATTCAATCAACTAATCTCTTGAATATATACTAAATCCATCCACATTCCAACACCTAATGTTGTATTGACTTAATTCATTTCATAACGAGTGTTTAAGTTCCAAATATAACTCTTTAATTTGTTCTTGATGTTTGATAATAATTTCATGGAGTTGGGCTAGTTCGAACAGTGTGTGTTTTAATACTTACACAGCAAGTTAACAGAAACACGATTTCTCATTTATCTTGTGCATGCTTTGAAACTTGATCAAATTTGACTGCTTGAGCGAAACTCTTTAGCACATTACAACCCCCTTTTGTGCATCAAGAATGATAAAAATATTCATTCGCATTGCTCTTCGTATTGAGACTGATTAGATATGATTTTAGTTTAGATGTGAATACGAAAGGCTTTGAGGCAAAAAAAAAGAGAATCAAACTTCTTATAAGGAAAGACTTTTGCTCAAGCCTAGTTCGCAGACGCGGTATTTTCACCCGAGTAAAGTAGCTTCTTTGGTAATTATAGGAAGCAAATGAGTTAGAAAACTATAAAAATAAACACTCGTAGCATAAAACATACTATTGTTACGCACACGACCAAGATCAATTATTGCCATACATACTTCGTACACTGGGAAATTCGATATGATGATTGATTGTCTGTTACAATCTGCTACTGGATTGTCGCGTGATAAAGGTCCTATCACGAATCATTCTTTGTAGGTATAACATATACAATTTCGAGTTTTGCACAGCTGTGCGTAACACAGCAAGAGGTATCTAGGTTAAAAAATTGGGTTAAACATGACGTACACCTAAAAATAGCGTTGATGATAGGATGCCCTAGAAATCTCTGAACTTATCGGGCCCACAAGTAGCTATACTCAAATGTGTTCATTGTACACTGAACAATCTACTAGTGTATCACTTGTGATAAATGAAGTGTATATTCCTCACCTGGCCGCCAGTGTTGTTACACACTACGCGAAATTCATCAGAGTACAACGTCTTGTTGACGGTGTAGCAGTGGCAGGACACCGCGCATCGCAACTCCACGGGCTTCTCTTCCTCCTTCGCACTGCGTTTGTCGACGACCGTCGGCGGTGAAGCGAAGTCTGTGCCACCACCAGCTGGTGCTATGCTTTCTTTTGGTATAGTGTCTGGTCCGTCATGCACCAAGCCGGGGGGCCCTACTGCATATGAAGTTGTTTCTCCGTCACCGAGGGCTTCCAATTTTGTAGAGTGAACTTTCGCCACAAGGGAAAGAATGGAAAGGGCGACGAGATAATTCATGTTGAATTGTTTTGAAAGTATTAATATTCAATAGAATTTCAGTGAACTAACCATCTGCAAATGTAAGATTGGGATCAATTTAATGTTATCGATTGTTTGAAAAAAGGTATGATCACAAATTTTCCGTACAAGTGACCGCGCTGAATTGTCAAGTATTCTTACCAGAATAAAGCACAAGTTAGTGATAACTACATGCCGAGAATTAATCAACATACATATTACGCCCCATATCGTTTCAGATGTTTCTACCGCTTGAGCGAGCGTTTATTGCTTTTTATTTGCGATAGGGAGGAGTTTTGTTCAAACACCAACGTAAATTTTTCCTCTTTTTTAGGGAAGGAATTAAACGTTTTCCAACTTTAGGTACAGAGCGGAAGAAATTCTCTAATTTGAAGATGAAAAAAAACTCCTTATTTCTGATGATATACGTACTTTAAATTAAACTAACTACAACCGTACACCAACTTGTCATCCTCAAAGACACAAAATTGAACTTGAATTGTACTTGAGCTTTACAATAAATAATTGGCGTCTCACAAGGGCCGAGTCGCACGTGGCACTGCACGACAGGACGTCTAGAAGGTGTCCCCCTAATCTCAGACACCGGACGCGCAGGAGAAACTTATCTCCCTTAAGTTTAACTCTGATAACTGGCCATGTGTCTTGGAGCATGTACCTTTTACTGGTCTCCGGGGGAAATTAATCGTTTACCGTTTCAAATGGAGGATTTGAAGATACTTTCATTCGTTCGAGAGCTTTCTTGTACGATGGATTCTAGTTATTGGGCACTTGTAATCACGTACCAAATATGGGACATTGTTACAAAACGATATAAATCAAATGTTTCATGTAATTTAAAAAAACTTACACCTTGCTCTCAAACATGAAATTCGGTGTGATCGATAACGTGAAATAATTACTTTTCAACAAACAAGTTTAGGGTTTCCGTGGGCAAAGTAGATGCCAGGCAATTTTACGAGAAGGCCGTTGATCTCGATTTGTTCTGCTAACATTTGCTGTGCATATTCTGGCTGCCGTTTGATCCGAGACAATACTGAATTGTAAAAAAAACCGTTGTCAGTAAACATGGGGATATTTGATTTGGGAGTATTTCATATAAATAATTCTTGGGAATTATTCTATATACACGGTGCTACAGAAATAGAGGTAAAAAATGAAACTATTCACAGAAAATCACAAAATAAAGTGATCTTCATGGCTAACAAAATTCTTAAAACACCACCGTTTCCGAGTAATTCCAAGTTGAAAAGTTCTTAAACCTTCAATATTAAGAGCTCACGCAACTCCGTTGGCAGCGTGTATGTGAACGCTTAAAACATAAGTTTTAAGAACTTTTCAACTTAGAATTATCACTCGAAGACGGTGGTGTTTTGAGATTTTTTTACACATGGAAATCGCTTTATTTTGCGATTTTCTATACATAGTTTCATTTTTTACCTCTAGTTCTGAAACACCTTGTACAATTCTGCGATACCTGTCAAACGGCTTCGGGTATATATACACATATGCAGTGTTGGCATTGGACTTGACACAAGTCATCATAAGTGATAGGTTTGTGTCTTAGATTCGTTCTAAATATATAATAATTCATGTCGGAAACTTTTACGAGTCTGCATGTACAATTATGATACGGACTGCAAGGCAGCCAATCTACCCTAAGCATGAAGTAAAACTATAAAGATATCATAGAAGGCAACCGTGGTGGATGTACAATAACTTTCTTGGTATTGTGCTTATGCACACCTGACGAAAAATCTAGGTTATTGGTGATTCAGTCTCTAGTATTATCGCGTTTGGACTATTGCAGTTTAATCTGAAGAGATATACCTCAATATCTTCAAAAAGAATTACAAAAATGTATGAACTTCGCAGTCAAAGTTGTATGCAAGGGTAATTTAAAGAAACGCGATCATACAACCACTCTTTTAAGAAAAATTGATTGGACCCCAATACCAGACATATTCTTGATCCAAAAAGCGCGAAAAGTGTTCTCATCTCAGTACCTCTCTCAGAGTGATGCATGCAGATGTTGTAATTTTTTCCCATCCAATATCCCCAACAAAAAAAAAACAAATCGGAGGAATGATGTTTTTGTCAGTAACCGCTCATCTGACGTGGGACAAATAGCTCTCTCTATTTATTTACCTCTTATGTGGAATAAGATTCCCCATCATATTAAAAGTTCTAAAACTGCTACAGAATTGAAGAAAAATTTTTCACGTCATTTCGCATCTCTGTCTTTGGGAATAATGCGCTGCAACATCGACCGATTGTCATCGACTCATTGCTACTTTGAGGTGAGCATTTCAAACTCTGCGAAGTTGGAATGCCTAAACTCATTTTAGCTGACTTTGTCCACTTCCACTGCGAAAACCTCACCGCAGCCCCCAGGGTACGCAGCATTACTTACGACAGCAGCAGTAAGTTAGGGTCCAAGGAGATACTGGGGGTAGAAAACCCGCACAAATTAACTTGGGGTGCCGATCCAGAGAGGTAGAGACATAGAGGATGTCAGAGCACTGATCTCTGAGCTCCTTTCACCCAAAAAGATATTTCAAAAGGTTAGAAGTTAATAATTTTTCATGCTAGACAAAAACCACAGTTTTGGAATCCTAGGTCCTACAAGTTATAAGAAGATCACTTTTTAATAACTCTGAACTGTGACAAAAAGATGTAAAAATTGGAAAAACCGCAAATTTAGTTTCTTAGAAATGTTGCAAGAATTCCAAAACTGTCTTTGGTTTTCTTCTAGCATGAAAACTCATAGACTTCTATTATTTTGAAATGTCCTAGAAAATTATAAAAAAATGGTATTTTCCATTATCTCAAAAGCCAAAACCGAAAAGTTTCACGAGCAAATATGTGTTTCTTTTTGAAAAGTACATATGATGGGGAAATTTCAGCACAATCGGTCCACAAATAAACAATCACTAGGTTGTTCAAAAACAGAAAAGTGGTAGCAGCAAGTAAGAATAATGCGGGACCTCGTGGTTACAAATGCGGCTCCATAATGCAATAAACTGGTATCCACCAGGGGCTGCACAGAACGCTCCCAAGTAAAATGTCAATTGCCGAATCCTTAACTATTAAAAAATTCTCTCTCCACCATACCTCCGTCAAGCTCCAAATCCGCGGCGAACAATAGGCGTCTTGAAAGCGACGTTGGACTCCCGCTCAAAAGGCAATAATATTACGGGCATGTGGGAAGAATTTCCCACAAAAGAATAAAATAAGTTTCTTCAAGATGTAAGCGAAAAATGGCGACAGCTTGCTGACCAGCCCGGACTAATCATGCACAGGCCCTCAGGTGTGCCTGTGGGGTGGGCTCGTTCAGGCTAAGCTGTCGAGCGAATCTCTCTCGCGCCAACTTTCCGGGGACCGAACTTTCAAACAATACACCTCGGCGTATCGGTACGACTGACAGCGATAGTTCTGTTGACTTGGCTATGCTAAGCGCTATTTGTCACGTTCGAAAATGTTCAGAAAGTCTTTCAGTGGATATTCAGCTAGTGAACATGTTGTATCCTTGAGGAGGTATTAGGTTCTAAAATTGCGTTTGCACCGATTCTAGAAACCAACACTAACGCTGAAAATTGTGATTGCCGAGTTCCCTACTATTAGGCAACACTGCTTAATAAAAATTCCCACCCTGAGAACTTCCACACACAAAATTGAATCAACAGATCGAAGCAGTTCCCATGCGACCAAGCATAACTTATCTCATTCATCCACCTCACCAGAATGTTATAACTGCATCCAAATTGTTTTTTCTGCGGAAATCCTTCATAGTGATTGAAAATTAGAGATGGAATAATGATGAAAGGCCGAGGAGTACATTTTAAATCATGCCAAAGACGTCTGCACGAGCATTTTAGCACGTACGTCGCAATTAATAGACTTATTTGTTAAATATCCTATATTACCGGCCAGCATTTAGATGAGAAAACTCATGAATTTCTTGTGGGATTTAAAGCATGCTCTTTTAGGCAGTTACCTTTTTTATTTTATTATACTTGCTCGAAAAGATATTTTTGAATATCTGCCGTAATAAACACTTTCAACGTTATTCCCTGATGTCAAGAAAGCCAAAGCTCATATGTCAATGGACGTGGAAACCAATGTTGGGCACTCAGCTTTTAAAATGTTGCGGCGCAACCGCAACCGCAATACCACAAAAAAGTTACGACGCAACCTTGAAAAAACCAAAGATGCGATTGCAACCGCAACTCGCTACCGCAACTTTCTAATTATTAAATACAATTTTGATTATATATTGTTAAATTTATTTTTGCGTATATACTGCTATGTATAAAAATAATATTAAGATATTCAAAATAGTGCATTGTATTACTAAAAAATTAATAGATCGAGTAAATGTGTGGACTATAATTGAATGAAATATTAAGAAACTGAAAGAAGCGTTTCTTTTGTAAATATAGAATGAACAGAAAAATGAATTCCATTTTCTAATAATAATAAGGTTGAAAAGGTACCTAGCTAGTAGCTATATCTTCATAGGTAGGAGTTCCGTATATGTATTGCAAGAAAATTACAATGAAAAAAAAGTTTCATTTGTAAATATAGCATGAACAATAATATGAATTCCATTTTGAATAAATAACGTTGAAAAGGTACCTAGCTAGTAGTTATATTTTCATAGGAGGTCCATATATGTATAAATAGAAAAAAATAGACAACAGAAAAGTGCAAAACATTTGTAAAACCTATATGACGCATAAAGAAAAACCGTTTATATACTGCTGTTATAAATGATTTTCCTCTGCTTTTTGTTGATCCTCTATTATGATTTAATACCGGTTCATGATCTCAATGTGACAATGTCAATGCACTTTAATGACGATCAACGTTGCCTTTCAAAAATGTTAACATTTCAAAATGGTTGTCTGAAAGCCGAGCACGTTGTGGTCTCAAAATTTCTTTGCCTAAGGAGAACAGTCGTTCGACCGCAGCGCTCGACGGTATTGGCGTGTTAAATTGGATGAACGAAGCGATAAATTCACTTAAAGGAAACATCGCTCTGTGAACATCAGGGTGGCTAGTTCTGTTGATTGATTACTGGCTGTTTCAGCAATCATTGACTTGTTTCAACGAACTTTTCTTCGTTTTACCGATTTCATTACGACGTTGAAGAAGTCATCTTCGTCATCTATACGTTTTCGGCAATGCTCCCCTCAGCTGAAATACCATTTTCCGATCTGTTATTGAGATGGGCGATTATTTTTTTGTTATTACCTCCACTCTCTATACATCGTTTGGCCATTTTAGCTTAAAATGGGGATGCAGAGAGGACGCCAGGATAAAATCGTCGTTGTGAAGTACATTGGCAAATCGCTTGTTGATGTCTTCCTCCAAGCCACTAGCTAAAGGAGCGCGTATCTTTAACTTGTTCTTGGCATAGGTGATTAGTGCTGGCAGTGATTGTGGGAACGGGTATTCCCATGTACGCTCCGTTTTCTCCTTGCAGTATGCCCAAAGACCGTTCTATGGGCTTCAGTGCAACTCCATATTCTGCAAAAAACGATATTTCTTTGGGCGCAAAGCAGGGAATACCCAATGTATTACACACTTTCTTCAGTGAAATTACCATCGTGATGTCGCGGTGGCGAGTTGCGGCCTGACACGTCGAAAATCGCAACAGAAAAAGTTGCGAACGTAATTGCGCCGCAACTTATTGCGGCGCAACTGCCCAACACTGGTGAAAACAGTCAAAAGTGTTTTCACCCCACAGAACTCACTAGCTTTATCTTTATTGCATTCATAAATAAATAAACAATATTCAACTTCAATTATCTAGCTATGGGATACATTTTAATGTTTTTTTCTTAGTCTTTGTACAAGCACTGACATGGACCGTCATAGCACCTATATGTATGTATGTATGTATGTATATAAATTAAAGGCATTTGCATCAACACATTTCAAAAACATTGTAATTTCATCTAATATGTTAACTTTATAATAACTTTATGGGACATTAACATTTTGTTCTCTTATTCATTTCTTAAAATGTTCTCGTTAGTCTTGTGTGGCGCAATTTATAATTTCTTGCGCTCGTGAGTATGTTATGACAGCATTATCTTGGTAGTTGATTTCACGTTGTTAATTTCTTGGTAGTTAATTTCAATTACTCCTTTTATGTTGTAAATGTTTTGGAGACAGTTTTAGAACAATCCTTACATATTTCCAACTCAGGTTAACTCTTTCGTGCTACTATTTTCAGAACGGAAATATCCTAATTTTACGGTGTGATAAAATATATTTTCTCCGAGCTCTTTCTTTGATATACTAGTTGATTCGTAGGAGTGAAAATGTATAGTTCTGAAAACGACCTCATTGCCTATGACGCAAAATTATTTTAATCTACCCGTTCTACTTTCAAAAAAAATTCCTAAGCCCCAAGTCCCTCAGCTTATATTTCAATGTAAGTGTGCACTAATGAGAGTGTTTTCAAAAATGTATCATCACTGAAATATCTTCTTTTCAAGTTGTAGTTACACTTATTTTTAAACCTAGATTTCGCAACAAACGGAATACATTGCGCTCAATCATTTGTTTCGACCAGTGACATGGGTACTACGATGCCCATGTGAGTGTATGAACTAAGGATCCTTACTTTGAGATCTTTTAAAAACTATTGATGTTCTTTGTATCATCTTGATAAGAAATAAACTGATTTTATTTAATTTCTTTGTTTCTTTCTTGTAACGCACGTTACCAATTTCTCAAACACCTCTATTTATTCTAATTTTTACCGAAAACGACCGGGTTTTGACGATCAGAAATTCACAGTAATTCCTAGTAAGTTATAGAAAGAATTTGGAAAATCAGAGTTGTCGTCGAGCATCATCTGGAAAACAAGGAAAACACCAGTCCCCAAATTTTCCCCACAGCAACGGATGAAAATGTGACAAAAACGCACAACAACCGCTGGAGGGCCCACGGAAGGCCGGCACGTGCCTCTCCACAGCTGACAAGGTCAGGTGCGTCTCAGGCGAGCGTCTCGCGCGTCTCAGGCGAGCGTCTCGCGCGTCTCAGGCGAGCGTCTCGCGCGTCTCAGGTGAGCGTCTCGCGCGTCTCAGGTGAGCGTCTCGCGCGTCTCAGGCGAGCGTCTCCGCGTTTCGAACTGCTCGCCAGTTCTCATTCAGCGATGAGACGAGGCAAAGTTTGACTAATATTCTAAACGTGAATTGCTCAAAATGAAGATTTTCTCATGCAGCAGCTCGTAATTTAGCGAACTAAGAACAGGACCCCATTCTGAAATCCGTATTCACGCAGACAACTGCGATTCAATAATCTCCAACAATAATTTTTCAAACATAGAGCAGGGGTCAAATTTCACTGACGTACGCATTTTAGAATTACTGCATATTTTAAAGGGTAGACCAGCACTAAATGATATGTCTAGTTCTTTCGCACTGTGCATTTCCATCTAATTTATCATAATCTCGTGAACCGTTGGTGTCTGCAACTAATCACATTTATTTTCATGTCGTGTGTTTTTCAGCTGATGATGGGACTTATCCCGAAACGTACAAAAAATGTTTAGAATTTTATTCTTAGCTTTTAAATTTGTAATAACTTATAATCAATGTAAACAATTACCAAAATGCACCACTATGATTTTTCTCTTCATTTTCATCTTATTATTCTTATTTATGTTTAGAACCATTGTGTCTCAAGCACAGTTTTTTTCCTTTCATTATTGCTAGCTTTGATATAACTCCTGAAAGTATCCCTGAAGTGAGAAACTTCCTAAAGCGGCCGCCCACAGACGATTAATTTTATTGTCAATATAATTGACAATGATGAATATTGACAATTTAATTGATCGTCTGATGGCTTGATTGACGACCGTCAATTCATTGACTTTGTGGGCTACAAAAAATCTCATCAATATATGGAGTCAATGAAATTGACAATTAAATTGATCGTCTATGGGCCGCTTAAGGAACGAAATCTTCTGATGCAGCACTACAATATGAGAGCAAATATGTAGTGTCCAAACCCACAGAACACAGAATTTTAAGGCACTGAAGTTAGTGGTGTGGTGTTCATCGCAGGGTTGCCAAACTGGCTTTTCCTAGCCAAGTTACTAACTAGGAACTGAACTAGAAACTAGGCCACGCCGCCTGAAAGACATCTACGCCGCTATGAGGAGAAATTATCACTTGATCCACTCTCCAGTTGTGACCTCTGATTTGTGGGTTAGGACACTGCATATTTGCCCTCCAATTGGAAGGAAATTACCTGGCGTTTGGGGACACGTTCCAGTTGGAACATTGGCGTCAGGGATAGGTTTTGGAAACAAATTAGAGCTTAAGCCTATTTTTAACTTTTCATATGAAACGTCTTTGAACTTGCATGGTTATCTTTCATAACCACGGGCTCATATACATGGGAGAAATTCATGTACGGCTTAGCTTCTGTGAAAATTCGGTTTATGTGAGCAAAAGAATATCTGATAACTTGAAGATGAAGTGCACGGATTGTTTCATTTGTTTTGAAGTTTGTGAGAAATTTGTGCATTCGCGAAAATGATTATTTTATTGAATAATTCAGCGCCTGATTTACTAGGGTTTATGACTAAAGCATTTTTCATCTTTTGGGAGTAGTCGAAACTTCAATCAATCAATAATTTATTTCCATCTCTAACAATTACTCATTTGGGATTAAGTGAACTTATACTGAAGTTCACCATCAAAATTTTCGTTCTTTCAATGGTTCGTTGAAATTTCATAGAAAGCATTATTTTAAGGTAAGCAAAAACTATCAAAGCTCCGATCCCTTCTGATAATGGAAAAAATCGTTCCTCTGTTTACGACTTTTATTTTATCATTATAAGCATCCCATAAAAATATAAATTTACAGCATGAAAATCAGGTCAGAAATGTACATTTATGAATCAATGAAATGCGAGACGCATAATAATAAATTTCTAAAATTACTCACCTCGAATGTATCCATAAAGACAGAAAACTTTGACAGAAAACTTAACTTTCATCCCCTGGCTATACTGTATAATAAAACGCCACGTGTCTCCTTAAAATTCTAAATGAATAAATAAATTTACATACTTTTGAATAGGCAATTTCTCTTGTGTTATAATAATGGGAATCTCATTGAACTCAATAAATTTTTGTAGAATTTTGTGCCCTTAGTAATCTAAGCTAATAATACCCGTTGTGTGTTTATTTATATATTTGTTTGGTATCCGCTTCTTAATTAAGAAACAGGATGTCTGAGCTTGCGGTATCATGGATACCGAACTCCTCAGTATAACATTACAAGATGGTCTTTACATGCATTGGTATGTTTGAATAATACCAAGATGTGTTCGTTTAGGATAGGTTTGGTTAGATTAGGATAGGATAAGTTAGCGTAAGTTAGGTAATATTGACAGAATTTTCACACGGGTCCACCTTGGAATTTACACAGGTCCGAGGAATTTCTACGGGTCCTTCTACTACCTAAAAATATCCTTGGTTGGTTTGTTTTGAGTCCACTTCTTCCATTTCTCTGTCACGCTCATAAAGATAGCTATAATGGCCGTATCTGTGATGCAAGTTTCACCAGTCCGCAAATGCAATAACATTTTTCATTTTTTATCACGGGTGCTGTTAGGATAGATATTTTTGTTAGTCATCCACGTCTGGAAAGTTTGTACAAGAAAGGTATTGAATCCCGTCATTTTTGGCGGACAGTGCACACTAGTTAAATAATAACGCACAGTTACTGCTTGCTAGTTGGTCCGTCTGTCTGTCAAGTTCTCATTAAGGATGCTTAATGGCCGTATCTGTGATACGAGCTTCACCACCAGTGCACGAATACAAGAATACTTTAATCACGGGTACTATAACCCGTGATTAAAATATTCTTATATTTGTTTGTGATCCATATATTGAGACTGATTCAAGGAAACTATCGAATTCCGTCATTTTTTACAAGTCGTAAACATTATTGTGGTATAAAAGCAATTGCCCACAATTGAAACCGGGTCAAACAAAACGAAAAGACAAAAAGGGAAAATACAAAACCAGATAAAGAAAGACAGATAGAAAAATTATGAAATTAGTACCGAATCATAATACCGTAGTTATTTAATATTGAGTTTAAAACTAACATAGAGAAGCAGATGACGTCACAATTAATAAGAGAAACGCTGGAAGTGTCACAGAATTCTGCGAACGACTTTCAGTAGCGATCTCTTCTAAATTTTCATAAAAGTGCTACTTCAATTGAAAAGAAAGAAAGAAAGGAAAAACAGGTTATATTCCAAAAAGATGTTACCAAAACTCGACACAATGAATTTTATTAATTTTCCAACTCACAGCTCCTGATATTTAAAAGTACAATATGACAATAAAGTTTACCAATGATTGAATCAGCTGAAGGACAAGCAGTAAGAATGCACTATGTCTTCTGAATACTTAGCTATGAGTGAAATTATTTACGAACTAAGCAGGAACTATGTCCAAATGATGGAGTTATAACTTTAAGCGTTATTGCTAAAATTCAATTCGGCTCATTACGAGCATACAACATTAAACACTGTGTGCACTATCAGCTTCAAACGTCGGTTTTGTTTTTGCGACTTTATTATTAGTTCTGCTTGAGGATAAACCTTATGTTTCTATTACTGTCCATGTGATCGTCTTTCATCGCTCACACGAATAAATATAAGCAATAATTAGAATACACAACACACATGGTTCAATGGCTGGAAAATACGCGTGGTGACAAGTTTAGTATTTGAAGCCGCGGAGGCCCAGAGTTGCCAGGTCATCATTTTTTCTACCAAAAATCTTCATGTTCTTATTTGTGTGAATGAAAATTGACCAAAAAGATCATAAACGATTTATATACTCTCAGAGTTGGTAAATACTCCCAGGGTTCTGTTTTATTTGAAAACAGGAACTAGACTGGAGGATTTTACATAGAAGGAAAGCAAATCTGGCAACTCTGCGAAGGCCTACCTAATATAAGGAGGTTGTGAACTTGCCTAGAATCAGTTCAAAGCAAGACGGTGTGGGGTGTGCACGGCAGCTACAGGCCAGTCAGACATGCTTTCTTTACAGAAACTGAGGTGAGCAGGTGACACAAAGTGTTTTCATTTAAGGTATTCTCATGAGTAGCGTAAAAATTTGTTAGTGAATTTTCCTCAACGTTAATTTCGAAGTCAATTTATATGAGTTGTAATCTTTTCAGAATGTTTTAACTTGAGAAGTTCAATTTTGAAGAAAACGTGCAATGTTTTTCATTTTTTATCCACATGTCGTAATTAAGCATAATAAAAGTGGAAACGTTGTGAATATTTATTCATCTCGATTTATGTGTTGAATTTTTCATGTGATTGCGTAAACGAAAAAAAAAGGAAACCACTTAATTAAGCAGGAGAAACATGTGCTTGAAGTTAATGTTAAGTAAATTATATGGTTATCAAACTAGTACACATCACCAATACTGAAGTAAGCTAGACAGCATTCAAATAGTTCAAAGAATTTTCAAACGCAGCAGAAATATATAATTTCATACAACCTAAAATGTTAATCTAATCTAAGAGATCTTACGCACCTCTTAAGTCTCAATTTATGAATTTAGATGCGCACAAGTAACCACAATTTTGTCCGTCGCACGATGACAAAACAGTGAAACCATTAACTTGAATTAGACGACCGTAACTGATGGCCCGATCTTTGTTATCATCCTGTGGGCACGGTCACACTCGCCTCCGTGTCGTGTGTGTGACGTGAAGCGGCGAAATTGTGTTTGTGTTGCGTCGCAGTGAGCAGCATCGCGCAAACTGCGTTGGTGTTTCTCAACCACAAAATGTTGCGAAAGGAAGAACTTCCAGTCAGAATCTCCCAAAATTCTTTTTTTTAACGGAATGATCACAAAGAATTATGAGTTTGTGTCGGTTTTGCGGTTTCGGTAGCCAGACAGAATGCCCTGAGTTGTACAGCTGCGGTGTACATCTGTACGTACGTGGTTAGCGCGTTTCTGCTGTGTAGTCAGCGCGTTACTGCTGTGTAGTCAGCGCGTTACTGCTGTGTAGTCAGCGCGTTACTGCTGTGTATTCAGCGCGTTACTGCTGTGTAGTCAGCGCGTTACTGCTGTGTAGTCAGCGCGTTACTGTTGTGTAGTCAGTGCGTTACTGCTGTGTAGTCAGCGCGTTACTGCTGTGTAGTCAGCGAGTTACTGCTGTGTAGTCAGCGCCATTACTGCGTCACTTCTCGTCACTTGATTCATCGTCTGCTTGCAGCGATAAAGTGATCACGAACTCCCATATTAGTGAAATTCTCTGCCATGTGTGCAAATATGTTTATCTTATTTCGACGATTTTTACATTTTGCCATCATGTATGCTGTATAACTTCGAATTAACTTAAAGATGGTTTAATTCCAAAATTGAAATCATCGTCAAATATCAATTATTTGTCATAGAAACAAATACTTTTGAATGAATTTCTCTCGAAACAGAGAGCAAGCAGCATAGATAGAGTTCAGGTATAGCGTTCACCAACATGCCATCAGAGATAATTACAAGAATGTTGAATCTGTTATACTTTTGAAAACAATATAAAGTCCTTCATTCCGTTAACAACACAACCGACCACCACGTCACCGATGCCAGAGCGATCAGACTACGGAAATACTTTAATAAACTTGCTGTACAACGAGAGAAGTGCAATGAGAGAGAAGAGGGTAAGAGAGAGAAGAAAGAGGGAGAGACGTGCAGTGAGAGGGAGAAGAAAGAGGGAGGGAGAAGTGCAGTGAGAGAGAGAGAGAATGTGGAGAAAAGAGAAGAGAGTGAGAGAGTGATGAAGAATTTTTGGTATGCGGAACTCAGCCTAAACAATCCTGGTCGATCACAGTGCCAGTTTACGCTCCTCAACTTGAATTTCAAATCTATAACTCAAGTGTGGCATCAAATTTAGATATCTGCAAATAGTGCAGCTTAGAATATCCGGTAGAGAACTTGAGAGAACGTTTACTTCTCAACCAGGCTGGACAAGCAGAAGTTCATCCTAAAACTTTCCCTGTCACGCCTTTTGCTCAAATGTGCAAAAAGCACAAATATTCGTCACACGTTTTGGTAATTGTTAATTCATTTAAAATTTATCTTGACTCTCAGAGTTGCCACCTATTGCTCCCCACACGCAGTCATTTACTCCGACTTGTTGATATTCTACAACGTCTGGTAGCGTAGCGAAGTCATGAAGCGTAGGGGTCATTTTTAGTGGATGTTTTTCTTTTCTTATCAACTTGTGACCTTAATGTTGAAATGTTTAATTAGGAGAAACAAAACTTGTAATTTCATGCTTGTATCCTGCTATCTATGCACATCTCTGTATCTATGTACATTCATACATTTACACATTGCAGTTTATGCAAAATTCTAATCAAACGACTTGCACTTGTCCCATAAGCACCGTATTTTTTCAATTTCCTCCCTATGTTATTGTCAAGCATTTAAATGAGAAATCCCATAAATTTTTTGTGTGAGTTAAAGCATGATTTTTTAAGCAGTCAACTCACTGTTGTTTATTTTTGACGTTCACTCAAAATGATGTTTATAAATATCTGCCGCAATAACAATTCTAATGTTATTCCCAGATAACAAGAAAGCCAAAGCTTATATGTCAATGTAAGTGTAAACTGTCATAAGTGTTTTTACCTCACAAAGTTCATTATCTTCATCTTTATGGCTCCCGTGAAATAACAAACACTGTACAAATTCAATTAACCAGCTGTAGGATATTTTTTATATTTTCCTCTTAGTCATTGTACAAGCATTGAACTGGACCGTCATGGCACCTATGTATGTTTATCAATGAAAGACGTTTGCATCAAGACATTTCAAAAAAACAATACATCCTTTTTTAATGTGTTAGCCTCATAAGACATTAATGCTTTCTTCTATTATTCACGTCCTAGAAAGTTTTTGTTAGCCTTGCGTGGTGCAATTTATCATATCATTTGTTACGCTATTGAGATATTATGAAAGCCTTACTTCGGTGGTCAACTTCACGTATTACTCCGATTGTGTCGTACATTTTTTGATTGCCAATGTAGGGCAATCCTTTCCGATTCAGGTAGACTCATTTGTATTACTATTATTAGCATGGAAGTATAAATTCGTGGCGTGATAAAAAAAATTTTCTCTGAGTCCCTTGATTGGCATACGAGTTAATACGTAGGAGTGAAAATGTAGTTTTGAATGACAACCTCGTTGTCTGAGACGCAGAATTATTTCAATCCACCCGTTTTAGTTTCAAAAATAGTTCCTTACACAGCAAGTCCCTGAGCTCGTATTTTGACATGCGTGTACTCAAAAGAGTCTTTTCACCAACGCATCGTCACTGAAATTATGTCGTCTTTTCTAATTGTACTTACATACATTGTCAAACCTAGATTAAGCAACGGTAGGAATACATTGCTCTCAATTATTAATTTCGACTAGTGATATGGGCATTACGATACTTATGTGTGTGTCGCAACTAAGGATCCAATAAATAAAATAGCAAGGATAGTCGCTTTTAAAGGATCCATTATCAGTTAGTTGTTTAATAAATAGAAGGACCTAAAATGATATATAAAATTGAACGTTTCGACCACAGGAGTCATCTTCAGCATTAACAAGATCTATGGAAAACAAAAAAAAAATACATTTTATTCAAAATAAGTGCTACAGTAAAAACAAATAAAAAGAAGGGAACGAAAAAGTATGGAGAACAATACTAACATGCTATTAACAGAGGGAATGACGATTCAGTTTCATTTAAAATAGGTTTGTCTTTCATGATAAAAAGAGATTCTAAAATACGAATGTCTGATTGACTAGATGTGGTTCCTATTATCTGGAAGTTGTCCAAGCGGACTAGCAGGTCGCACTTCTCGGCATGAGTGCGTACCGAAGAGTGAGGGGGAGAAGCAAGGGGATTATTGGTTCGGAAGCTCCTTCCAGCATGCTCCGCCACACGAATATGGAGGGCCCTTTTTGTGGAGCCAACATATTCAGACGCACACAGTGCGCAACCAACAGTATTTGTAAACGACGTGCGAAAGCAATGCTTTAGGGAGCTTATCTTTGTAGTGAAAAAAAGAATTTATTTTATATCTGTTCAACAATATTATCCGAAAATTGATATGCGTGAAATGTTTAGCTAACAATGAAAGTAACTCTTTCTTGAGTTTCTCGGATTGGTATCCAAAATTGGGCAAGCAGAAGTAAAAATCCTTCTTTCCCACAGTTGTTATAGGCAATCTGTTATGAAACTTAACTTTAAAAAATGAAACTTTAAATGAAACTGAACCGTCATTCCCTCTGTTAATAGCATGTTAGTATTGTTCTCCATACTTTTTCGTTCCCTTCTTTTTATTTGTTTTTACAGTTGCACTTATTTTGAATAAAATGTATTTTTTTGTTTTCCATAGATCTTGTTAATGCTGAAGATGACCCCTGTGGTCGAAACGTTCAATTTTATATATCGCTTTAGGTCTTTCTATTTATTAAACAACTAACTGATAATGGATCTTTTAAAAGCGACTATCCTTGCTATTTTATTTATTGTTAGACTTTGCAAAAAGCAAAACTTAGATGTGTGCAACTAAGGATCCTTACTTTAAAATATTTAATAAACAATGATGAGTTTTTGTGTCATCTTCAACTAAATTAAACTTTTTTTCTTTTCGCTCACTTCATTTTTATTTTTCAAGGGGCTTTTTTCAACAACTCACTGCTTGAAATAATTTTTATTACTTTCCGAATTTGGGGCATAGAACTGAGAGAGAGTTTATCTCAGTATAAGGTAGGCTGTTCAAACATTGGCTCAGCTTACATATCACCTTATGGGACATTCGCCAACAAAAAATTCCTAATCCAAGATATTTTCAAAAACTTATCTGTTTTACCGCATTTCACACATCAGCTATACCGGGGCAAAATGCTGTTCTTTTCTAATGTATTAATGTCTTACGAGAAGATGACGTTAGGAGTGGCTGTGATGAACTTTTCTAATTCGTACTTGCACGTTTCCAGGACCCCGAGATGTCGCAGGCCAACACTGCGCAGGCGCCCCCCGCAGCGCCCACCCCCAGCAGCCACCCCTCCAGGGGCTGCGAGGTCGTGGTTTGCGACTTGACGCTCCAACTCCCCCCAAACCCGAGATCTGGCGATCGTGAGCCCTCGAGGCTCAATTTGGCCATGGGTCGTATCTGGGCAGACGCATCGCAACATACGGAAGCACGGAGTATTACAATGGACCGGGGGGTTTGTGGTAGCTACGGCGAACAATGGTTCTTGTTGGACCAATTAACGAGCGGTACCGTTCATTATTCTTATGGAATGTGGCTTCTTGGTCACTGTGTTCCTTCTACGGTCAGCGTGTGCAACTTCGAACAACTGCCAGGAGTTCATTACTCAGCTGTTGCACGCATTCCCGGGAGAACGAGAAATACTTTTCAACTCCTTTTCAACTCCTTCAATGAGAACTCTACCTTCAATGGGAACTCTACCTTCAATGGGAACTCTTCCTCCAATGGTAACTCTACCTTCAATGGGAACTCTTCCTCCAATGGTAACTCTACCTTCAATGGGAACTCTTCCTCCAATGGGAACTCTACCTTCAATGGGAACTCTTCCTCCAATGGTAACTCTACCTTCAATGGGAACTCTTCCTCCAATGGTAACTCTACCTTCAATGGGAACTCTTCCTCCAATGGGAACTCTACCTTCTATGGGAACTCTACCTTCAATGGGAACTCTACCTTCAATGGGAACTCTACCTTCAATAGAGACTCTACCTTCAATGGGAACTTTACCTCCAATGGGAACTCTACCTTCAATGGGAATTCTACCTTCAATGGGAACTCTACCTCCAATGGGAACTCTGCCTTCAATGGGAACTCTACCTCCAATAGGAACTCTTCCTCCAATGGGAACTCTACCTCCAATGGGAACTCTACCTTCAATGGGAACTCTACCACCAATGGGAACTCTATCTTCAATGGGAACTCTACCTTCAATGGGAACTCTACCTTCAATGGGAACTCTTCCTCCAATGGGAACTCTACCTCCAATGGGAACTCTACCTCCAATAGGAACTCTTCCTCCAATGGGAACTCTACCTCCAATGGGAACTCTACCTTCAATAGGAACTCTACCACCAATGGGAACTCTACCTCCAATAGGAACTCTTCCTCCAATGGGAACTCTACCTCCAATGGGAACTCTACCTTCAATGGGAACTCTACCTTCAATGGGAACTCTACCTCCAATGGGAACTCTACCTTCAATAGGAACTCTACCACCAATGGGAACTCTACCACCAATGGGAACTCTATCTTCAATGGGAACTCTACCTTCAATGGGAACTCTACCTTCAATGGGAACTCTTCCTCCAATGGGAACTCTACCTCCAATGGGAACTCTTCCTCCAATGGGAACTCTTCCTCCAATGGGGACTCAACCTCCGCTTCAGACTCCAACACCTTTCCAGACTCCAACACCTTTCCAGACTCCAACACCTTTCCAGACTCCAACACCACTCCAGACTCCAACACCACTTCAGACTCCAACACCACTCCAGACTCCAACACCACTCCAGACTCCAACACCACTCCAGACTCCAACACCACTCCAGACTCCAGCACCACTCCAGACTCCAGCACCACTCCAGACTCGGACCGCGTTCTAGCCCCAGTTTCTTTTCATTTTGTGCCCTCTTTATTCAACTCGAGCACCGCGTCAGACGACACACCCTATCACAACCCTGAGCTTACTTTATTCTTCTTCCCATTCTCAGCTTCGAGTTGCCACATTTCAGACTCCACATCCTTTTCGAACTCCACTTCGACTCCGCAATCTCCCTCCACTGCGCATTGTTTTACCTCTCCACGCTCCATCCCATCTCCTTACCTCAGCCCCACTCCGTATTCGACCTCCCCGCCAAACACCAACCCTCCTCGCTCCTCTACCCCAACTCCACTCTCAACCTCAATGCCGGACACCATTCCAGCTCCAAGCGTTAGCCCAGTTCCGTACTCGTACCCTACCTCATATTTCATATAGTGATCGCCATAGCCATGTGGCTAGAGGTTCTGCCGCCGTGCGGCAGACCCGGGTTCGAAACTCGGCGCTGGAGGTGGCCATTTTCTCTGTTGGGTATAGGAGAAAAATTCCAAGCACAATACTCTACCCAAGTGTCTGAAATGGGTACCGGTCTTGACCGGGGGAAAGCGTCATGGCGTCCTGGTGTTAGTTATAAGGCATTTGAAAATCCAACGTACAAGGTGATATGTATCAGGCTTGAATTGGAAATAAAGCATCCGTAGATGCCTTCATTATTATTATTATTCACTCCCCAACCAGGACAACAGTCCCACTCCTTGCTCTGCCCTCTTTCCTCCGGGCTCCTCCCCAACCCCGAATTGCACCCACTACTGTGTCTGTCTTGATGTGACATAATGCAAGCTAAGCAAGATATGACTGGAAGCATTTCTGGTGCCGTAAATTCCCAACTCCAAGCTCTATAAAATTTGCACTAAATACTTGTGGTATATGTAAATTTTGAACAAGATGACAACATTTATGGGGTTTCTTCATCTTGGTGTTATTTTGAGCTGATGCCTAATTTGATTAGTCGCTATCGAAAGCTACTGCATTGTTTTGTTCGTAAATATTTGAAGTAACGCGCTAGTTTTGTGTATGTACCACAATTGGAAATATTGATGTATATTTTGTTGGTTATCGTTGTCTACTTTTAAAACATTGTTTAATGGAAAATGGACGATGTTCTAGACTTCGTATTGAGAGCTCGATGTTTCCTTCCGTTAAGAAAAGCAAGAACTTTGCCACAATTCCCAGCTCGATGCGAGTGCGTGGAAGGTGTGGACTTGTTCGACGGAGGATTATCGGTTTACAGAGCTGCTCGCGCATGTTGTACTTTTACTGAAAGTACGTACTTCTTGTGAACAAAATGGCGATATTTTTTGAGAATTACAATGTTTCAAGGCTGAGACTGGGTTTCTGGTCCGTGACCAGTCGGAATCTGGCGTGCCCTTGAGGCCGGCCGGCATGTATGGTCTCCGAAGGCAGCTTCAGCCCATGGTCATCATTTGGATCATGAATAGTTTCTAAACACACTGCCAACGACTTAAGTTGTCAGCTTAGTTCTTGAACTTTTTGCGCCTGGTTTTGGGTATTCACCGATGATTCCTACTTTGTGTGTCAGAAGCAGCCCCGGGCTCCTCTGCGCTGTAACCTTCCATGTTGAAGCATTGCGGGCTGAATGTTGCCTGCCATTCTTTGTAATGCTTTACTTTAGCTTTCTCAACTCGTTCTGTACACGAGTTAGGAATCATGATTTGTAGAATTATGCTTCATCAATGCTGTGTTATATTCAAGTCTAATAGGAACGACGGGAGGCGTATGCATGCGCGAGTTACAGTGATACATATCGGTGAGGGTTCACATGGAAGAAATAGCTAATATTAAGGAATGTCCAGGATTTACGCTTACGTAATATCCTTTATGTTAGTGAATATTTAGGCCTTGTATTACTGAAAATATAAAACAGAAGTTCATCAGATGTTTACACTTTCCATATCGCTAGTAAATAAATATTCAAATTCTTCTGTGAAGCTGTAAAGCCAATGATAGTTAATATATCAAGGTATATGAAAACGTTGGATTTTCAGTAAAGTTCAGCATTTTCGTGTGGCTGGTATTGCAGCTGCTGCGCGGGTCGCTCATTAGACTAATAGTGGAGTATAATCCCATGATGCGGACTGCGCTCGCCTGCTGCCAGTTCCTCCGCAACACAATGGTCCTTCACGCATCTCTCCTCAATGGTGCTCATACTCAAACTGTCCTACTTACTGGGGTTAAAAATCTCACAATGCGTGTCATTCCTCGATACTCACGCTTGAACGAGTTAGTTTCGATTTTTAAACGGGTTAAACGCACTCTTTGTACTAAAGAACTTGATCAAACTCCAATTAGTCACGAAATTTCCTTGAAAAATATTGCAAGTTTTCTGACGCAAAATTTTCATCGAAATCCTAAGAACTGATGCGTTTTCTGAAATATGTGATTGAATACTTATTTATTCATGGCTAGAATTTCATTCAACTTATAGATAATTATGTTAAAGCCTAACTTTCCATAAGTCGGTTCCCTTAAGTTTTTTACAGAAAATCCCTAGGAAAATATTCAAAAACTCCTTGTCCTTCCTGTTCAAACGTATTAATTTATATTATTGAACGTGTTAAACGCACTCTATGTGTTATACAAAATTATAAAATTCCTGGTAATGTTACAAAATTTCCTTGAAAAATGTTGCAAGTTTTCTGGCGCACAATTTGCATCGAAGCTCTAAGAACCGGAGCGTTTTCTTAAATCCGTGCTTGAATATTTGTTTATGGACAGAATTTCATTCAACATAAAAATTTAATTAGGAAAAGCTCTAAATCCGAAAGTTGAATTTCGGGTTTTTTCTAGGGCGAATCAAGCTGAAAATAACTTTAAAACCGCTTGTTCCAAATCTAAAGTAATTTCAAGTAAAAACCAGAGAGTTTCAAACAGTTTTAGCTGGTGAATTTTTTTGTAAAAAACGTGAAATATTTACGATAATTTTTCTCCTTTTTCATTCAATGTTACTAGAAGCAATGTAATATTATAACAACTTCAATATATGATTGTACATCAGTAATAACTATTTATTTGTCCAGAAAATCTAAAATCTAATATAATTATTATAAATGCCAGGCAATTAAAAATGGAAATTTCGCTTTTATTTTATTCGATACGCGTCTTCGTTTATTCTTTTATTTAACAAACGGTTTCGAATAGTGTATAAAATATAAGGAGCTGAAACAAAAAATAAACAAATGTTAAATTTACAAAGCAAAGCAAGTTTAAATCTGACATACTTGGCACAAACAAGGTCCCAATCAACAAAACATGAAAACTATACAGAACTCAACGAATATTGAACTCGTCTCCCCTCCGTCTGCAACCAGTATAAACTCAGCCAGACGCGCAGAGCGCCAGCCTAAGCCGATACAACGATATAAATTACGGAAAAAAACAATAGCGGACAGCACTTCCAATTATCATAAAAAAAATTTTAGAAAAAGTCTAAATCCGCTCGTTCAGTTTCGAATTTTTCCTAGGGCGAATCAAGTTAAGAATGACCTTCAAACCACTCAAGTCAAACCACTTTTCATTTCTCAAGTCATTTCTAGTGAGAAGTCAGAAAACTTCTGACATTTTTATTTTTCGATTTTTTTTGCAAAAATCATCCTCAACATATTTTTCACCTTTTTAAATAATGTTTCCGAATGTAATCAAACGTTTTTACAACTTCTATACTCGACTTCTATACTCGATCTGGAAAAATCCTTTATATGTCTAAATATTCTTATCAATATCTCATAAAATTTTTCATGACATTTCTTCAAGAAAAAGGGTACTTGTGGGCTATCTGTCACCACTTGTTTAGGGGCAAAAGTGTAGTTAGGGGAAAGAGTGAGAAATGTAATTATTTTATGAATATTGGATTGATGTTCCGGACAGTATGAATGGATTTTTTATGTGAGATCCTTGTTGATTTATATATATTTCTAATACAATTTATTTACTTTCCATATATATATATATATATACATAATGAATCTCTGGGACTTTCATCTTCAGTTCTTCGAAGGTCCCAGAGATTCATTTTGGCTTGAAACAAAACAAAAATTAAAAATATTAAAAATTAATAATAATTTAATATGGCTAACCTAACTTAACCTAACCTTAATTTCAAAAGGAAACCACCATTTAAAAATGGTGACAGATAACCCACAAGTACCGGAATAGGTCTCAATCTCTAAGTTTAATTTCGAGTTTTTTTAGAGGTAATCACTCTGAAACTAACGTTAAAACACGTTTTCCACTTCTTAAGTCATTTCAAATAAGAAATCAAAGAGTTTCTAACATTTCCATTGTGCTAATTGCATTGCAAAACGTAAGGGTGTAAGATTTTAACATTATTAGGAGTTAAAACAATTTAATTTTTATTCATGTCTAGCTGAACGTTTCTTAAGATAGTGAAATATACATATATTTTACTAGTTTTTTATAGGAGGAATTTTTTCATTATTATTAATCAATTCTATTTAATAATGGACCCAATTAACGGACCCAAGTTGTTAAAATACAGTTTTACTCAGCAACAGCTGAAGCATCCGTTGCAGGTAGATAGTTTACGCAGTTAAACAGCATCCGGAACCAAGTGACCAGCCCCCTGGAAAGAATCAAATGATAATGTGAGTTTGCGAATATATAAACACTGAAAATATATTTAGGAATATAAATTTCCAGCGGTGGGCAGCGCTAAATTTTTCGATAAAGCGATAACGATGAAGCTATAATTTGTTTACTAAGTCCTAAAACGATAAAGCGATAATTTTCGAAGACACCATAAAGCGATAAGCGATAAATCCTGCGATAAATCTAAAAATACTCTATTTTTGCTGCTTATGCATTTAAAAATCTCTCTTGTACACTTAAAACACCAAAGGGCCCGAAATTAACATTTTTTCACTTTATAGCATCCAATATGAATGATAATAATATTAAGATCACCCTATGCTCTTATTGTGACGAAATTTGGATAAACTACTGACTGAACGGAACCAAACGAACACTTTCTGTTTACATTCATACTCTATGTCTATGCTAACAATACGGTAAACGGTAAACAGTAGTTAATGGTTCGAACTCACAGAAAAAGAATAAGCTCTTGATTGGTGATATGCTTCTGTATTATTTAATTATAAGAATACTGAGAATTAAAGTTTTTAATTAGTATTACTAATTTGTTTCAGATCCATTTTCTTGTTTGTATAGAAAATATGTAAAAAGTATTTAGTAACAACGGAAATATTTAATAAGATAATTGTACCTAGATACGCTTCTACGAGTAGATACAGCAATTAGATACTCAATTTCAAATGTATCCAGATACTCACTTAGATACCCAAAAAGTACTAAGATACAGTCTCTAGATACAAAGAAGCGCTTATTATTTTGTCTTTCTTTTTCGGCGACCAGTTAGCGCTGAACCCCAAATCAGAAATAATTATAAATTTCATAAAATAAGGTTAGTATACTGCCCCAATGTTTAATCTACGCCTACTTGACAATATTTTGTAGATATTTGCTACTCATAAGTGATATCAGACTATCTCTGTATCTCCATTTTGTATCATGTACCCGTGGGATATGATACTGAAGAGAATACCGAGAGGATGTGAAACTCGAAATATTTTCTATTATTGTTCTCTGACTGTAACATGACTTCCCTTGAAATTCTGTTAGAAAATTGGAAACTAGTTAATTTTTACGTTTTTAGAAGTCTTTTTTTCTTTTTGTTTATTTATTTTTCCAGGTAATTCTTTCGATTACACTGACAGCTGTCATTTCGATGTAGCACTAGGAAGACTGTTTAATATTTTTTATTTTTTCTCATTTCATTTTCTATACGTATATGTATGTATGTGTCTGTATGTGAATATGTATGAGTTTAAAGGCTTTCCGTACAAGAAGATGTACGGAAAGTCCAGTGTTGATAAGTGTACACACGTGTGACATATACATACGTACATGTTTCTTTTTTGCGCAAAAATAAAACCTCAAGGCCCCTTACATTTCACTTAATGCTCTGTAACCAGTTGGCACTGAACCGATTTCCAGAAATAACTCGATAGTCCAGTAAATGAATTTATTGCACTTGCTAACTGATCCAAAAATAGATCTGTCACTACCCCAGAGACACAGACATGAAATAAAGCGCAATTTGAGCAAATGATTCGTTAAAATATTATCTTTCTGTCCGTACGATGAACAAGCTATGAATTTCATTTTGCTTGTATGTTTGTTTACATGTTTCTAGATGTGCGTGTTTCGCGATGTTTTTCTGAATGACGTTTCAACTAACTTTTTCTCACTACTTGATTATCGTTTACGACGGTGTTTCAGTGCGCTTCGGTAAAGCGTTTTTTGTCTTTTTTTATTTCGTTTCAACTTATAATTATGGAATTCCGAAGAATTTCATTATGGTATTTAAATTTTTTGTAAGTTGTCAGCCAGCTTTTGTGTATGAAATATTTAAGAGGTGATATTTTGACTTTCAATAATATAATTAGCCCTGACAAGGCTATAGTACGCCTCGTATGGTTGTCTATCAAATGAGGACCTTTATAGTAAGAAATTGTTAAAATCCAACGTGTGATACATTTCCTGTATTTTTTTTAAATAAGCGGTTTTCTTTCTTTCTTTCTTTTTTATGTGGAATTCGTTACGGCTGCTTGCCTTATGTTAAGGGATGCTAGAAAATTACCAACATTACGAACGTCATTGTAAAGATATTCTGCTAAGTTTCCAGTGACGTACCCGAACTTTACTTTCCTGTTGCTCAGTGTTGATTTTTAGGCGTACACAGCCTAATGATTTCTCGGTGTTATTTGGAAAAATATTGTAATTGGATTGGACAAAAATTTTTTTTTCATTTGCATTTGTTATACAACACAGATTTTTCACAATCTGTTTTTTCTTAACCAGAAATGACATTAATAACGCATTTAGAAGCACCTTTTTTAGTAAGCAATAGCATTTTCGTCAACATAAGACAATCTTTTTCTTCTCCATTTACACATACCCCGAGGAAACCTACGCATTACTAAAGTCTCTCCTTCATACAACAGGGCTACATACTTTGTTGCTTTCTTTGGAGGGGAAACTCAGGTGGCAGGAAATAAGCATGAAAAGAAAGAAAGAATCAAAGAAAGAAAAACCGTTTATTTTGAAAGAAGAATAAAGAAAAAAACTTTATTTCCAATAGAGATTGTACAATATTACAGTCATTGTTTTTTAAATATCTTAAAATTAATACACTTAGATGATACACACACACGAGTATTGAAAAAACTCGTGTCACTAGTCGAAAAGATATGATTGAGGGCAATGTACTCCTAATCTTGCTTAATCTACATTTGACAATACATGTAATGATAATTATAAGAGATAACGCAAATTCATGGACGATGCATTTTCATTGTGGGGTGAAAACACTTTTGACAGTTTACATGTACATGACATAAAACTTCGCAATTATTGATGCCAGGAAATAATATATGAATCGCTTGTTTCGGCAAATGTTCAAAAGTGTCATTTTAAGGAAACATGAAAAAAATATATAAATACAAATCCATATACATATATATACGTACATATATATATACTTACATACACACACACATACAGATATATATATATATATATATATATATATATGCACGCGTAAGCATGAGGACCAAGAAGATTATAAGTTTTGTATTTCTAATTCAACAATTTTAACATAACGGTCGTTAGTTAATAAGTATTTTATTCAAATATAAATGGATGATCGCACAACAAATGTATAGTTTGTACATGAATGCTTTACAATAATAAAGAGATGACGAGTTAGGTAATGATACAAGTTGAGAGTGAACAGAAAATGACCATTATCTCTAGTAAAATGCTAGTTGTCAGTCTAGTACACACATATGTGCACACATACATGTGAATATATAAACATATATGTACACATAAGCATGAGGACCAAGAAGATTATAAGTTTTGTATTTCTGATTCAACAATTTTAACATACCGGTCATTAGTTAATAAGCATTTTATTTAAATATAATGGATGATCGCAGAACAAATGTATAGTTTGTACATGAATGCTTTACAATAATAAAGAGGTGACGAGTTAGGTAATGTTACAAGTTGAGAGTGCACAGAAAAAAGACCATTTTCTCTAGTAAAATGCTAGTTGTCAGTTTAGGACACACATATGTGCACGTATACATGTAGATATATACACATACGCATGCACAAACATACCCACGCACATACTTACACCAAACTCGTAAGCATACACAAATGCATTTCTATGCATCGAGGCAATACATCCGCATTCTACAGAGTGTCATACGCATAGCGTGCACACGTACACATATATACAAGTAAGCATGTGCGCAAATATCAGCATAAACTAGCCATTATAAACCAGAATTCCAATCGAGGGGAACAGAGAAAATATCTTTTATTATAGCATGAATTTTATAAAATTTCGTACTAAAAATAGTGGCACAAGACAGTCTACTTAAGTCAGAAACATGAAAACGATTGTGGGACGTGAGTAAGAAAGAAAACATTAATGTCCTATAAAGGTTTCATATTAGAAAACAAATCACATTATCTTTGAAATATGGCGCAAATTGTCGGCAATTCATGAACAAACATAGGTATCACATTATTATAAGCATATAACTATAAGCAGAATCAGCATATTACTGCAGTATAAATGGATGATCACACAACGAATTTATTTTTATTTTTTTTACATGGATGCTTTACAATTTCAAATTAGAAAAAAACACATTATCTTTGTAATATGGTGCAGAATGTCTGCAATTGATAAACACACACACACATAGGTACCATGTTTGCAAATGACGACGTATAGGCGGTCAAATCATAATACCTACGCATACTTCCAAACTGTTGTGTGATGTCTTGAATTATAAAACAATGAGCGAGGGAGATTGTTCAGCAATGGAGATACCAGGCAAATGAGATTCGTCAGTACTCATTCAGTATGTTCTGTAACTAAAGATTATTATTGAGACACAAGATGACGAGTTATTTTGGCTTTAAATTCTCTAGGTCTTTGAGGGACTTTAATATTCAGGGGAAGTTTGTTCCACAGTAAGGCGCCTGATATGGACAGAGCCTTCTGCCCTAAGTGAGATGAACGATAGTTGACTAAGACATTATTGTTTCTGTTCGGTTTTTGATTGGTTACAGTGGGTGGATGGAAACGCACTATCTCAGCATTGCTCTGAGGAAGATATAACGAGGAGAATACGTATTGGGCCTTCTGCAAGAGGAGCCTTTCTTGGATAGGAATCCAGCCGAGTTTATTGAAGAGAGGGGTTACGTGATCACTTCTTTTGAAATTACCGTTGCATACCACCTTGGCTGCAAAATTCATGCATTTTTGTAAGTCCCTTTGAAGGTATTGAGGTAAGTCTCCCCATACTAGGCTGCAGTAGTCAATGCGCGATAACACAAGGGATTGAATAGCTAATAATCTGGATTTTTCGTCTAGCATACTTTTTATACGATGAAAAAACATTAAAGTTCCGTAAATTTTGTTGCAAGTAGTCTCAACGTGAGATTTGAAGGACATATTTCTATCGAACCAGATACCTAGATTTTTAACTTTTTCTGATGCATTAATTTTATCATTTCCAACTGCAAGAGTAAGGTCTGAAGTTTTTTTAATTGCATCTTTGGATCCAAAAATAATGCATTGTATTTTATTAGCATTTAATTTGAGACCATTTCGGTCGTACCATGATTTCAGGCTAGTCAGTAAAGTTTCGGCTTTAATTTGCGTCTGTGGTATTTCCGATACTGAACTTGTTATTGCAATTTGAACATCATCTGCATGCATTGAGATCCGTGTGTTGGAAGGCATTGGAGGGAAATCATTAATGAAAATAGAAAAAAGTAGCGGACCAAGAGTGGATCCTTGGGGAACACCAAAATTGTTTTGAATGAATGGGGACAATTTGTTTTCTATGCGGACTGCATGAGATCGATTTGACAAGTAACTTTCAAACCATTGCGTGTCTATTCCCAAGTTCAGTATTTTACGTAGAAGTCTTTCATGTTCGACGCTATCGAACGCCTTAGAAGTTAGAAGTAGCAGCAAGAGTGTTACATTCTTTTGATCGATGTCACTGTATATTTTTTCAGATATACGAGGCCTGTCTAAAAAGTATCCGACCTTTGGCCAGAAAAAATACTTCAACAACCTGACGGGGTTGGGACCCTAATCCCCTTCAAAGTAGGCTCCTTGTGCTTCCACACACTTAGCCCACCGATCCTTCCACTGCCGGAAACACCTCTGGAAGTCTTCTTTTGGAATGGTGTTCAGCTCTGTCGTCGCGTTCCGCATTATCTCTTCTCTACTCTCAAAACGGGATCCTTTCAGTGGTGTCTTCAATTTTGGAAACAACCAGAAGTCGCAAGGAGCCAGGTCTGGAGAGTAGGGAGGTTGGCGAACGGTCGTAATTCCATGTTTGGCCAAGAAATTGCGGATCAAATGGGATGAATTTGCGGGCGCGTTGTCGTGATGCAAGTGCCAGTTGTTCGCAGTCCACATGTCTGGTCTTTTGCGCCGAACTGCATCACGAAGTCGCCGGAGAACATCCTGATAGTACTCCTTTGTCACTGTTTGTCCTTCCGGTGCGTATTCGTGATGCACAATTCCACGGACATCAAAGAAAACAGTCAGCATCGAAGGAGTCAAACAGGCAATGCGACGATGGAGCTGAACACCATTCTAAAAAAAAACTACCAGAGGTGTTTCCAGCAGTGGAAGGATCGGTGGGCTAAGTGTGTGCAAGCACAAGGGGCATACTTTGAAGGGGATTAGGGTCCCAACTCCGACAGGTATTCGAAATATTTTTTCTGGCCAAAGGTCGGATACTTTTTAGACAGGCCTCGTATTGAGCAGAGCGTCTTGGGTGCTAGTATTTCTTCTATAGGCATATTGATTTTGGTGGAGTAGATTTGACTCGTCCAGGTGAAATGACAGTTGATTTGTCACCACTTTCTCCAATAGTTTGGACATGACAGGCAAAAGACTGATGGGCCTGTAGTTTGATGCTATATATAGGTCACCACTTTTGTGCAACGGTCTAATAATGGAGTGTTTCCATTGGTTTGGAAACGTGTTGGTTACTATTGATGTATTAATTATCAGACGAATCCATGGTGCTGTAACAGGGAAACTGTCTTGGATATATTGAAGATATATACCATATATATACCATCATGTCCAACCGCCTTTGTGTTTTTTAGTGAGTATAAGATGTTTTGTAACTCCGTTAAATCGACAGGGCGTGGTCTCCACTTGACATCAGTCCTCGAGGGTGCAGTGGAGCTTGAATTTTCAAATGTCGTTTTATCTGGATTGGTACACACCTCACTGAAAACTTGAGCCCCTAGTTTTGAAAAGAATGTGTTGAAATCCGTGGCTGTTGCCAAGGGATTTTCAAAATTACTTATGCGATCTAAATTTTTATATGGGGCTACCTCACTTATGATTTCCCAAGTTCGCTTCGAGTTATTGTTAGCCGTTATCAGTGCCTGGTGGAAGTGAGTTTGTTTCGCTTCAGTGATTTTCTTTCGAAGAATTTTTTCATGTTCTTTATATCTCTTGATATATAAATATCATTTCGATTATATATCGCAAGTTAGCTTTCTTTATTCTGCTCATCTCTTTAACTTCGTGAGTAATCCAAACAGTCCGTTTCGGCTTGTTTTTTTTGGTGACGTAAGGTGCACATTTGTCGAGAGCTGCTGTGAAGTTCTCGTTGAAGATTGACACTTGTATGTCAACATCGTCAGATTGCATCATTTTCTGGAATTCGGTCGACCTATCGAGTAGTTTTTCTTGAAATAGTTCTGCTGAATAGTGCCTTTTCGAGCGATAGGTCATGAAGCGGTATTTTTGTCTTTCCTTCGCAATATTAATTTCACATTCTATAGAGTGGTGTATAAAGTTGGTACATGAAATTTTCGACAATGGTTTTTAGATATCTTAACATTAAGATCCTTTATGGTATCACAAATGGGTATCGTAATACTCATGTCAATTGCCGAAACAAAAAATGCTTGAGGGAAAAGCATGAGAAAATGCGTTCCCTTCGTCGCGTTAACAGATTTTGACAATGCATGTAACTATAAGTAACTAAGAAAACATAATCCAAATGAGCATTGTTGAAAAGACTCTCGTTAATTCGGACTTATGTTGAAATATGAGCATACGAACATAGCTAGGAACTAGTGATATGAGGGATTGATGTCTAAAAGAAAATGGGCAGATTTCAATAATTTTGGGTCTAAGACTTTAAAGTCGACATTTTGGGTAATTTTTCATTCTTACGTATCAACGAGTATGCCCAATAATGAGCTCGTAGAGAATAAAATATTTGGCCGTAACACAAATTTATGATGTTTCCTACGCCATCAATACTGGCACAGAAGAGTTCACCGGAGTCAAAGACATGAGAAGGATTGTTGTGCAATGCTAACCATAACATTTGTAACATACTGTAGCTCGAACAGTACGAAAAGTTGACAACCTAAAATAGTGTTGTCATAATATACTCACGAACGTAAGAAACAAAGAACAAATTACCACACAAGACTAACAAGAACATTTTAGGACAGGAATAAGAAAATAAACAATGATGTTTTATAAATTTATTCCGTAGGATGAATTATGTCGCCTTTTAAAATGATTGAATAAGAACGAAAAAATGTATTCAAATGTCTTAATATTAAGATCATTAGTTGACACTCACAAAATAAATTTTGAAAATTTTCGAAAAATGTCTCTAAAGTAAATTATTCAACATACTTCAATGTGAGAACTAAACACGGTATCTGCTAAAACGTGGTTGGATTTGTAGCACTTCTCACCGAGCACGATCTGTAAAAGTTTTATAAATAAATTCATATTATGCTGCCTGACAAAGATTCAAACTTACTTTTGATTTCCACTATATTTAAAACTGAATCAACAGGTCTTTTCCCTTCGAATAAAGCAATAGAAAGTGCTTCGTAAATTTAGAGAACTCAAACAACATTTTATCCAGTCCGAACTAAACATCAAGTTACAGTGCGACTGAGGCAAACAAAACACACATACAAAAATATGTTACCAGCAGTGAAAGAGTCTCCGAGTTCAATCTTTGCTCATATCACTACTTTAACAAAAAACAGTAGATGGTGTACTCTTAATTTTAGAGAATTCGAACAACAATCCATCCAGTTCGACAATTCAATCAGTTAGACAATATACCAGTACCGGCTACCATCAACTTACTTACTGAGGCTAAAAACATGTTTCATTTAATATCATAAAACATGTTATTTACTATATTGGTTGACAAATGGTGTGATTTCAAACATTCTGTACAAGTTACCGCGCTGAATTGTCAGGTATTCTTGTTAGAATAAGGAACAATTTAATGATAAATACAGCCTGGGCATTGATTAGCACATTATGCATTATATCGTCTAAGGTGTCGTTGCCGCTCGAGCGAGCCTTTACTCTTGTATTTGCGATAGAGAGTAATTTTTTCCGACATCCATGTAAATCTTTTCTGCCTTTTGAGGGTGGAAATTGAAAAGGAAAAAGGGAAGTTGCCTGAAATAAAAAAGTCTCCGTGTTTATTCTAGGCGCTCCCCAACAGTAGCGCCTCCCCCATGCAGGCTGGAGTGTTCGCTCTTCTCTCATTAGCTCTAACGCCCAAGAGGGTCTTTAGAATTAACAGGAGCCGCTTTAACATTTCCAACCCCGCGAGTTGGCCGCCACCGCTGGTGTTTCTTGTTTTGCTTTGCGCTGTGTTCCGGCGTGACCTTTTCCGAATGTTTGTCTTATTTTCAATTTCATGCCATGTATTTGTTGTTTTACCGAACCAATCGCAGTGAAGTTAATTTGATGAATCAGTTTGTCGGATGCAAGCTCTTTTTTAGGTTATAGGTGTAGACGCATGAAAAATTTTGAAGTACATATGGTTTTATTCAGTTCTCAATAATTTATTTTAATTTTTCAAAATACTAGTCGGACAATGAAGTAAAAATTTGTACTCGTATTTCAAGACAGCAAAATGTTCGTAGGTAACTTTTATTCGAGTTTTAAATAACCTCAATGATGATCATTACCGATTTATTAATCTTGTTAAAATTTCACACCTTAAAGTGACCCTGAACGGCATCTGAAACAACTTGCTTGACAGTGATTTTGAAGTCTTTTTTTAGCTAATGTTTCACTAAAACTATAAATTATCATATTTACCGGAGTAATACTTACTAAGAGTATAATCACTTACTCCTAACTCCTAACCCTTACACAGTTGTGCTGTAAATGTCTTGAATGGAAGAGCCAATACCCATAACAAGCATATGCAGCCCTTTCTACGTACAATTTCTGCGTGAAAAGTTATTGAGTAACTCGAAAATATACTCTAGAGTAACATGTATAAATCCATAAACACAAACCAAGTGTTCATCGATTGTGTGACAAGGTATACGGCCTGTTTTCAGAAGCCCTGTTATTTTTACAATCAATGTTAGTTGTAATCAAAAATTCACTTAGTAAGTGAAGTTAATGAAGAACATGGTAAGGTCGACGTTTAATTAAGTGTTAATTTACTCGAGCAAGTTTATTTCATCGATATTGTGAGTAATATATGAAGAAAAAAGAGAAAGAAAGTTGAATGATTTTGTAGTGCTTAGTAACTATATTTATTGAGTTCAATTCGAAAGTTGGGTGGTGAACTAGAAAATAATTCTCCAGTGTACATACTTTTTTTAATTAATTCCGCAGTATTTCATGTTATTCAATACTTCTACTTTATTAACCATTACAGATCATTGTTACGAAAACTTAATCCCTAAAATAATTTTAAACTATGTAACTTACATGCCAAGCAGAAGCGGACAATTGGTCATTAAAATTCCTCGTAAGCAAGAGTTGGTGTTTTTCCTGCCTGATTTTTGAGAATATTTCATGTGAGAATTGGGGATGCGTCATATACAATCGATCAATACCGAAAGACACTGTTTTTACCAGTGTTGTTAAATAAACATATATCGAAACAAATGGGTCTTGTGCATGTCTTAGCATGAAAGTTTTTAATAAGTAGGGATACGTGGAAAGATCATCCAATGGTTAAATGTCCGAAGAATAGAGCAAAAGATGGCCAATATTCTGTCCAAAGCAACCAAGTAATAAATTCGTGAATGATGATTGTGCATTTTGTAAGCAAATAATAGTTGCATTGTTTTAGACATCGTAAAAATTCCCTGAGTTTTTTTGCAATGGAATTTGATTGATTTTTATTCACTAATAAGTTGGTTTGCACAACGTTAAGTGAAAAGTAGTCCTATAAATGAATACATTTTCAGCCAGTTCACGATTGATTGTGCTACCTTCATCTCAAGAAAGGCATGCATTTCACCTTTTTATATCGAACTCTAAATTATAGCATTTATTTACAACTTTTAGCACATTAACGACAGCAATTCTTAAGAACTTCTTTAAAGACAATTTCACATTAGCTCGTAATTTAAATACCAATTACTAGCGATGTTAATAACTGATCTGTTAATGGCATCAAGAAACGCTACCAACCAGCAATACACGATCATTTCATTTGAAATAAAAATGATTGTCATATTTTCTCTGAAAATTCAGGAAAAATATCGTCGGAATGCAAGTTTTTACAATTTAATTAAAAGATTTTACTCACACTCAGAAGGCTTACGCTGAAAAAGCTCTTGCTAGAATCGCTCCCGCCAAAAACACTCTCGTTGACACTCGCAGTAAAAATGCTCACGCTAAAACGCTCACCCTAAAAATGTTCACGATAAAATGCTCACGCTTAAGAAGCTCACAATAAACGACAACCACAAATCTTTCAGCGCTCTTTCAATGTGCAATTTTAAAGTTTACTTTAGAGAACAATTAACTTCGGGCGCTTTTGTAGAACTTGTTGAGACATTCAAGGTATAATGTACATTTTTGCTAAGATGCAAGTGTAAGGCTATGAGGAGGGAACGTTTATGTTATTATTTTAAAAAATAAAAAGTTCCGAATTATTTACGATTACTGCGATTCAAATGAATATGGTCCAGAATTATCATCAGTGTAAATTCATTTCAGTTAAAACGGTAGAAAAAAGACTCAGTTGACTGATTTTTCATCATTTCGATTCAGACCATTCACGACACAGCATTGTTTTAACTATTTATCTTCTTACCAACACAAAAATAAGGACACTTCAACGATATTTTACTGTACCTAACCCCTCATTTAAATAAGGACACCACAACAATATTTCATCTTCCATGTATTTAGTTCCTTCATTGCGCCCTCTGACTAGGACGCATCAAAGTCACGTGCCGAGTACGGTCCCCCTCCCACAGCTCCATAACGGCGAGCCTTGACGACTGTACATGATTGGATTTTCTTATCATTGACACGTACTGCCGTTGTCGTGTTCATTGAGACGCTGCCACTCTCCGCTCTGTGCTCCATTTCTCGAATTCGGCTCTGCCGGACGTTATGGAACAGCAATTTTATGAGAGTGTGTCCCGTCGAATTACGAGGATATATTCCCTTTTATATTCGGGGATTTGAAACCTTCCAATGGCATTGAAATATGTTTGCCTCGTAGAATTTTGAAGATGTATTCCTCTAGACATGCAAGGATTTACAATTTTCCAATGAAAATTATGTATGTTTGGTCCCTAGGATATATTCCCCTTTAAATTCAAGGATTTAAAACCTACGAATGGAAGTGATGTGTGTACTCCTTCCCATAAAGTATCTTCTAGTGGCATAGAGCTGATGCTGGTCGATCTTTGACATATATACCTTATTATTTCGAGGTGTTTTATGAGTGTATTAATCTTTCAAAACGAATTAGTTTGAGCCTCACTTCTTCATTAAACAAACGAGCGCATCTAGTATCAGTGTTGACGCAAGATTCATAAGTTATTCTTTAATGACATCCTCAATTACTTCTCAAAAACATGTTCTTAAGAATGAATTTTAAATAGGATTCTTGGTCCTTCAATACGGTTTTTTAATACGGTTTTCAATGCGGTTTTCAATAAACTATCAGAAAGTCAATCTCTTTAGCCATTTCTGCAGTCACATTTCAGCAGTGTATCTTAAAACTGTAATTTTGCACCACACATTCGAATTACAACTGGATTGAGCATTTTCAAACCGACATTTAATTTTACACGCTTAAATCATTTAAGAACTTCCCTTTCCATCATTTTTAGTCAAAACCATTCGGTTGAACCCCAATTTGATACATATTGTTTTTAACATTTCTCCCTGATTTTCTTATTTATGAATAAAGCGAGTTGCATTTGGAAAACATTCACTTCTGCGACGTCAACTTGAATTCAGCACATCATAATATTTAAAAAACATCCATTTTACCTTTTGAGAGCAGAGAGAGACAATTTTAATCCTCATCTTTAATAAAAATTGATAAACATACTCGTAATAACTTGGTAGGTTTCATGCTCATCAGAGGCCGAAAAAAGCAAAAAATTAGGATGAGTTACCCAACCAACCGCTAATATTTAATGTATCAAGTCGATGAACATTTTGCGATTCGAAATATCGGGCTGCTTATCCAGTAAAAGTCACTTCAACATGGGAAATCAATCGCTCACCAGCTCTTCATTTGAGTATGTTCTGTACCCTGCACTCTCGAATGAGTGCCGTTATTCCACTTCTCCAGAATGTTAATGTATAATTGTTTTTCTCCAAATTTTCAACTTTACGAAATAGTTCAAGTTCATCACGTGTACAAACAAAAATATATCTAAATACACTCAACAATTTTTTTCGAAGCGCCAGAGTTTCAATAAAAAATGTTAAGTGAATTTCTTTTTACTTCAACACTGCTGATTTGAACTGTTTATCTCTTTTATTCTGTACCATTCAGAATTGAGTTTTTTAAAAAATGAACCCATGAAAAATTTAAATCATCTCATCTCTATATGAATATCAAAGATCCGACGTAGCTTAGCAAAAATGTTAATTCGGTGAGTTAGCTCTAGTGAGTTACTGAAACACCTAACCGTTGAAAAACTTTTGATTTTATTCATGGTGATGTACTTATTCTCGTTCACTCATTCAATTAAAACGAAAGTCTTTCTATTCAAATTGCCAACAAGATCACTGTTAGGCTCACCACTCCGAGAGAATGACTTAAACATTTGAATGAGGATCCACGATAAGAACAAGTATGTGTAATCTATACGTGTGTATAATACCCTATTGAGATCCCATAGGTTATTGCCTTAAAATTTACGCTTTCATACTCGTTCATTTCCACGAAAAGTAATTATGAACCTATTTTTTGAGCAGGTAACTGTTTTTTACGACTAAGAACGAATTTGAAAAATAGAAACAAGGTATCCTCAAAGTGGCGTATACGTTACGCAGAAAATGCTCTCAAATAGTTTCCCATGTATGTGACTACCTTTGTTGATTTCGAGAAATATTTTCTATTCGTCTCTATTTGCAGAGGTTACTTTCTTTTTTTAAGGTAAGATTTAGAAATATTGCTCAGCTTACACACACAAAAAGAAAGTCCTGTTGCGTTAGGCTCAGCAAAGCGCCAGAAAGTCTACGGTGGGAGGAGCGATACTTTCAGCCGCGCCGGCGTCAGGGAGGCTCCGTTCATTTCTGCCCCGAAGAAGATCATCGCTGGCGCCTTCTCTGTAGTATCAGTCTTGAAAAAATACCGAGAAAAACATTCTGTCGGCGCCGCAATTTCTCTCACCATCCCCTCCCCATCACATGCTTTTCCTGTTTATTTTCTTTGAAGATACGGAACATAGAAAATGAAGTAGCTTACACGTGTATTCATTTCAGATATATTAAAGGACCGTCTTTACCTTTGCTAGCTTATCCCAAAACCTGAAGTATCTTCAGACGGAATGATCACTTTTAGAACGACTCTAGACTCAAGAAAGACAAACGCCCCGGCGCCAGAAGTTCTGTGTCCACCGACGTGGAAAACTGGGTCGATGCAGTCAACAGCTGCTGCGGTACTGCGGGGAGACAGAGACGTCCATCCTGGTACTTTTGTGGGATGAGATGCTCATGCTACGGAGTCACTGTTGCGCTTCTCTGAAAGGAGCTGAATTCTTCTTGCATTTGGAACGGAAAATGATGCTCTCATTTACGGAAATTTTTGGGCCCTTCAGTTTGCACAATTTTGGGGAAAATTCGCACAAAAATCGAGCTGCTTATGTGCTTTGTACCTATGGTTAACTCTCAACTGATCCACGAGTCATATACCGTGTACTCGATACCAGTGCTCAAATACTTTATTTCTTAACGAATTTCTGCCCTAATGTATTTTTCGACGTTCACCATCGAATGGCAGTTTCGTTTAACTGTGATGTCGGTGACAACCTGATGTCAGCGCTAGTCTAACGACATGCAGTGATTGTAATGACAGTAAAACGAGTGATACATTTTGACGATTGATGGTTAAGGTTTGACTGTACTCATGTTGAATCATGTTGATAGCTGATGATGCTTTACCCTTTGGAATTTATCGTTGCAGAATAGGATTATATGCATGCGCACTTTTGACGTTGTAGAATTAATGATATATTTATCCAATCTATTGACATGCTCGTTAACTATAGCAGCTCCGTGGCTTATTGGGCTCATAATGCTAATATTGTTTACAGTTAAATCTTTAGATTAAATATGACGTAATACTCACAATTATGTATTGCAAATGTGTTTTTTGTGTAAATTTTTCAAATTTTCAAAGCATTCTAACCTTACAAATCGACTAAGAGGTTGATTACAACGGGGTCTGACTTACAAAAAATGCTATTATTCTTAGAGAAGACCTATGTGTATGGTAGTGCTGGTAACTATTTTTCTAAGTTCAATATCTGTAAGTCCTGACTCCTAATTTTTTAAATTTTTTAGTAAATGCTCAAAACGAAGAACACACAACTTCGTATCCACGCAAGTTTTAAGACTCCCAAAATCAAGATGTTTGAAGTTGTACGGTACCTACAACTGTCAGTGGAAAAAAATATTAGCATTTTGAAGTTTAATCGCTGATTTAAACATATGATAAAAAAAGTAAAGCTGAATAATTTCAAAACTAATCAACAGTTATTCGCGCAAAACGAGGCGATAATTGAAAAGATGCCACTAAATATGAGAGTTTAATAGCAGAATCGTGTTGAGACAGAATCTATTTTAGCCCGTTTGACTGGATGGTCTCAAAAACGTACGCTGGAGTTTAGAACGGGTTGGCAAGGGTGCATGATATTCACATGCTATTCCTGAGGCGATGCCTTCATGCCGCCATCTCAAACGGGCTAAAATAGAGTATCAAGTATCAAGTCGATGAATCAGTTTGTCGGATGCAAGAATCAAAGTTAGGAAGTTAGGAAAAATGCAAGTTGACCGCCTTTCCACGTGAAACCTCCGGGAGCATAAACCGATGTTTGCCTTCATATAAGAAACCCTCTCCCCCCCTCTCCTCCCGATGTTTGCCCTCATGTAACAAGCCCTCTCCTGCATCTGCCACAAACAATTGCGGAGTGCCTACAAAAAATAGGTTTTCATTGCTATCCAATGCTGATTTAGGGGATGAAAAGCCTCTCTTAGACACGAGTATAAATCAACATCCAATCACATACTCGGAAGCAGTGAAATCAACAGGAAAAGAGAAATCGCTGCAAAATTGCAGTCGACAATCGATGGAAAATCCACTACCCAACTGTGTTCACAATCATCGCCAGAAAAATGGAATTGACACGAGCATTTCTCAGTTCTATGCAAATCCCCATACAAGAAATCACCACAGCCCGCCCTTTCAGAGCCATAAAAACATAAATTCCCCGCACCTCTCAGAACCTCTTAATGACGTAAAAAGTACGAAAAAAAACGTCTCCAGCCCCATTTGTGAACGCATGAATTCCACAATGGATGAATTGAAACGATCATGGAACATAAAACTGATTCCCACCAAAGCCGATGGACACTGCCTCCTCCATGCAGTAGCTCATCTACTTACAAGACAACCGGCATCAAATTGGAATTACAATTCCCTAAAGGCTGCAATCAAAATCGCTAGTAATTGGTATTTAAATTACGAGCTAATGTGAAATTGTCTTTAAAGAAGTTCTTAAGAATTGCTGTCGTTAATGTGCTAAAAGTTGTAAATAAATGCTATAATTTAGAGTTCGATATAAAAAGGTGAAATGCATGCCTTTCTTGAGATGAAGGTAGCACAATCAATCGTGAACTGGCTGAAAATGTGTTCATTTATAGGACTACTTTTCACTTAACGTTGTGCAAACCAACTTATTAGTGAATAAAAATCAATCAAATTCCATTGCAAAAAAACTCAGGGAATTTTTACGATGTCTAAAACAATGCAACTATTATTTGCTTACAAAATGCACAATCATCATTCACGAATTTATTACTTGGTTGCTTTGGACAGAATATTGGCCATCTTTTGCTCTATTCTTCGGACATTAATACTCATATACTCACGAACGTAAGAAACAAAGAACAAATTACCACACAAGACTAACAAGAACATTATAGGACAGGAATAAGAAAATAAATAATGATGTTTTATAAATTTATTCCGTAGGATGAATTACGTCGCCTTTTAAAATGATTGAATAAGGTGAAAGTCATGTAGTAGATTTTCGTCACTCCAATATCGAAATTTAAAAATGGCATAAATTCTTGTAGTACGAAATTTTATAAAATTCATGCGATAATAAAAGATATTTTCTCCGTTTCCCTCGATTGGAATTTCTGGTTTATACTGACTGGTTTACGCTGATATTCGCGCACATGTTTACGCTGATATTCCCCTTTTCCAATCCAATTACAATATTTTTCCAAATAACACCGAGAAATCATTAGGCTGTGTACGCCTAAAAATCAACACTGAGCAACAGGAAAGTAAAGTCCGGGTACGTCACTGGAAACTTAGCAGAATATCTTTACAATGACGTTCGTAATGTTGGTAATTTTCTAGCATCCCTTAACATAAGGCAAGCAGCCGTAACGAATTCCACATAAAAAGAGCATTTTCTGCGTAACGTATACGCCACTTTGAGGATACCTTGTTTCTATTTTTCAAATTCGTTCTTAGTCGTAAAAAACAGTTACCTGCTCAAAAAATAGGTTCATAATTACTTTTCGTGGAAATGAACGAGTATGAAAGCGTAAATTTTAAGGCAATAACCTATGGGATCTCAATAGGGTATTATACACACTTATAGATTACACATACTTGTTCTTATCGTGGATCCTCATTCAAATGTTTAAGTCATTCTCTCGGAGTGGTGAGCCTAACAGTGATCTTGTTGGCAATTTGAATAGAAAGACTTTCGTTTTAATTGAATGAGTGAACGAGAATAAGTACATCACCATGAATAAAATCATTATGGTCAAAAGGCGGTCAACATTCATCTCAAACGAAACTAGCAAACGGTAGCGATCCCCATGATCTTTTGGATCGGTTTCCAGATCCCGCTCGTAACGATCAGCGTGCGTACAGTTGGCGCGGTCATGAAGGCGATGTCAAGCCATTGACTTGCAATCGAAGGCGCTGGAATTTGACGACTCTTTTTATCGCTCCTTCTGAAGAAGGTATTGAAGTCGTAAAGATAGACCTGGTTTGAACTTGCGTTCTTTAAAAGTAGTGTTTGAGTGAACTCCAATTCGGGTGACAAGTTACTGACAACTCTTGGTTGGGGTTGGTATTTTAGTACATTCCAATACGTTTTTCCTGCGTGAGTTGTGGTAGTCCAGAATATGAAGATGAGCTCTTTTTGATATTTAGTGAATTTGAGGCTGGTAATTTGGTTTGTTTCGGAGATGCTGCAATTGATGCTCAAAAATTCCGAGTTACTCGAGAAATTTTTTTACAGATATTCAATACGAACTTGAAAATCTTAGGCAGTTTCAAGTTTTTGTAAGAAGTGGGGGAGGACAAATTTTTCTAGTTTTCTAACGCTTCACGAAATGTACTCAAAGTTTTGAGGCAGGAATTATAAATCTAAATAACAAGCTTATTGGTAATTAAAAAATTAGTCTGAATTACTGATGAAAGTAAAATTATAAATGTGGTCAATTTTTTGAGAAATGAACCGGCAAAAAAATCAGGAGTTTTTATCTGCTTGCCTAAAACCAACCCACCTAAATTGGAGTCACATAAACGATCCATTAAATTGCTGGCTGAGCATCCCTGAATTTTATGGGTACGAGAACAAGCTTTGAACGCCAGATTGCGATAGTCATTCTTGATAGTTGAGATCACAATAAAAGTCATCGTAATAGTTTCTAGATCGAAATCTATTTTCAAGTTACTTTGAATTTCATACGAAAAGCCAGATGTCAACGTAGTGTTTTCAAATACTTTTAGATCACTCATAGAGGTGAGGTCAACGTAAATACTGTAATGCTGTGGTGTAACTTTTTCTCTAAGAAGAATGCTGAATGAGCTCGTATTTAAAACGTGATCAGTTATTTCTACAAATTCGTATAAAGAGGACACTTTTTCCCACGCCTAGTTGCACTCTCATCAATTATGCTATGAAAAGGTTACATTTTTTCAACATGAGTATCCGAAATACTTCAAATTTGACCGTATAACTTTGGATTGGAAATTTTCATAGAAAATTGGTTATTTTTTTGCAGGCCGTACATGATGCATGTTAGTAAAGCTTATTTCTTGTCATGACAAATAATAAGGAAGCAAAAAAATATATAATGTTATATAAAATAAGCAGCAAATGATTAGGAACCAATATACAGCTGTTATTTTTTGATAAGACAAATTTTTTAGCCTAGGTTTATTTATTGGGAGTTTTGAGAATATGCCTTTTGCGGTTGTATAATGGTATGAGCTTAGGAAAGGTATTAAAGATGGAATCTCGTGAAAAATAGCTATTATTTGAATGAATAACTTTTAGGCTGATTTTCTCATATTCTGAGTCATATTGAGATCCACTACGCTTATGTTTTATTTCCCTTCATATAACCAAGGAAAAAAGGAAAGCTTGAATGGGGTTAATTTTATGAATGTGAATGACTTCTGTTTTTTCTTCGTATATCAGCCTCTTAGCATGGTTGCCGCTACACTTCCAAATATTATTGCTAATTTATTAGCTAGGGAAACATCGCTGAAATCATGCCCGCTTTAAGCGCCCTAATTGGGTGATAATACAGCTCATTGATTGCTTTATATCAACATCATTAGACGCTAATTACGAACATTCAAAAATACAGAGAGTGAACAATAAAGTGGAGTGGACATTTCTTCGGCGCTCCAGCATGTAACTCATTAGACGAAGAATATATGTAATAGAAAGATCATGGTCCAGTCATATTTACAAATTTACAATTATCTTTTTTTAGGCATAAATAGAAGAAAAATCACAAAGGAAACGACAGGATGGCGGATTGAAGGGCAACTATAGGAATTTCGGCTGTCTCTTGGATATTGGAGAAGATCTGGATAGGGTCGTTGGAACAACGGTCCTGAAGAAATTTATCGATATTCATAAAAAAGATAAGAACTAGGGACCGTTTCCCAGCTGCTGATAAGGACTTGGGCTGCAATTGTAGCTCCGCGACGATTTCTGTGCTTGTTTCTGCGACCCAAGTTCGGGCTCTTCTGTAGAATTTGTGAGGGAAAATTCCTCACCTTCTAGGATCTTCTAAATTATATCTTTTTTTTCTAGAGTTGATATTTTTAACATATATATGTATGTATATATTTAGTTTTTCGAAGTCTTTATTATCATGTCTTTTATCCATTCATTTTGGAGACCACACTGCGTTTTTCGTTCGTTTATTTTAAAGGCTCTACTGTTTCCCTGAGTTCTTGTCAAATGTCTTTATTATCATGTCTTTTATCCATTCATTTTGGAGACCACACTGCGTTTTTCGTTCGTTTCTTTTAAAGGCTCTACTGTTTCCCTGAGTTCTTTTCAAATGCACCAACACAATCTGTAATTTTGATAAATAATTTTGAGGAAGATATGTTGCTATTCCGGGCTTTTCTTCTGGAAAGCAAACTTTTAAATTCCTTGTAAAATCTTATTATGAGTATTATGACAAAGTTTTTATATAAATAACACTGTCTAAGTAGTGCTTAGACATGCCTAAAAGTGAGTAATTAATCCTCATAAAAATAAACCTTTTACTCACAAATTCACTGTAAAATAATCCTGCACAATTATAATTTACTTTTCCTTTGTCAATTCATGTTCTCCAGGAAACCTGAATCAATTATCAACAATAAAATGAACGCTCTAGTACTACTCATAAGTCATCTATAAAACGCTAACACGAATGCTCTCTTCTAATGTTTTGAACTTTTCATCGAATCTTACTGTTTTAAATTGAGAAATATAAAACTTAGTCCGTTGGACATTTGGTAAGCCATTATTCCCGACCTTGTCTGATAGATTATAATGATTTATTTACCGCAAGCTCGCACATTGCTACACTAAACTAAACTTCATGTTCAACAGTCAACAATATTAGCCATGTAGGCCTATTGAACTGGTAGGCTTCTGAACAAACCGTAACCTCTAAGAAACCTGTCAGGAGAAGAACCAATTCTATGGTAAAATCGGACAAAAATTCTAGACCTATTTTCCAAGCTTAGAATTACTTTAGCATTTGACCAAATCTTTCAAAATTTATCTTCAAATCGTATAAAATTGAGATTATCAGACTATTCATACTCTAAATAATTTTCTGATTGATTTATTACTCAAATGGAACGATTTTCAGGTACATGAAGAACAAGTTTTGTCTGGCCGTAACTTTTAATTTCTAAAGATTGTATGTTTTTTCAACAAGAAGACGAGTTTCTTTGTCTCGTTGCGGTTTGTGTGGTAAACCCTATCACGCCTGCCTCATGTATAAGCAAGAGGAGCACCACAGTTAAGCAGGTTAGAAGGACAAAGAGTAACCACTTACGAAAGGATCACTTAAACAATATACGACGTTGTTTAACGACCACTCATATTATATACTCAAGCCAAAATTATGAATTTTTAAGTTCTCTTAAAATGTGTTTTACCGCTCTTATCATTCGCATGCGGATACATAAGCATAACATGCGCATGTGTAAGTATGAATATCATGCTTAAACATGCGGATATATTCCAGGAAATTGCAGCTGGCGTGGCCTACTTGACACAAAATCTTTCGCAGCCAGCTGTACCCGCTACGTGAAAAAATTGTGATGAAGTGTGCATATAAATACCTAGATGTCTTATAACGTATTCAAATGTGAAGTCATTGTAGGAGGTCTTATTTATTTTGAATATTGACACTTTCTATTCTGGTGAGCGTTAGTAAATCGTTGATGATTTTACACTTTCTATATTACGTAAAATTTGAAGGTAGATCAATAAAAAATGGTACTAGTGAGTGATGATTTTTTTCATATTATTTAAAATTTAATTAAAGATAGGTCAACGAAAAGTTGTACTCATGAGTTACGATTATTTTGTCTGTGAGTTTTCATTCAGGCCTACGATGAATCACACACGCATAATTTTAAGATCTTTGAAATGTGTTTAAATTCGTACCAAGTTAGTATACACATTAAAACTCGAGAGACGTTTCAATAAGTCCAGATATTACTAAACTCAAGATAGAATACTGATTTTACATGTTTTTTAGTTCATACGAATGATATTCAACAATCCTTCTCCACAATGAGCCACCTACCAAGACGCTAGAGAAGTGAGGCAAAGGAAGCAAATCTAGGGTGTTTGACAGGGGCATCCCATGTGTTTTTTTTCTTATTTTCTTACTTTGATGTTTCCAGTGTGCGTGGAACTGGAACTCGCTTCGTTCCGGCGTCCGCGCAGTGCTTCCACTTTAGGGTAAAATACCCCATTTTAGGGTAATCAGGGGTGGTCTAGGGTAGAGTTTAGGGTAAAGAAAAATTCCATGATTTTTAGGGTAATTCGACTTCTGTCGGGGTAGAGCAGCAAAATTGATGGGTAATTGCCTGTTTTCATTACCAACATCAAGTTTGCTCTCAAGTACTACAATATACCTTGTTTAAGGTACATTGCAGAAGTACGCTACCGAAGCAGTTATGAAAATGTTCAATAAGAGTCAAATTTGGAACAAACTTGCAATAACTCGCTATTAATTTAGTCTTTATTGCACACTACGATCAGGCACAAATTGTTGTTCACATCCCTGCAGATCTCTCGGAATGCAGATCTCTCATCAGCATAATGTTATCAGATTTGCTGCATAAATAATACCTTGGCTGATTAGAAGTAATGACAACAATTAAAGTGATATGCAACTTGGTAGAATGTTTGGAAATTTATATTTTCTAACCTTACATAACAAACTCGTAAATGTATCAAGATTTACACCAATACATCGGTCATCGTCCTTTACTGGAATTGAACAGCTATATAACGTGTACTGAACGACACTGAGAACCGAGGGTAGGTAGTTTTGTTTCAGTCGAGTGCAATTAACTGTCAGGTGCTGTCACGTTCAGTGTTGCATTCTGACGAAATATTTGGTCACTTGCGTCGCAGTAAAATTGTTTTTATTAAATATATTCTGTGCCTGATGAAGCTGCTACACCACCTATGAAGGAAAGCCAAATTTTATCGTCTGTTAAGCCCTTTTCACGAAAAGGAAGAAAGGATAGAGGAGCGAACAACTGTTTCGAGGCTGGTTAGAAAAGTCTCAGTCTTATACCTCAACTAAGGATATGGTATACTGTACTACATGGTCAACTATCATTACGTTTGGTAAATCTGAGATTATTCTTCATGCTAACACTCAACGCCATAAAAAATCTCTCAATGCAGAGAAGGAAAACACAAACCATAACTTTGTTAATTATGGAGAAGCATGGAAACATGTTTGTTAATTATATCATATGAACCAATTGACAAGCCTTGTATAAAAATTGAAGTGCCGATATGTGCAAACTTTTCTGAGCATGATTTGCCTATTTCGTTACTACTGAAACAAATGTTTCTTATAGAAAGTAAGCTTAGGGAAACAAAGAGCCTCAAACATTTTTAGACAATGTTTTGTTAAACATATACTAAGTGATTTCGTCGTTGTCCTTTATGAAGTTTATATTCTGTAATAATCAATGAAAGAACTGATCGCAGTAAAGCTAAACAACTCGGAGTCATCGTCCAATAATGGAGTGAGAGCGCAATCTAGAGTTCCTCTGTTGATCTCGTTGAAAAAGAGGATAGCACAGGCAATGGCTCGTTTAATACTCATGAAAAAAGATTTTAATGAGAAAAATATTAAAGTGAGCGACATTGTAGTGTTCTGTTCTGCCACAACTAACGTTATGATGGGATCCAAACATTCTGTCTTCTTTGTTGAAAAAAATGATTTTTTGACTTCATAGAAGAAATGTTGGCTTGGTGGAAGTACAGATATTGGGAGTGAATAAAAAAAGCTTGCGAGATAGGAATCGACGTTCTTCTTTCATTATTCGTGGCACTAGGGCTTATTTACGTAGGACTCCGATTCTTGGAGGAGCTACAAGTGTGCGACTGTAGGTTTTTGGCTTTTTTTGACATGTAGGCTTCTATCGAAAAATATGCCGGCCATGGGCCGAGATACTCAATTGTAACGAGGCTCTTATTTGTAATTCAATGGGGGCTAACTTTGAGCCTTGAGCAACATCTGATTCGCCTTACTCAACGTAAATTATCTCTATACGCAGTTAAATTCGAGTCAATGGAGTATTCCGATTGCAAAAATTTTGGGAAAGTCATAATTCTTCATTTAGTGCATTACATTCTTTGCCACGTTCTTTGCAATTGCACCGTGAATTAGGGTGTATTTGCACTTATTTCACATCTAAATTCCTCTAATTTTTTGCCTAAAAATTGTGAAACAGTGTTTGTGTTGAGTTCCATAAATAAATGTTTCTAGTATTAATTTGTCGTTCATTTCCTCTTACTATGTCTTTTTTCTCTCTGCTAGTCAGGAATGGATCGCCTGGCCTCATACTTCACGCTCATTGAACAGAGCTTGTAACTAGGTAACCCATACGAAGAAGATAAACTATAGTGAAAGCAGTATGAAATGTTGCACGTATCGTGACACATATGACTTCGTAAAGTCAGAGAATTTCATTTTCTTATAGCCGCATGGCCTTGATGTTGTCATTTCTACACATATAAGCATGGAAACATTGAAAATTTTTAATGTAATACCCGCTATGTGCTTATTTGATATTTTAGGGCAATCTATGCATTTTTAGGGTAATCTTGAACAAAGTTTTAGGGTAGGAACTTTTGCACTCGTGGAAGCCCTGCGTCCGCGTCTGGAGTTCAGGTGTCAGTGCCGTGCGAGGCTCCGCAGGGTGAGAGTGTGTGTGCCGGGCTCGTGACCCCAAACGTTGCGGGTGTGCAGAGCACGTTTGGTTGGAGGTGTTACGTCAGTGTCGAATTCGTTCTGTCACTTGACACAGTTATGTTATTTCGTTAATTTCAGCGTCTCTTGTCGTAGGTGAATGTTTCAAGGTTCATCGTGATGTATTTTTATCCAGTCTCAAACCAAACATTTCTCAGTGTTGTGATATGCTAAAATTCATCAGCCACTTGACATGCAAAAAGCCTTTTTTCGTCGTGTGTCCTCCAGGGCAGCGTGATGAGCTGAACTGGGGTACGGGGACGTGATTGGTCAGTTGGTCAACCGCGCACTGACCAATGGTAGGCATCTAATTTGTATTTCTTACCTGCATTCCACCAGTATCAGTTATTTTCAATAACAATTGGGAAGTGGATAAAGTAGTTGAAAATGATGGAATATCGAAGAAATAAATAAATTTGTAAACATACAAAAAGAGTGATGTTTATTTCCACTTTTTAATTCTTTTCCAGCTCACTCAGTATTCATCGAATTAACTTTTTAATGGGAAATTAACCATTGTTATCCTCGCTTTGTAAAGCCTAGTGTTGTATTACACTTTAGATCTGAACATTATAGGAAATATACAGCCTCTCTCTCTTTTTCTTCTTTAAATCAATAGGCCAATGATTCCATACATGAGAAAGGGAACAACGAATATAACGCAAAACCTTTTATTGTGTTCCATAATTTCCGCGTTGACTGGAGGCTCATTTCAAGTTTGCTTGCTGGCTTGCTCCTGCAGTGCTGCTAGCGCCGGTCTTGGTGGGCGGTAGACGGATCTTCTCGAGTGCATTGTCTCACGTGGAACGTATACTTCAACATAATATATAAGCATGTTCCATATAACCTACTATGGATAACATACATATTTTGGTCAATGTATAGTTTCCCTTCGGCAGGGAAATTATAGATGTCGTTGCTGATAATCACTAAATGAGCACATTTAAAAACCTTTTACATGAGTGACGTTATGCTCGCTGATGCATTATTTTTGAGTAATTGAACTTTGAAGTTGGCCTTTGCACCAAAGGAAGCGAGCGCGTGAAACGGAATTTCATTAATAACGGAAGCTATTACAAACGTAAAGAGGTTGGGTCGTGAGGGGGAGGCACAGTTCTTCTAGTGAAAATTATAAATAAAGCTTCTAACCCACCCATTACGGTGACGACAGCAATCTTGTTGACATCGGGTCCAAAATGGCGGCGCCCATGGTGGTCGCCATCTAAGACCCGATGTAAACAAGATTGCGGTCGTCACCCTAATGGGTGGGTTAGAAGCTTTATTTATAATTTTCACTAGAAGAACTGTGCCTCCCCCTCACGACCCAACCTCTTTACGTTTGTAATAGGCGGGTTAACTACCGTTATTAACTAAATTACGGCGCGCGCCGGCGCCAACTTCAAAGTTCACTAATTCGAAAATAACGCATCTGCGAGCATAATGTCATTCATGTAAAAGGTTTTTAAATGTGCTCATTTAGTGATTATCAGCAACGACATCTTTAATTTCCCTGCCGAAGGGAAACTATACATTGACCCATATTTTTCATGAGCAGATACGGATATGTATTTTTTTGAGTACATGTATATATGACGGTTGTGAAAAACAATACATTTGCGTGTGTAATATGCCAGAATGATGCGGTGATGTACTTCGCTTTACGAGGAGATTAACATAAATAAATGATCAGCGAAGCATCATTTAGTGTGGAATTTAGGGAACGCAGGATCTATGCACAATATGAATAGACAAAAAGTTTAGAATGAAGTCTATGTAACAAGATAAAATCTCAAGAAGGAAGTAGTAGGTGCTGAAAAACAGGACATCAGTGGGTCGACATTGAGTTTAATGCGCTCACAGATATTAAAAATTTGGTTTCGAAGAATGACTACAGGAAAATATTAAAAACGTTTTACACGAATGACATTATGCTCGCTGATGCGTAATTTTCGAGTTATTCAACTTGGAAGTCATAGAAACGTCTTATGTAAAAGTGAAGGAACGGACTCTAATATATGCTGTAGTACGGTATTGACATAACGATGAATAAGGTTAGGTTAGATAATGTTAGGTTAGTTCAATAAACTAATCTAAAATATCCTAAATCAACCTAAAATAGCATTCCTAAACTTACCCAAACCGAGGCTGTTTCCTTCCGACATAAAAGTGGGCGAGGTTTCAACAATGCGGCGACTAAGCAACCGAATATATAATGTCATTCCTACCTGAAAGTTGTTATTGTTATATCTCGAAAATTCCGCATTAGCGAGCAAAATGTCATTCATGTGAAACGTCTTTAAATGTGTTCTACCGATTCTTGGAAACCAAATTTATTAATTCCGTGAGCGCATTAAACTCAATTATTGTTTGGCATAAGTGAAGGTTGGATGCTGCCACCAGAAATGTGTTCCTGCAGAGACGCGCACACGGAACTCGCTGGGCGAAATTTGGTGTTCGATGTATTGTTGAGTTTAGGGCTGCGGTATTAGATGGTTAGATGTTAGTTTAAGCCTCCCTAACCGTAAAAACAAAAGCGTTCCGAAGAGAGGATTGAGGAAGACGCCATTTAGTATGGAGATAAGGGAACGCTGAATTTATGCACAAGGTACATCGAAACAGCACGTTCAGGAAGAAGTCGATGATGCAAGATGAAATTTGAAGAAAGAAGTAGTAGGTGCTGAAAAACAGGACAGCAGTGAACTGAAAAAAGGTGGTCCTTAAAAAAGACAAAAACTCTTTCAACATAAAAAAGGCTTACTAAACTCTCAGTTCGAGACCTCATATATTCCTCATGGGAGGACCAATTCCCATAGATACAATAGTTAAATCCCCTGAGGGTTCGAAGGGCTGCGGTGTTGAGTATATTATACTCCGCAAATTTGCTTTGGTTTTCATTCTATATTCAGCATTTTTGAATTCCAGTTTTCATCATATATTCGGCATTATTGTATCTATATTTTCATCCTATATTCGGTGTGCTTACATTTTTTTCGCCCTACATTCAGCGCTGCTACTTCGGTTTTCGTCCTTTGTTCAGCATTTCTACTTCTGTGGTTCTGATCAATTATTGATATAATAAATCATTGACTTCTATAGTCTCAGTGAATGTTTTAATAATTATTTCATGAAGTATTCAGTTTCACTTAATTATTTTAATCGGTTCTATTTTGACTTCCCTGAAATTCCTTGCATTTACGATGATGATCTATTTTCATTGAATCGTTATACTTCTGTGGCTGTGAAGATAATTATAGACGTCTTGTTTCACTACAGAAATGTTAGATAACAATGAGGTATCTAGCTGCTAAGAATTAGTTTAAACCGAAGAGACCCCGATGAAAAGAGACTATTTTACACGATGAATTTATTCAAAAGCATTTGGTCGTGAAGTTGAACTCTATCTCTCATTTTATCAATTTATTGCATTGTTTCAGATGTAGTTTTATCCTGTGAACTTCCCTTCGAGAGCGAGATGTGCAATGAACAAATTTTATACTTTCGTGGCCTATCAAATATTTCCATGAGAATTAAGCGCTTCTGCTGACCTAAGGTTCTTTAGAAAATCTACAAATTAAAATTTACAAATAGAAAATTGTCTCGAATTGTGAAGAAGTGAAGTGAATAAAAAGTAATTTGGTTGAATGTTAAAAAGTGATTAACGAAATGTTGTAGTTTTGTCTTTGCTCAGTCTCTGAAATCTGTGATGTTTTGCTGAATTTATGGGAAATCTCAAGAAAACTCGTGAAGACTCCGTGGAAATTTTAGCGCGTGGTGACATCTAACCTGTCTACGCCATCAGGACTATGTTGACTGTCTTATGTCTATGTTGACTGTCTTATGTCTATGTTGACTGTCTTATGTCTATGTTGACTGTCTTATGTCTATGTTGACTGTCTTATGTCTATGTTGACCACCAGAGGTCTATGTTGTATGTTACACTTTGCTTACAAGACAGACACTGTGTTGACAGACCAAACATTGTGTTGACAGACCAAACATTGTGTTGACAGACCAAACATTGTGGTGACGGACCAAACATTGTGTTGACAGACCAAACATTGTTTTGACAGACCAAACATTGTTTTGACAGACCAAACATTGTTTTGACAGACCAAACATTGTTTTGACAGACCAAACATTGTGTTGACAGACCAAACATTGTGTTGACAGACCAAACATTGTGTTTACAGACCAAACATTGTGTTGACCGACCAACTATTGTGTTGACAGACCAACCATTGTGTTGAGACCAACCATTGTGTTGACAGACCATTCATTGTGTTGACAGACCAACCATTGTGTTGACAGACCAACCATTGTGTTGACAGACCAACCATTGTGTTGACAGACCAACCATTGTGTTGACAGACCAACCATTGTGTTGACAGACCAACCATTGTGTTGACAGACCAACCATTGTGTTGACAGACCAACCATTGTGTTGACAGACCAACCATTGTGTTGCAGTCCAAAAAATCTGTTTACAGTCCAAAAACTCTGTTGACAGTCCAAAAACTCTATTGGCAGTCCAAAAACTCAATTGACAGTCCAAGAACTCAATTGACAGTCCAAAAACTCTATTGACAGTCCAAAAACTCTATTGACAGTCCAAAAACTCTATTGACAGTCTAAAAACTCTGTTGACAGTCCAAAAACTCAATTGACAGTCCAAAAACTCTATTGACAGTCCAAAAACTCTATTGACAGTCCAAAAGCTCTATTGACAGTCCTAAAACTCTGTTGACAGTCCAAAAACTCTATTGACAGTCCAAAAACTCTGTTGACAGTCCAAAAACTCTATTGACAGTCCAAAAACTCTGTTGACAGTCCAAAAACTCTATTGACAGTCCAAAAACCCTGTTGACAGTCCTAAAACTGTGTTGACAGTCCAAAAACTCTGTTGACAGTCCAAAAACTCTGTTGACAGTCCAAAAACTGTGTTGACAGTCCAAAAACTCTGTTGACAGTCCAAAAACTCTGTTGACAGTCCAAAAACTCTGTTGACAGTCCAAAAACTCTGTTGACAGTCTAAAACTGTGTTGACAGTACATAGACCTTGTTGAAAGTACAAAAACCACGTAGACAGTACAAAAACCACGTAGACAGTACAATAACCACGTAGACAGTACAAAAACCACGTAGACAGTACAAAAACCACGTAGACAGTACAAAAACCACGTAGACAGTACAAAAACCACGTAGACAATATAAAGACTGCGTTGACAGGCCAGCAACAGTGTTGACAGGCCGGCAATTATGTTGACAATCCACACGTGAAAGTCCTACCTACCCCCGTCTCCGGCGTTCGTCATGTCTGAGGTGAGAGAGCTGAACTCGACTAGAATGTAGCCTTTAATGTCCTATTTTGGTACGGATTTAATGCCTTATTTCGGTCCGCATTCAATGCTTTATTTTGGTAAGCATTAAAGATGAAGCTTTTAATTTCAGGCGCTTCATGGATTCCACATTGTGCTTTGGTTCAAACCAATCTAAATTTTGGCAAATCCTTCCATGCCATTCTCAAGTTTTTTTCAGTTCACCTTCAACCAGACTGGCATTTTTGACGATGGTAGCACTAACTGAGGGCGGTTTGCGGTCTTCGTATGACTTCTTGTAAAATAAACCTGACCGGTACTCCTAGAAAATATGCGTCTTGAACTTTGGAATTGCTTTAACTACATGGTCCAGTTGATCAGCTTAGCTGTGCAAGTAAGCACCGAAACCACGATGCTAGTCTCGCATGACCCTCAGTGTGATGCCGCTGTTGTATCACGTCGTACCATAAGTTCTGTCAGTTTTTTAATAGTATGATTAAAAGAGTAAAAACATCAAGTAACCTTCATTTATTCAACAACGTATTCGCCATCATTTGTGACCACTTCTGAACCCCTACTAACTAATATTTTAAAGCCCCTTCCAGAGAAATCTTTGATTTCTGAATCGAAAAAGATCAGCTAGTCATTTTCAATGTTGTTTATGTTTTTTAAAGTTTTTCCCTTTAAATAATTATCCAGACACCTAAAGAGATGAAAGTCTGAAGGATCAACATCTGGAGAACAGGGCGGATGCATCAATGTTTCCCATTACAGCGTTTCAATTGTGTCCACAGTCATTCGTGCTGTATGCGGACGCGCATTGTCGTGCTGAAGAATGACGCCCTTCGATTGACCAAAGCTGGGCGCTTCTTTTTTAAAGCGGTGTTTAGTTTTTGCAACTGTTGACAATGCAGTTCTGCAGTGACTGCTTGGTTGTTTTTAAGAAGATCGTAGAGAATAATTCCTCTCATATTCCACCAAACATACAACAAATTTTTTTCGGATGGAGTCCTGGTTTTGGTTGTGATTAGGGTTCTCCCCGTCAATCTAGCCATTGATTTAGCGTTTATCATTGCTGTACATAATCTACTTTTCATCTCCGGTAACAACTTTCAGAAAAGGTTCTTGCAATTGGTGGGAATGCAAAGATGCACAGACATTCACGTGCTGCTGACGATTAACAGCGGAGAGGTCATAAGGATCCCACTTCCCAAGTTTAGGTTTCTTTCCCAGCTTCTTTAAGTGACGTTGAATTGCCATTGCACTCACATGAAGTTTAGAGCTAATTGCCTTATGGATGCTGCAGGATTAGCATCATGGGTTGCATCCAATGAAGATGCATCAGACTCAACAGGACGACCTTCTCGAGGGCTATCTTAAAGGCTGTAATCCCCATTTCGAAACTTTTCGAACCATCTTCTGCATGTCCGTTCAGTAACTGCTTCTGGACCATACACTTCTGGAATATTTTTGGCAGCTATTGATGCATTACATCCTTTGTGAAACTAAAACAGCTTTGTGTCTTGTGTGTTCTGTTGACGGCTTATGTTAATTGAAGAGTAGAAGATCAAAATGGCTAAATATATAAATGAATTTCACTGCAACCTGTATGAAAAACCGCAATAGAGTGATTGTTTCACTGAATAGATCACAATTTATACCTTCCTCTGTAATATAAGTTCAAACTTGTTACAGACTAATGAGACGACCTGGTATATGGGAATTAGCGTTCCCATGAGCAAGATGCGTAGGCCCGAGCAGAGAGTTGGGTAGGCCTTAAAAGGAAACGTTTGTCTTGTGTTAAAGGACCACCTATTTTGGTTTTCTGTTTTTTTTTAGCCCCATTATGTTCTTCCTCAACTTTGATATTGTTTCATAAATTTTCTTCCCAACTTGTTCCTATGCACAGGAGATATTGCGTGATAACACACCTATAGTGTAAAGATTCCGCTCCCTAACTCCATGGTGCTTTCCTTCTTTCTCTTTTTGTGAATTGCCTAGCTGAAGTTAGGGAGAGTTAAAGTAACTTAAATAATTTCGTCTAAGTTCGATTTTCGATATAGCGTAGACCTGTTCCTCAGAGCCCAGATTTTTGAACAATAAACGTCGTTGTAGCGGTTCAGCTGGCAGCGAAAATTATTTTGTCAACTTGACTATGCTACTGGCTGTTTTTTTCTCACCAAAATCGTTACGTTTGAAGTTATTTAAAATAAAATCAATGGATTTTAATGGAAAGAACAGAATACGGGATAGCCAAGTTGACAGGCCAATTATTGCCAGCTAATGTACAGCTACGATGAATTATGATTGTTGAAAATCTGGTCTTCGTCTTGTAAGTTTACTGGCACACCCTCCACCTTTGTTTTGATACGTTAACCGCCATGTGAACCACCGGTGGTACAGGGAGGAAATTTTCATAATGATGCTGACCGAACAGTAGTCACTAACTCGATTTTCATGAACACTTAATCAATGCTAAATGAAATCACGATCCAGTAATTTTTACTATTTTTAAAATTACTTACAGCAAATGACTTTAAATTTGCGTTGAATATTGAACCCAGGGCGGTTAACATGTTAAGTATGGTTGATTAGGAAGCCAAATAATTTTGAAGTATTGGAAAGAATGAATTGCACAGAATCTAATGCTGGATTGATTCAGTGTAATTCCATCTTCAGTTTACCAGTTCCATGCTCAAATGATGGATCTTTTCAGTGGATCGAAATTATTGGCGGCATGTGACGTCATGTCGTCAAATCGTGAAAAGGTGACGTCTAATTCCGACATGTGCTCTGTCAACCAGCTTCAGAAACTGGTTTGACTTCGACATTGCAGTGTTGACAAACGTGACTGTAGGACTACGTACTCGTGTAGTTATTGAGGACGGTGAATGACTTTTGTGTCGCTTAGTGAACTTTTTTTTTTCATTACGAAACTTGTGTCACGATACTATGCTGTTGTTAAGCACGTAACGTAGGGGGAATTGAAACCCCCGACAGCAAGAGAAAGAAAAATAAAGATATGAAATACACAGTCTGAGAGTTGGACAGAAAGGTAGGAAATTAACAGTGTTTACTTGGTGTGTACTCCGCGAATACCGAGTTGACAAGCATGGGGAGAGTAACAAACTTTGAAAGATTAAAACACATCCATTTTTGAGATGAACACGTGGATATGTGTGCACAGGGAAATATATATCGCCACAATAGTTGCACACCAATGCCCTCAGGCAAGATGCTCCTTATTAGCGACATGGCACTTTAAAGATGTAATACTCCCGAGAATATCTATCATCAATGTTCAAGAGCTGACAACGATTCACAAAGAATGCACAAAGTTATAGAAATCCCTACGCAACACAAATCACAGAACAATGATGACAAACATACCGGCAGCGCGTCCTTTTTACTGCCCTGTACAGCGTGACACTTTGACTTCCACTAATACACTTTAAAGCACTGTTTCAAAATACTCGATGCCATAAATTTTCAATTCCTCTGGGATGCGTTGCAGGGGGCACCTAGCATCGGGCCCTGTTCAACTCTTGAAGGGCGCTCGCAATGTTTCTTCGCTTGCGGCCGCTCCAATCGCAGGCGTCGGCCGGTTGCTGAAACGTCGAAGACGCTGTGCCTAGAGCGCTTGTTCGTTGCGCTCACGGCGTTATTGCCCGAACAGATCAACAATTGTGGAATTTGCGATTTTGACGTTGTTGAAGATTGGCAACTGTGCGAGTTCCAAAATGCAGGCTGGAGTGTTCATGCTGTCTTGAAGTCGACGTAGAACTGACATATTTGTGTTCTCTCAGGAGAACGATTTGACACATTTTTATACGTGCCGGTTATCCTCGACGTTGTTGCGTATCAAGCGGAATTTGATGCCGGTGGTACTTCAGTGTCTGCTGGGTCCGTTGCTAAATTCTGGAGATTCGAAGGAGCACTTTATCGGGGCACTTTCTTGATGTTTTCTCGAGTAGCAGATCCAACGGGGGACCACGGCGGCGGCCGGATCCCCGGAACGTGCACCAAAAAGACCCTCTCTCGTCGTGCAACCTGTGACGTTGCTGAGACTAGAATCCTCTCCAATGTCCTTCTTCGCCTTTTTATCTTCTCGCTTGGTTTCTTTTCCAGAACCTTCGCGACTGTTCCTTTGCAAAGATTACGTGTTTCCTTTATGATTGGTGGAAATCTTGCCTGCTTCGGGTGCCGAAATGTAACTGGTGCGTTCTCTGACACACCCCCACGCCTGCTCGCTTGGCAAGCGTTCATTGGTGTAGCACAGTTGGTTCTCTGCTAACGCCTTCCCCCTTCCCCTCGAAGCAGCCCCGCTTGGCGCGCAGGCGCCTGCGTCACCGGCCTAGCCGTCAAATTCCAATCCTTGCCGCCAACAATGTAACATTTCTCACAAAATAAAGTATGGCATCTTTGAACCATATATTGCCTATCCTGAATTTATTCCTAACAATACCAGTGATAACGGTTTTTGACTTTTCCTAAAGTGAAGTATTTTCCCAAAAACATTTTACGAGCATGTTTCCCAAAAAAAGATATTTTACGAGAGTATTTCTTAATAATTCCCAAAAACATTTTATGAGAGTTGTATTTCCTGACACTTGGAAGAGTAGGAGTGGAGTCGAGTTGACCTTCTAGCCTTCTGAAGTCGTTAGTTTTCTGACACGTGCCTGAACAAATGTCACATTTTTTCGTAATTTTAAAAAGGTCATTTTTATCATTGACGATAAGTTGAAATCTAAATTTTTATTCTTTATTCTGGTTTAATTTTTCCATAGAGTATTTCATGTCTTCCTTCGTGCAACCGGTAATTTAATTTGACTACACGGAATGTGTGCCATTTGGGGTAAAATTTATTCCATTAGATGGTTTCCATGAATAAAAATTTATCTCAATAAAAAAAATGAACATCGATCAATATGACATGTTGTATCGCTTGCGCTAAAATATCTTACCACTAAATTATTTTCGATACTCAAAATATTTTTATATGCAAGAACTCGAAAAAAGCTCCTAAGCTTAAAACAGTGAATTTTAACCCTCAGTGGGTCTTTGAGAAAAAGTATTTAAATGTTAACCTTATATCAGGTCGTTTTGTAAGTCCTGCCCGTTTTCATGTTGTAACAAGTTTGAACTTGTGTTACAGAAAAAGTTTTTAAGTTGCGGTCCATTCTGCACGACAATCACTCTCTGCTGCAGTCCAAAAACTCTGTTTTCGAATTTGTACCTATTGCTGATGATGAGCGAAGGCTCGAAACGTCCTATTTTTTACGAGTCTTTTCAGTCTCAAGAATACATTTTAATGAAAAATGTTTTATACCATTTTCCTGGTTCTCTCTTTTTTATTGACAATCACTCTGTTGCGGTCTTTAATACACGTTGCAGTGAAATTCATTTATATATTTAACCACTTTTTCTTCAACCCTTCAATTAACATAAGCCGTCAACAGAACACATAAGACACAAAGCTGTTTCAGTTTTACAAAGGATGTAATGCGTCGACAGCTGCCAAAAATATTCAAGAAGTGTATGGTTCAGAAGCAGTTGCTGAACGGACATGCAGAAGATGGTTCGAAAAGTTTTGAAATGTGGATTACAGACTTGCAGATAGCCCTCGAAAAGGTCATCATTTTATTTGATGCAGCATTTTTGGAGGCAACTCTTTAAATTAATCCTGCAGCACCCATAAAGCAATCAGCTCTTCACTTCATGTGAGTGCAATGCCAATTCAACGATGCTTAAAGAAGCTGGGAAAGAAACTCAAACTTGAAAAGTGGGCTCCTGATGAGCGCCGTGCTGTTAATCGTCAGCAGCGCGTGATTATCTGTGCATCTTTGCATTCTCGCCAACTGTAAGAAACTTTTCTGGATAAAGCTGCCCAGTCTAACTTTTTCGCCGCCTCTTCGAAAAGTATGCACAAGGTTCGCCGAGTCGTATGCTTATTTATGCATGATTATCATCACCAAGGCGGCGATATATCGCCGACTTTATCGTCGCCAAAGACCTCTTTTGCCGCGATAATTATCGCCGCCTCGAAAGCATAATTGTGCATAAAGTTGGATGACATGCGACTGATGAAATGCATAAGTATGCATAATATTGTAAACAATATGCATTTTCATAGCACGGTACACAGACGTAAATACGTGTATTTCTGTGCACCATTATTAAAATTCGTGCGTCCCGTGAGTATATTCAGCTATTATGAAGCATTCCCTTTCATTTGACGTTATCGCCGCCTCGAAAGCATAAATGTGCATAAAGTTGCATGACAGGCGGCTGATGAAATGCATATGTATACATAATATTGTATACAGTATGCATTTTCATAGCACGGTATACAGACGTAAATACATGTATTTCTTATGTGTACCGTGAGTATTTTTAGCTATAATGAAGCATATCCCCTCCATTCGAAGTTATCGCTGCCTCGAATGGATAAATAAGTTTAATATAGAGAAAGGCGGCGATAACATTGCATAATTATACATTATTAATTGACTCTTGAAATTAACAGGTTTAAATAAATCAATATCATCACATATTTTATATTAGGTCATCTATTACACACTGAAATCAAGTTTTCACCGATGTATAAAAATAGCATCACAGAGAACTTATAAATACTTAATGAAAGCTAAATAAAAGCCAGATCCAGTTTTTGTTTGCCGTTTTTAAAGTTGATTACTACAATTTACTTTAAATTTGAATTGAATATTGAACTTCATTTTAACCCATCGCAGTTAACGCGTTACAAAGGGTGGTCCTTCAACAAATAAACGCATATATTTAATTAAACAAAAAAGAGGCCTACCCACCATCAGTTTGGGCCCTAACTTTGTCCCCTGGAGCATAATCTTTTGAATAATTTTATATTTTCATTATATATCATAGTATGAGACTATGAGTTTCAGTAATCACAGCAGGAGTCCCCAAAACAGGAATATTCCAAGCACCATTTAGTAAAGAGAATTATCTCGGGACTTTATGCCTAAAGTATGGTTTCACACAGGGCACTCACAATGTCCCCCTGGGAGGGCTACTTCCCATATATACAATAGAATCACCCTGAGGGGACAAACCTACCCAGAACGTCGAAATTTAAGCCACATTCATTGGTGTAAACGCAACATTACACACTTATTTTCTGTGTCTGATTCCACAATTAGATCCGACGAAGGCACTTGCTCAGCTGCATAAGTGATGCTCGGTGAGGGGACAGTGTCAGTTGATACGGTTGTGGTGATGGTGCTGAAATTGGTGGTGGCTGCTATTCCTGCAGCCTCTGTAGCACCTGTTCCACGGTGATGGCTATTTCCATCTCAATCCACCGATTCACGCAGACCTCGTTGCGTGGCCACTGCGATTCCTTTGTGGTTAGTGAACCCACCGGCTGCCAACACTTCTACAAAATATGAGAACAACTTAGTTCCGTGATTGATAAAGTTGTACCAATACAATAGTGAATAAGCAGATATTACACACGAGTTGTAGACTAAAGAATGATTTACTAATGTTTATATCAATGATCACTATTTTGAATGGCAAGTTTATTAATGTTCTATCGCAATTGAGACAAAATAGATAATATAGCAGATATTATATTATGAGTTAGTTTAAGCTTCCCTAACTAAGAAAACGGTGATCCAAAGAGAGGAATAATGAAAAGATCATCTAGAATGGACTGTGTACAAAATGAATCTAAGCCAAAGTGCGTTCCCACACAGCACATCCTGCATGCGCATAGAAACAGCAAGTCAGGAAGTTCAAACACTATAGAAGTTCATGATGGAACAAGTAGGTGCTGAAGACAAGGGTATGACTGAAAAAATGACTAGCTGTCGTTAACAAAATAAAAATCATACTATTTCAACCAGTAGAGAGCCAAATTTCAAGCTCAGGCTTAAATTTTTATTCTGGGAATGCTACTTCCCATTGGTACAATTATTTTAAAATTGTTAGGGTATGTTGGGAAAGATTTAATTTTGGGAATTTAACTAATTTATGTCCTTTTTTGTGCTAACTGATTGGTGCTCTTGTGTTTTGGGGTCATGTCGAGAATAATCAATTAGCGAATGATTTAACGAATTAAAACATGAGAATTTAGGAAAATGGTAATTATGATTTCATTCTGCGTTTTTTTAGAATTTAGGGAAATTATAATTATGTGTTATAAAATTTTATTTCTGTGGATTAAAATTCCAGCGGTGCGGAGGTGTAGTCTCTTCAACATTTGTGTGTGTTACAAGCCAGAATGTCTGGACGGGTGTGTGTGGTGAGCCCATAAAGGATGTGTTGTTTCAGAAAGGGTGTGTTGTTTCAGGCTGGGAGTGTGTAACTCGAGCGAGAGGGGAGAAATAACAATCTCAACGGTTGAGCACTAAGACGTTCGAAAGAGCTGACGCCTTGGTCCAGGCGATAGCTGTGTATATTATGTTCTCAAGATTTTTGGCTATACAAGCAGTCTGCTGGCCCTCGGCGGGTACCGCATGCTGTGTGGGTTAATGGCACAATGTCAAACTCCATACACAGTGCTCGACAGATTTATGGCAGGCACTTGAGCGTGAAAAGGAAACTCTCAGAAATAGTCGGAGGGCCAATGTTGAGATCGGCGGTCCTGCAAACCCTCGAGAGGGAGGAGGCTGCTAAGTGACGTCAGAAGGCTCTAGGCCAATACCACGACATCAATATGGTGGGAAAGTAGTTGAAGCTAAGGAACACGAATAAGGCTTTAGCTGCTAAACAAGAAGGGCATTCGAACATGACGTAGAAGCTTCTAAGTGTGTGATTGGCCATGCGTGAACTAGAACACCGCTTTCTCGCAAACAAGTGGGTAGAGCTGATGAGAAAAATTTAGTCTTGCGTCGGCGATCGTCGGATATAGTACGTGTTAAAAATAGGAGGTGTTGAAAATTACCCTGAAAATATGTGACATAGATATCAACACAGGGAGTTAAACTTATCAAAAATTTCGCTTAATAAAATAGTCTCCGTTTTTCCACAGAGGGTAAATTGCAGACCTGGCTAAAGCGGGGAAATCATTCTGAAGATGCCACATTAAGTGGGGAGGGTAAGAGTGATGTAATTACCTTTGGAGAAAATATTTTGAAATAGATATGATGAAAGTGTGTGGCCTTTTGTTGAAGTGAAGATTGGAATATTTAAGGGAACTTCATTAGCACGACTAGAAGTAATGAGTATTTAATTTCATCGTGCAGGCGGGGAGGTCTTTTGTCATCGGCTTGGAAGAAAGGGAGATCATGGGTCAAGATAACGAAGCGGGACGAGCAGTGTGATATCAGCAATAGACATTTTGAACTGTGCATAAGGCAAAAGTTGGAACTGAAGCTGTGTTGTTTAATGAATGTATGTTTGAAGTGACACCACCTCCAGCACTGTTAGAATATGAACATGTTGTAGGGCTCATGTATCAGGACCTGTGTGATTAACGTACGGGGATATGCTGGCCAGCGGTAGCATTTACTGTCATTCTGTTATGTAAGCTGTTAACACATGAAATTTCTAGAATACCATTACTCAATTTACACCAGTTCTAATGCCATACATTGCGTGCGCTTATCGATGTTCTGTATGATGTATTGCCGTAAATTATAAATTAAGTGAATTTTCACGTGTATAAAGTCCCCCCAAATTTAGTAGCAAGCAGCCCCTCATCATAACTGATGCGCTCTGAAAAACGCGCATTGAGTAAGTCGAGTACAACGTACATCGGTGAGTACTGCCCAATTTTAGTATACACATTTTGTAGTAGTGTTGATTTGTTTGGGCTTGCCCATAAATTTTCCTTGTGTTTCCTGTGCATTTTATTGAGGTATGCCAACCCCTCAAGCGAGCATTCGGTCTTCTCATTAGTGTAAATTAATGAGAGACGAGGCAGACAGCTTTCTCGTGACAACGATCAATTTGGCAAAGATCAACGCGATCGCTTTGTAATATTTTCATTGTATTTTTTGTTGCGTAGTTATTTCATGTGCAAAACGTACAGAAATTCAGTAGAGGTACATGTCTCGTAGTGATGATTTTCTGTGTTCCGGTGCGAGAAGCCAGCAAGCACACTGCCATATAGATAAAGAAAGTGAAAGTGTTTATAAAAGTGATAAGATTCAGTAAGAAAATTCTGGTGTGTTCACACGATTAATTTCAAAGTTTCAGTAAAAGATTTTACAGTGAGTAGGTTTGAAAAATATTGAGTGATCGCAAAATTTTGAGTTTTGGAGAAAGTGAAGTGGAGAAGATCGATACAATGCCTGCCCGTGGGAGAAGGAACAACGACCGCAGAAATGCGCCAGAAACGCCACCACAGCCAGAAGAGGAAGCCGTTAATATGCCCGTGGTAACGAGCTGCGTGGGTGCCATTGGGGCCAAGTTTAGGAGAGGCGACGATGTAGGGGAACATATGGCGAGGTTGAAGTTTTTGACGGGCAATCTGAATAACAGCGAGCAGGTGAAAGCCTTCTTCCTATGCCTAGGTCAACAAGAGGCAAAGGAGTGCAATCTAATAATTGATACACTAACGAACCTGCGAGAAGCAGAAACATGGCTGCGCTCTTACGCCGATCAAGTTGAACATCCGACGCAAGCGCTGTTTGAAATAGTGACCAAGAAGCAAACAAGCCGAGAAGGAGTTTCAGAATACCTGACGCGCCTGGAAAGGCTGTACAACGAGAATTATCTAGAAAATCCGGAACGAGTCCTTGTAGATTTGATGTGGCTCGGATTAAGGGAGAACATCACAAGACCCTTTCGAAGTGATGCGCGACCTACGACAGTACAAGAATTGAGGGACATGGCAATCGAAGTGGAAAATCGACGGATAGTACCAGTACCAAGGGAAACGACAGAGAAGAGGGAACCGGAGAGAGAGAGAGCGCAGCGAAGCGAGAGGAGGCCACAGCATGAGCCTGCACGTGTCGGCCATACGATGCGGCATTCACCACAACAGCCTAGAGGGTACCGCCAGGAAGTGCCACCCTGGAGAGAAAGGAACAGACAGATACGACACTCTCCTTATCATCGAAGAGGAAATTATGAAGCACCCCACTGGAGCGAAAAAGGCAGACTTAGGAGTCATCAGCACCAAATATACCATGCAAGAGAGCCACAGCCGCATCGGGAAGTACCACCTGCACCTGCAATGGACTTGGCACAGTATAAAGCGGTGCCACCGCCGTGCGTAAACTGTGGAAAATTTGGGCACCTAAGGGCTGATTGCAGAGTGCAACAGTTTGCAGGACAGCCAAAAAACGGAATAGGAGACCGTTAGCTCCAATAATAAATCCCAGCGTGAGACTCCAAGTGAATGGCACACCCGTTACCGCACTTCTTGATACCGGAGCAAATATATGCTTGGTTAAAGAGCGTGTGGTTGCGGGGATTAAAAATGCTAGTGTGAAAGGAACATCAACTGCATTAAAAACAATTGGAGATGAACCCGTGCCGGTGCTGGGAAAGATTAATGTGCCAATCAAAGTTAACGGTCAGAAAATTGTTCAGAGATGTTTTGTTGTGCGGGAAAATGCATTCCCAGGAGACCTGCTAATAGGAGTGGAAGTAATGAACAAGGTCAACGCAAAGCTAGACTTCGGAAGACGTAGGGCATCATTCTTTGGAACTCACGTGAACATGTTTTCAGCACCAGGACACGCTTCTCCGAAAATTCAGTGTGTAACGCGGGAAGAAACATCAATCACTCTGGCTGAGGATATTACAGTAAAGCCTCGCGTGCAGACCATGGTGAAGTGTCGAGCAAATGGCAAGTTTGATGGGAAGGAAGTAATTTTAGAGCCTAGAATTAAGTGGGCGCCGTACGTCGGAGCCACCGCTGCAAAGGTACAAAACGGGTATGTTTTGATGCCTGTACTTAACCCTTTTGCCGAAGAAATCGCTCTGACTGAAGGAGCAATAATTGCAACATGCCACGAAATCTCGAATGAAGCTGCAACTGCAGAAGAAAACAATGCGGAAAATAGCGAAGCAGAAAATCGCCGCAGAGAGAAGCGCTTTCAGCAAATTAATGAGCTTGACCTCAGTCACTTGGATGCTGAAAAACAAGAACAAGTTAGGAACCTGCTGAAGGAATATCACAAGACGATTAGTGCAGACGAGATGGATATTGGCCACGTCAAGGGAGTGAAATACAAAATTTTGCTGAGTGATTACAGGCCGATTCAAACGAAAGGATGGCGTATTCCGTACACCAGCCAAGAAATTATTGATAAAAAGGTCTCGGAGATGATTGAAAGTGGAGTTGTGCAAGAGAGCACAAGCGCTTGGAAAAATCCGCTCGTACTCGTAAAGAAACCTGGAGGAGGCCACAGAATTTGCCTTGATCTGCGAGCTGTGAACATGCGAGTGGTGAACGAACATTACCCGATTCCCAACATCATAGGAACCCTGGAAGAAGTTGCTGGGAAAGAATACTATTCCATTGTCGATGCAAAATCAGCCTTCCATCAAATTGAGCTAGATGAAGAAAGTAAGCAGTATACGGCATTTCAGACTCGACAAGGCAACTTCGAGTACGCTCGGCTGCCTATGGGACTCAAGTGCTCAACATCAGTGTACCAGAGAGTAATTTGTCATGTTCTGAAAAGGCAGCTTGGAAAATTCGCCGCTATTTATTTGGACGATGTGTGCGTTAGCTATATGACTTTTGAGAAACACCTAGAAAATTTGAGGGAAGTGTTGCACGAATTTCAATGTGCCGGAGTCAAAATAGGCTTGGACAAGTGCAAGTTTGCGCAAAAACAAGTGAAGTACCTAGGATGTTACATCAGTCGTGAGGGACTCATTCCGGACCCCAAAAATGTTGAGGCCATGCAAAATTACCCTAGGCCGACGACAGCACGCAAAGTCCGCTCGTTTGTAGCAGCGCTCAACTTCTACCGGCGATTCATTCCGCATTTCGCTACAACAGCTGCACCTCTTAATGCGCTGACTAAAAAGGGGGCAAGATTCCAGTGGAAGGAAGAACACGAACAGGCCTTCTGCAAACTTAAGCAGCTCATGATAGAAGCTCCAGTTCTGAAGAAGCCTTCTCTAAATGAGACGTATTACTTGAGCTGTGATGCCTCGAATGAGGGCTCGGGCGCGGTCCTTGCACAGAAATGTGATGGTAAGGAACAACCGATTGGATACTTCAGCAAAAGATTCAATGATGCTGAAAAACGTTATTCAATTACGGAGCGGGAAGGATTAGCAGTGGTCGCCGCTGTAAATCACTTTTCACCTTACCTGTACGGCAATAAATTCGTTGTAATCACTGATCACACGGCTCTCAAATATCTGTTCAAAGGTAAGAACACCAAGAACAATAGAATTATGAGGTGGGCACTAACTCTCTCACAGTATGATTTTGAGGTAATTTATCGGCCAGGAACGCAGAACGTGGTGCCTGACGCGTTGTCGAGAAACATTGCGAACGACAACGAAGAAGAAAATCGAAATGACGAGGCCCCTAAAACAGTGTTCGTCACGACGATGTTAGATGAAACTCCCAGCGTACAAGAGGCGGAAAGCAGCTTGCGGCAAGAAAATGTGCGAGCAGAACAGTTGAAGGATCCCGTTTGGGGGCCAGTGCTCAGGTATCTTGAAGGTGACAAATTAGGGGACGCTCCAAGTCTTGCTCTAAAACCCGAAATCTTCACCGACGGAGGCATATTGTATTTCAAAAAGACACAACGAAAGCCTAATAGAGCAAGGCACTTAATCGTTGTGCCAGACGCTTTGAGGGAAGCAGCAATAACGTTAGCGCATGATAGCACAATCGCTGCACACCAAGGTCGTGCTAAAACGTGGAAAAAGCTCATGGAATTTGGGTACTGGATTAACATGTCTCGCGACGTTAACAAATACATCGATTCGTGCATGCAGTGCCAGAAGCGTAAGATCAACAATCGCATTTGTGTTAGCATGGGTTCATTCCCTGAAATTGACAAGCCTCTGGACAGAATAGGTGTTGATTTAATAGAAATGCCAGTCTCGAATGAGGGCCACAAGTACATCTTGACCGTGGTTGATCACTTCAGCAGATATGTTGCAGCTTTCCCACTCAGAAGCAAGACAACTGAGGAAGTGACTCGAGCGTTAACTAAATTCGTAACCACGTATGGCCCTGCGAAAGCGCTCGTCTCAGACAGAGGTACCGAGTTCACGTCTGCTTTGTTCAGAAATGTGTGTGAAAAATTGAAAATAAAATACTACAACACATCAGCGTATCATCCGCAATCAAATGGAATGACGGAACGTCAGAACAAGAACATCAAAACGGTGCTGTCTCACCTCGCAGCCAGCGATCAACCATCGTGGCATGATGCTTTGCCGTGGACATGCTTGGCACTGAACACAAGTTATCAAAGTGTTATTGAAGAAATACCGTATTATTTATTTTTTGGTAGGGACGCTGAAATTCCTGTTGTTAACTGGCTGAAAAAACCTCGCATGGATTATTCTCTTGGGGAAAATTACAGTGCCGAGGTGAGCGCCCGACTTCACAATGCGTTCAAAGTAGTGAAGGCCAAGTCCAAGGCTTCACACGACAAGTCGGTGCAAATGAAGGAAAGAGGTGTGAAAAACAACCAGGTGGAGAGCGGAGATATTGTTTTATTACACAATCCTACAGGAAAAGCCGAATCTACAAACGCTTGGCCTACCGACTGGTTGGGCCCGTACCGTGTCCTTGAAAGGAATGCCACAAATGCGACCATTAAGGCACTATATAGTGACCGACAAGAAAGGGTTCATTTGGATAGATTAAAAGTTGCTTACCTACGGGGCGAGGCTTTCCCCGGTACGTCGAACGTCAGCGCTGAGCCAGTGAACGCAAACGGATATGGAACCATTGACAGTGAAGATGAAGATCTGAGGACAGAAAACCACGCGAACGAGAGAGCTGCGTTCAAAGAGCGGCGAAGCTACAACCTACGTTCAAGGTGTAGGTGAACCGCCAACGAGAAACGAACTTCAGAGGGCTGAAATCGTGCATAAACTTGAGTTTGCGGGATGTGTTCTTGTGTGTTTAATTTTAGAAGAAAACTCTTGAGTAGGAGTGAGTTTTTAGCGCTGTACTGCTTTAACCTAAGTGTGTTCTTTAGTAGGATTGTGTTATTCTAGCTTTGAATTAAATCTAATCTCACTCACGAGAGTGTGATGCTTCGTTCAATAGGAATATGCTCTAGGTTATGTAACTCCAACTTTCTTTGCTCACAAGAAATTTCGTCTGGAAGAAAATCTTGTTGAGCGATCTAATCTTATGCTATGCGTAATTCTCATTTTCTCTCTTGCTAAGTAAAGAAAATTGAGCGTTTATTAGGTTAACTTCGTGTGTTTCTCAAGAGGAGGACTTTGTTTCATTTGTAGGATGCTTATATTTCTTGCCAGCTTCTCGTGTAGCGTACGCGCTTGATACGAAATAACTCTGGCGAAGTAATTAGTTAATATGAAGTTCTTAGGCTTATGTATCTCAGGCTTGCTAATTTTATCAATACCGTTAGACCGTTCATTTCATAACGGGGAAAATATGTTTAGTGTCGGATTAAAATTTGCGAATTCTTGCGTGCTGTAGTGTTGAATTTTCTGACTTTGTGTCTTTCTCTTGCCCTGAAAGAATATCGTAAACACGGTATTCCGGAAGGAATTATTCTGATCTTACTCTGTAGAGTGTAGTACATTTCTTTTCAGACTTAAGGAATTAATTTCTTGGTAGATTAGCGAAGTATGTACTTCAGCCCAAAACAGGTCAGAACAATTACATAACACGAATGCGTCTCGTGTAAGCAGCAATTAAGGAAGAATCACGTGGAATACAAGTAATTATTTACAAGAACAACGAACAGATAGGAACTGTACAACATAGGGGATAAAGCGCACTTGTATTGAAGTATTTAAAAGAATTGCACCAATTCAAGCGCTGCAGTGAGAAGCAACAAAGATGAATGTATAGCTGGAAACTTGGAGCAAGCTCAGAAGAATGCGGAGAGCACAAGTAATTGCCTCAGAGCCACTCGCGGTCGAGCTGTGGCTGTAGACATGGGTCGCTAACAAGCAGAGCCAGGAAAGGGCATCTCAAGTAATTGGTGCCCATGCATCGAAGTGGAAAACACCACAGAACGACGCAGCAACAGCGTGAGGAAGGAAGAAAAACGAAATTAAAGCATGAGATATTATTGGGTGCCTAAAGGTACTAGCGTTTAAAAATGCTTTTATACAGTGGGCACTCAAATGAAACAATAACAATGCTTTTATGTGCTTGAGTGTTGATATTTACTTAAGTTATTTGGAATTTGCGTCGTGACATTTATGCCTGGTGAGGCATTCCTGAAATTCGACTGCAAGTTTCCTGTGAATTTTTTTTACTAGGCAAACGATTACATTGGAATATTGAAGCCGCATTTTAGGCATCTCTATTCATACGTGAAATAAAAATTTAATAGAGATTTCGTCGGATAGGCTTTGAATGAAGCGGACGGTCTTCAGAGAATATTAACCCACGGAATTCTCACATAAATAAGAGTGTTCACTCGAATAAAATAAAACATCATCTAGTGTCTACCAGATTCCACGTGACGTCAAGGGATACTGAGGGGGATTCTACAGGATACCAGTGTGCACTACGCAGGATTATGCCTCGGAATACTTCAGCATTACTTCGTGGGATTGGAACCCCATCGCAAGGGGAGACTTAATCGAAAAAAAAAAAAGAGTTATCGACGCTTCAACTCGTATTCTTCGACAGACCAACATAAGTTCCTGATTCGCCAATTCGTCTGATCAACGAAGCGGCATTCACGAGTAGTCTGACGATTAAAATTTGAGTTCGAATATACGTCCTAAAATGTATGTGAAAGATTGTACTTAACATGATTTAGTGGTAACTTGAAGCGTGATTATGATCCGTGTTACCGAATGAAATCGTGCAAGTAATGTGGTGTATAGAAATTTTATATGAGGCTGGATATTGGGATCATAATCCTTCCTTCTGAAAATGAGTACCTATCTTCAACACGTGTGTGATGACATTGGAATGCCAGAAGAGAAAAATGGAAGGACAGCAAACTCCGTCAACGATACCAAAGGAATGAACAGCGAATCGTCAACAGCAGCGTCAAGGAATTGTACAACAGAAGATGCAAACGGCAGTAGAGATCTGGAAGACAAAATCATCAACACTTCAGGATATTTGAGAATGTAGGAAATGTGTACACTAAATTTTGTGAATGTTATTAGGATTTAGTACTCAAGTATTTAGTACGCACTTCAGTTCGGCGGGAAAAACAGACGCATCGGTTAGATGAAGATGACACAATATATTACGCTGTGGCCGATTGTATTGTAATAAATAAGATTGTTAAATGTAATGTACCATGTTTCTGCGGAATTAATTTAGAATGTAATTGGCTTAAGTAGATGTGTACCATTTGTGTCTTAAGTTGGCTAATAATTCAGTTCAAATTGTTCAAATGAATAACATAACGCTAATACAAAAAAAAAAAAAAATTGTCGATTCAATTTTTTTTACGTAAAGGGGCGGGGATGTTGGGAAAGATTTAATTTTGGGAATTTAACTAATTTATGTCCTTTTTTGTGCTAACTGATTGGTGCTCTTGTGTTTTGGGGTCATGTCGAGAATAATCAATTAGCGAATGATTTAACGAATTAAAACATGAGAATTTAGGAAAATGGTAATTATGATTTCATTCTGCGTTTTTTTAGAATTTAGGGAAATTATAATTATGTGTTATAAAATTTTATTTCTGTGGATTAAAATTCCAGCGGTGCGGAGGTGTAGTCTCTTCAACATTTGTGTGTGTTACAAGCCAGAATGTCTGGACGGGTGTGTGTGGTGAGCCCATAAAGGATGTGTTGTTTCAGAAAGGGTGTGTTGTTTCAGGCTGGGAGTGTGTAACTCGAGCGAGAGGGGAGAAATAACAATCTCAACGGTTGAGCACTAAGACGTTCGAAAGAGCTGACGCCTTGGTCCAGGCGATAGCTGTGTATATTATGTTCTCAAGATTTTTGGCTATACAAGCAGTCTGCTGGCCCTCGGCGGGTACCGCATGCTGTGTGGGTTAATGGCACAATGTCAAACTCCATACACAGTGCTCGACAGATTTATGGCAGGCACTTGAGCGTGAAAAGGAAACTCTCAGAAATAGTCGGAGGGCCAATGTTGAGATCGGCGGTCCTGCAAACCCTCGAGAGGGAGGAGGCTGCTAAGTGACGTCAGAAGGCTCTAGGCCAATACCACGACATCAATATGGTGGGAAAGTAGTTGAAGCTAAGGAACACGAATAAGGCTTTAGCTGCTAAACAAGAAGGGCATTCGAACATGACGTAGAAGCTTCTAAGTGTGTGATTGGCCATGCGTGAACTAGAACACCGCTTTCTCGCAAACAAGTGGGTAGAGCTGATGAGAAAAATTTAGTCTTGCGTCGGCGATCGTCGGATATAGTACGTGTTAAAAATAGGAGGTGTTGAAAATTACCCTGAAAATATGTGACATAGATATCAACACAGGGAGTTAAACTTATCAAAAATTTCGCTTAATAAAATAGTCTCCGTTTTTCCACAGAGGGTAAATTGCAGACCTGGCTAAAGCGGGGAAATCATTCTGAAGATGCCACATTAAGTGGGGAGGGTAAGAGTGATGTAATTACCTTTGGAGAAAATATTTTGAAATAGATATGATGAAAGTGTGTGGCCTTTTGTTGAAGTGAAGATTGGAATATTTAAGGGAACTTCATTAGCACGACTAGAAGTAATGAGTATTTAATTTCATCGTGCAGGCGGGGAGGTCTTTTGTCATCGGCTTGGAAGAAAGGGAGATCATGGGTCAAGATAACGAAGCGGGACGAGCAGTGTGATATCAGCAATAGACATTTTGAACTGTGCATAAGGCAAAAGTTGGAACTGAAGCTGTGTTGTTTAATGAATGTATGTTTGAAGTGACACCACCTCCAGCACTGTTAGAATATGAACATGTTGTAGGGCTCATGTATCAGGACCTGTGTGATTAACGTACGGGGATATGCTGGCCAGCGGTAGCATTTACTGTCATTCTGTTATGTAAGCTGTTAACACATGAAATTTCTAGAATACCATTACTCAATTTACACCAGTTCTAATGCCATACATTGCGTGCGCTTATCGATGTTCTGTATGATGTATTGCCGTAAATTATAAATTAAGTGAATTTTCACGTGTATAAAGTCCCCCCAAATTTAGTAGCAAGCAGCCCCTCATCATAACTGATGCGCTCTGAAAAACGCGCATTGAGTAAGTCGAGTACAACGTACATCGGTGAGTACTGCCCAATTTTAGTATACACATTTTGTAGTAGTGTTGATTTGTTTGGGCTTGCCCATAAATTTTCCTTGTGTTTCCTGTGCATTTTATTGAGGTATGCCAACCCCTCAAGCGAGCATTCGGTCTTCTCATTAGTGTAAATTAATGAGAGACGAGGCAGACAGCTTTCTCGTGACAGGTATAATTCAGCAGAAAAATGTATGATCTGTGAGTGACTGGCTTTGCATTAAAAAGGAAATGTAACAATAGCAAAACACAATAAATCTAGATGTTCTAGTTGATCATCACGTAATGAATAAAGTAGTGTCTATCTTTTTAAGTTTCAGTTCTTTATGTGCTACACAGAATTTATGGCTTTCACAGCTGATTTCACAAGATGATCAGCAAGGAAGAGGAAAATAGATCAATACTAAAAAGAACTACCTATTTTTGATGCACTAGTTCAATTTTTTTTATCTTGCAGAGCTTTATTTGAATAGGTTAGTAATCTAGATAAAAACAAGATTATCAGGGAGGGTAAGAACATTTCTCAGTAATAACTGCTTACCATGAATAATGTGCATTGCAGTGTGGTCCTTGAAGGCAATTTTCGACTGCTGCATCCGATGACCACCAAGTCCTGAGAAGCTGAACTGCATCACCAGTTCTCTGGTGAACAGGCGCTTCAATATACGTCTCTGGACTCTGAAACGCTTACTCGTACATGGCCTTTGAGAGCTACCGGCTGCAAAAAAAAATATTTTTCATTAGATTCATATTTTACCTAGGTTTTAGCACAAGCTTCATATTCACACTTACCGTGACTTGCACAATAGTCTCGTGACCATAGACAAATTTAGAAAATAACTACCTGAATGCATCATTGGTGTATTTGTTTAATTCAATATTGGTACATTTCCTATTGAAGCTTAATATTTCCTGCTCTCAAATTTGTTGCAAGGTTTTGCAAGGTTATGGGCCTTCATGTGAAATGCCTCTGTTTGCCCTTACATTATAAACCGTTTCTTGAAGGTAATAATTTAGTAAAAACTTCCAAGAACAATTTATCTTAGATATTTCTTATGATGTTTACAATGCTCCATTCATTCTAAGAAATGGATATTCTCACACTGTAACTCATCCAAACTATAAAAAATATACAAAAATAATTCATTATTACTGCTTAGATCTAACTTTTATATAAAATATAGTTACCTTCACATAAATAATTATTGCAGGGACTTAAGAACAGCATCATCTATGTAAGAAACAAAAATTATTCTATTTAACTTACTAGTTCAAGTTGCTTCAAAAGAACATCCAGTTCTTCCACTGTCTTGGCTGGTCCAGGTAAGGGCTCGCTGCTTGAGGTTGGCGCTTTCTCACCTCGACCAATGCTTCAACTTCTTGTATTTCTCTGACAGTATATCTGCAAATCTTTCTTGTTGATTGCTGATGCGCTTCAGCCCAGTTTGTAGATCGTTGACATTACTTGCTACTTTGTGTCGCTTGCCCATCACTTCAGTGGAAGAGCATTCATTCCTGTAGATAAAAAACTTCTTCAACTACTGTATGATATATCTAACTGCCCTGAATTCCAAAGTGATTATGGTTAAACAAGTGGAATACATATTTATTCAATGTCAAGACCAGAGAAGTAGTTATAATACAAATGCAGCCTTCCGATGTCATGAAGATTGAAGAAAGGTTATGATAATTAGAAAGTTAGCATACAATTCAATGTTAATGTGAATGAGGAAAGTCAGGGAAATGGTATCGTACTGTATAGAGGATATCTCACCGTGATGAACTGGGAGGATTGCAACTTTGCACCAGTGATGAAACTTGAAACGATGGAACCTGTGTTTAGATAGTGCTGCGCGCAGAATCATCTTTGGTGGCTGAAGAAGGATATGCTCATAGGTATCCTTTTTCCCCACATCTGGCTCGTGAATCTAGAAGGTTGTGAGAGAATAATGTATGAGAAAAAACGTAATAAAACTAAAACAGAAATTCAGCTATACACTAGAAAAAATGAGAAAGTTCAGTAAAGATGAACAGCATAACCCCTCCTGCTACAAGCTTACAGATGAATAGAAAGACAGTAAATATTGATTAAGAATATTAAAATTGTTTCGCCAATTGATGAAGAGCACAAAGTGACACAGAGTAGAGCAAACAAATTAAAATTTATTCTCATGGGCCAAGGTATTAATGCTAATTAGTATACATGTACAAGTATTATTGTAAATCCAATCTTATAAGTAAAATATACCTATATCTCAGAACAGTTGCTCTATTAGAAAACAGTATCTGTGGAAACAAAAATTTGAAGCAAACTACTAATCTATACATATTTAAATGTTTTAACTAATTACAGGATGTCTAACACATGATAGAGATGGAAAATCTTCACTAAACAAAAAAATATATATATTTGAAACACTGCTGCAAATCATGAATATTGCACAGCCACAACTTATATAATAATGATTTAAATGACATATAATTATCATAAAAGATCATGAAATAGATCAATATCATTATAACTATACAAGTTAAAGCCCACATAACCCCACAACAAAGGTGTTCCCAAGAAAGGCATAGAAAAGGGGCCATCAGGTATAGACACATGAACATGTTCACGGAGAATCTATGCACCAGTGTTTTCCCTCATAGCTTTCTCCGCACATACAAACAGCTTTTCAGGAAGAAAGTTCAAACAAGATAACAGTTCAAGGAGAACCTAGGAAGCGCTGAACAAAATGATAGCAGTGAGACAAAAATTAGTCTTTAACAAAACAAAAAATATACATTTCAACAAAATAAAGGGATACCAAACCATCAGCCCTAGCCCTTATATTCTGCCACAGAGGGAACTACTTCCCATAAAAACAATAGTTTCATCCCCTGAGGAGTAAAAGCTAGATTATTTGCCAAATAATATTTAGTGACAAAGTAACTTTACACTTACTTGTAGTTGCTATGATGTTTGTGACCACATAAGTTCTCCAGTGTGATGATGATGCTACACAGTCTCTTATTTTCAACTCTGAATTTTTTGAAGGCCAGCTGCAAAAAAATTTTCTATTATATAAGCCAGCTTGATGGCACCACCCTATTTGAATATCACTAAATGTAAGCATTGAAAATTTCTTTTTAATCAAAGACATCACTGCGCTTGGTTTAATCTGCAACATAGATCATGGCACAGGTTGACACAGATGTTATGTTTTCAAATATAAAGAATGTTCATCAGGCTTTTTTTCAAAGTTCATGCAATGAAAGGACTCAGTGTGGCAGGTTTGACATTTAAAGCAGCAAAACAGCAATATGCATTTTTCTTCTTCTGGCTGTGAAGCCATGACAGAATATGGATAGAAGAAAAATTGTTTTTATCAATCTAATAACCAATAATCAAACACCAAAAATTGGAAAATTGTTTGTTGTCCTCTCCTTCACAAATACCCTACTTTTTCAACATAAAATCACACAAATATAATGCAATAATATGAGAGAAATATGTTACTTTGTAGCTTACAATACAATCAGCTGGTTTTAATTAAGATCTCTTGCACTTAGAGAAGAATTTTTACACATATCACATCATCAAAAGATTCTACACACTAAGAAATACGGCTTAACCATGTAAGTACTTGACATGCATATTTCTCTCAAAGAAATGTATATTCACAATATGAATATTAATTTAATTGGGAAACATTTTGATATGCAATAGGTGTCAGCTTCTGTAGAAAATAATTACTATTATTTGACAGAAAAAGAGTTATATTGTGAGCCTGTACAAAAAATTTGCACTCAAGCTCTAAAAATGATCAACAAATCAAGACTTATTACACATCAATTAAAGTTATAAAAATCTAAAATATTTCTTTGATGTGATCCTCAGTCACTGTTTTTAACAATTATTTTTTAACACAACGTATTATCAATTAAATAGCAAGATTATTGCCCCTCAATTGAGAAATTTATTCACCCATTGTTTGAGTTTTCAGATAGGGCCTAGACTTTTTTTAAATATTTTAAAGATTTTACAATGATACAGTTTAAAAAGATTTCCTAACAAAACATAAATTTTTTAATAAAGTTATAATATTATCAAACCAAAAGTGACGCAGTAAGGCACAAAATAAAGAAAATTTAAAAGGGCTATGCCCCAAATGTGTGATAAAAGCTATTCAAAAAAACAACCAATTGATTAATTGCCATTTTCATAGATTTTTACAATATTGTTTTCCTCAAGTGGCTTCATTGTTAACTACCTGACATAATACTACTCAGATCCCAGGCAAAGAAGCTCACACTGAGCAAAAATGGCAAAAAAAACAAATGTGTGTAAATGATAGGTATCAAATTGTTTTATGCAATAAAAATTCAAATCTAAAGAAGTAACTTCTCACAAAACAAGCACAATTTAGGTTTCTGTATTACATGAGTAAATTTAGTCATCTGAAATGTTGCTTGATACATGTTTTTAACACTGTATGTTTAGTTACTTGCACATCCAAAATTTCTTAAAATTTGAATAATTTATCCACATATATTGACAAATAACACCATAAAACTTCAATTTTAATTTTACTTGGTTTTTCCAAATGCAGGGGAAGTCCTATTTATTTGAACAACGCTTACATAACACAGAATTCAAAACATTGCCTTTCATTATTCAGCCTGCCTACTAGTACACCACTGTCTCATCATTTTAAATGTAAAGTTAATGGCAGGCTGTGAATCACAACACATTTGCTTACAGAAGCACTTGGTTTTTTGGGCACTGCACCTGTTATTTCAGCAAAAATGTCACGATTCAACTGAAAGACATTTCTATCTTTCGATATTATTTACGCTCAAATGTTACCTAACCACAGACTACCAACATCAATCGCAAGAGCCAAACGAACTTGAACTTGAAATTGAGGGCCGACAGTATCGGATTAAATGTAACCCGCCTTTGCGCCAATTTTCACAAGTGCCAACCTTCGAAAATATCAAAACAAGACTCAATCAGAGCTGCCAATAGAATCGTCCGTAGATAGCTTGCAATTCCAGTAGTTTTATATTTGAATCATAGGTACAGTAAAATAACTTAGAAGAATGTATTTTTATGTATTATTGAACTTGATTTCGGACATTCCTTGTAAACAAAATTACTAAGTACGGTTATGTATACATTTCCACGACGCTGAGTCATGGTAAATGCACTGCAAAAATAAGATTAATACCTGCCAACATACTTCTAAACTTTCTGATTGAATCAAGTTTACTTGATTTCAAGTCAAGTTCTAATAGCACGGCGAAACAGACATTTCAAAAGGAGCATTGTGAACTATTATCCTAAAAACTTGACTATTTTTTAATACGTAAACGCAAAGCTGAAATGGAAACCCCAGGTTGGATTTTTTACCTTATTTAAGAAACGTAGCACGAATAAACTCTGTGACATTCTTGTTCTTGATTTAGGCAAACTTTCATCATGTGTTCCTTATTTTAATTTTTCTCATGTGTCTGAACTTGGAAGCAGCCTATTTAACAATTCAGAATATAACTTTTGAATGTGAACGTTTGCAAAAAAACACTTTCGGATTTCAATGGCATACATAAATAAATGTTTATATATGATGAATATATTTATACATACATATATTTTATAGCAATCTGCAGATAGTAATCAAAAACATTTTAAATAGTTGAATAGCTTTAGATAAATGCAAATTTTCTCAGATAACCAAATCGGCCCGTGTTAAAACTAGACGACCTACCACCTCACAAATGTTCAGATAATGAAGTTAAATTCCTAAGCATCGAGTATTGCGTGTATACACTTGTATAAAAGGATTCAATACTTCGCGTGATTTGAAGATTAAAAACTTGTAATGCAGTGTCACTCAACTCGTATACCTCAAGATTTAAATTCGAATTTGGAAGTTTAGAGTACTTCAACTTTTGAACAGGCGAACGAATAGCTTCATCGCAATTTGAGGATTTCCAATTACGATATGTTTTACGTTAAAATTATCTGACTGCATTTCCGAAATTAATTTTTCCAAAAAGATCATAAACGAAAAAAACGGGAAAGAAAAGAACAAAATACTCTCAGAGACATGAGAAAGCTATTGACACGTTTCAAAACTTGTAAATAGTTTGTAAATGTTGTTCACATAAGCAATCAAAGTATGTGCAATATTGTGAAATGAAAGTAAAAATTGAAGCCGCGCGGTCGCACTTGCAGTTTGATTTATATGCATTTTTATGCAAAATGTTGCATACAAATTTATACATTGAGCGGCGATATGAATCGATAAGTAGAATAGCCGCCTCTTCGGCGATAAAATCCCTTGACCGGTGGAACACATCATTATTTTTACATTTTTATGCAAAATCTTGTATAAAAATGCATACATTGAGCGGCGATAAGAATCGATAAGTAGAATAGCCGCCTCTTCGGCGATAAAATTGCTTGGGCGGCGATGAGCATGCATGCTCCGGCGAAAAGGTTAGACTGGGTGTCACCGGAGACGAAAAGTGGATTATGTACAGTAATGCTAAACGCCAAATCAATGGCTAGATCGACGTGGAAAACTGCAATCATTACCAAAACCAGGACTCCATCCGAAAAAAGAATTGTTGTATGTTTGGTGGAATATGAGAGGAATTATTCACTACGAGGTTCTTGAAAATAACCAATCACTGTAGAACTGTACTCTCAATAATTACAAAGACTAAATACCGCTTTAAAAAAGAAGCGCCCAGCTTTGGTCAATCATAAGGGCGTCATACTTCAACACGACAATGCGCGTCCGCATACAGCACGAATGACTTCGGACACAATTGAAACACTGAAATGGGAAACATTGATGCATCCGTCCTACTCTCCAGATATTGCTCCTTCAGACTTCCACCTCTTTAGGAGTCTAGACAATTATTTAAGGGAAAAAATCTGAAAGACAAAAACAACAGTGAACAACATTCGAGTTGGTCACTGAGTATCAGGGCATTTTGCTTGACGCTTCTCTGAAAATTATTTGTAGGCCTTTTTTGATTCAGAAATAAATGATTACTATGAATGAGGCATTAAAAAACTGGTTATTAAGTGGTCAAAAGTTGTTACTAATCATGGAGAATAAATTGTTGAATAAATGAATTCTACTTGATATGTTTTTACTCTCCTTATTAAGCTAGTAAAAAACGGAGAGGACTTATATTTCTACCTGATATTACCATTTGGTTGCTCATGGTACGGCATTGTGATATACCCATTCTCTAACAGCCATGAATGATGCAACACACTGTCAGGGGAAACATTTTATTATGCCACCTCAGAGAACTATGTCTGTCATTTATTTACACAAACCCAGTTTTGCAATGGGTTGTGAAGACTATCTTCGAGATGTTCACCTTCACGACCGGTGCTCTACTGCAGTGACACACCCCAGGGTATCTTAAAAAATGTACTCTTTGAATGCCCAGTACTCATCTATTTTGTCTTATCAAGGTGTCTATTGACATAGTGTACTCATTTAAATAAAGAAAAACTCCCTTAAATTTTGA